>BMAU01019414.1:1175000-1623575 GCA_019973935.1 Trichonephila clavipes | reverse complement strand
TAAAAATCGAGAAAAACATGCATCAATAGTAAGGGAAATAATTTAAGGATTTCGAAAATGCCTAAAAATACCTAATCAAAGAATTTAAATCAATCCAAAATTTCCAATGAATGATACATTTAATTTAATTTAATTAATTTTATTCAATTCATAACATCTAAGCTTTGCAACATGAATATATATATATATATTTCTATCTAAAGAGATTCATGTTTTTAGATAACACATTTTTAAAAGCTAGCAAAAACTTGCAGTACAATAAAATCACGAGAAATATTTCTGCATTATATACAATTACTTTACTCGTGTACGTCTTGATTAATTATAGTTTTAAAAACAAATTAATCTAAAATTGAATTTTAAATAAAGGATCATGCAATTTTTAAAGCTGTGTATTTTCAAATGCAAAATAATAGTGAAATCAAGGACTTTCAAGTAAACTAGTAATTATCTTTATTAACGAAAAGCTTAATTCGCATAATTTAAGTTCGTAAAAATTAATTAATTGCCTAAATTATGAAGATAAATTCTGATGAAAATTCTTTCATATTTCAGCCGCATACTGATTTAAAACATAGTGTATTGAAATATACATTAACAGAATTTGTATATTTTATCTAATTATCCGGGAAATATTATGAACGGAATGCTTTCAAATAAGAATGGATATCTTTTACTACCTTGTAGAAAAATAAAGAAGGGCAAATAATTTGTCATGAAGAAAATGTTGATATCATAAGGAAAAAAATATCGCTTTGAGAAATGTATCCGTATGGAAGGGGAAAGGGCTTTTCCGTGGTTCATAAAATGCACCACAATCACATTATCTCTTTGAATGCGTGCGCATTCACCGTTTTATACAGATAGTCCCTCAATGACTTTCCGTTTCTGGCTCCGTAAATCCATTGGAGAATGCCGCCTCCGTTTCAGATTTCAAAACAGTCATAAATTCTGTAGCTTATCATATCTTTCGGTGCGTTCATCCGTATCTTGGGAAGAAATCGGAGGGTGCGGTCATGCATTGTGATTCCTTGCATTGGGGTTGGGAGAAGCAAAAACCACGGGTTTTAGTAGGATTCAAGCTATCAAAGGCTTATAACTTTGAGGGAGTGAAAGCATGCCTATAAAATAGTTGCATATTTAAAATAATAGTAAGAGATGGTCACATTATTAATATTTTGATATCAATGAGATACAATTTATGCCATCAAAATAAAATCTGTATTTACTATACGTTTAACCCGGGAGTGGTCATGCGGGGCAAAGAAACGCTCCAGAAACAACACGAAATCTTTAATTTTTGGAAAATTGTTTATTTCTTTCCAATGACCTTGACAGTATCCTTATATATGCCTTTCTTCATATGAACTAAAACGCATTTGTCCAATAAATCCCTACTGTTTACAAATGTTTTCTTACAATCTTGAAGTATTTGGTGTGACTGAGTTCCCCAACGCCAATCACTTTTGTTCTAAAATATTTTCTATGAACAGGCTTCATTTTCCTCCTGTGAACGACTTAATGGTTTTGAATGTTGTGTTGTACTCCTCATTGTCGTTTATAAATGTAAATAATCAGAATATAAGAAAATAAATGGGCATTTATGATCTATATTAAAGGAAGTTGAAAATGATGAAATAAGGGACGTACCTGCTGAAATAATGATATTGTTACGCATTTTGTGTAAAATATTGTAAATAGTTTGTATTTGGATGTGTGTAATGCTTTTATATCTTACACTAAATTAGATTTAATTTACGTTAAAAGTGTAATATTCACAAGCAACGCCGTTTCCCTTACGTTATAATGGTGATTTTAATGGAAACATGGCGAAATCTTGGCGATACAGTTAAGTTGGCGTCATGTTTGGTGACCAAATTGGCGACTTGGAGATCATTTTGGTGACCATTTTTGGTGAGTTTGGAACACTCGGGATTCTTCTTGAAATTAGTAGAGATATACACCAGTTTCAAGATCTTTGACGTAATCGGGTCTTTCTCGAATTATACGCGAGGGATATAAATAAAGAGTTGCTCGCTGAAAGTCAGTCAGTCTGGTTTTGACTAGCGATCAGTTAGTATTGCTTTGACTGTTGAAGTGGTTAGTGATTACTTCGTCTGTTGAACGAGCGATTGCTTGTGAATAATCTTTTACATACGTGTACTTTAGACACCGATAATAGTGCCTGAGTGCTGTTGAAGTTGTGAAAACCTTCTGAGATTTATTTTGCGAACATTACAGCCAAAACATGTTTTTAAAGGATTGGATTTTCGACAATAATTTCTCATCACTCTTAAAGGACTGTCTTGTTCTTTGCGACTGATTGGCATAAAATCATCGAACCTCTATCAACGTAACAATGTTATTCATGATAGCAAAAGTAATTCTGAATAAAGCGATTAACATGAAACGTTTGAGTTGAAGGGAAAATTTTCAAATGCTATCTAAGGAACGCCATCATGAATATGAAGCCATAATAATACCACAAAATACACTTCACCCTGTCAAAAGACACAAGCAAAAAAAAGTTCGACATGCTATTTGTCGATCATCAAAGAGCATTAAAACAACAATAACTTGAGAAAAATAAGAAAGTTTTGCTTGCTAATATCTTTTCTGTAATGTTAGCAAAATGTGTACGTGATTTGTATCTTTAACTTAAGTCACGCATATTTCAAAAATTTTAGTTCTGTTTGATTAGAGTTTTCTCAAATTATCTAAGAAAAATTGAAAGGACCTTAAAAATAGGTAAAAATACTTTCTCTTAATTAAATTATTCACAGGAATTATAATTTTTGTTGTGTATATTAAAAATAATTATGAAAAAGGATCTGTCACCCCACGCGGCCACTAATATTAGTTATCGAGTGCACGCCTTCTCCCGGGTTAAGTAAAATATTTATTCTATGTGACATGGAACGTTCTAAGGTATAGACCTACTGGGCCCGTAACCAGGGCCTGTGCCTCACAGAGGGGGGCGGTGGCATAGTTTCATTCTCGATTTGGTTTCAGTAAGATCATGATCTGAATAGTTTTGATTTTTAGTTATTTCCTGACATATATGCCGAAATACTGGGAATTTTGAACTATATGCCAACTCGAAACAGGAAAAATACTGCATTATTATACCTTATCCATCGTATGTATCTAAGACTATGCTACCACCACACACCACCATTACTTATTTTAGTCGAAATGAGTCGGGTCGAGTCGGTCTGTGCTTAGATTTGTGAGATTATGAGTCACACACATTTATTTGTTACGATTTACCGTTTCTAAGTATATTTGGTAACGTATGTTATTTATTATCTACTTTTTAACCCGGGATCCCTTACCTGGGTGTTCTGTACACCCCAGCACCAAGAAAAGCCTTCCAGGATTCCAAAAAGATGCGCTGAACCACGATTTTTTTTCTATAGCTGTACATTTTATGTCATTGAACATTTAGGTCTGATGCAATCACTCTCACTCGCATGATTGGAACGTAATGACCTTCAAAAGTTTATCTAGTGTACCCCGTGACTGCTTACGTTATATTTCTCTACTGCATTTTTGTCAACCTTTATATGGTTTTAGACGTAACTTATTTTGTGACTACTCGTGCACTAGTATACCACTTGCAGAATAATTATTAAAAAGGAATTAACAATTGTTGGTACACTCCGGGAAAATAAAAGGGAGATACCATTATCCTTCATCAGTAAACAAAAGCCTGGCACATCCACTCTTGGCTTTCATCATAAAATCCCGATGACATTAGATTCTTATTGCAGAAAAAGAAAAAAAAAACGTTCTACTTATCTCTTCTACGCATGAAAATGATGATTATTTAATAGAAACCAAACTTGGAGTGATGAAACCTGAAATATAGTGAATTTTTACAATTTGACCAAAGATGATGTTGACATCACTAATGAAATGTGTTGTATATATGATGTGTCGCCAATATGTAATCGTTAACCCCGGAAAATATTTTACCATCTACTCAACACTGCTGGAATTAATGACTCCATTGTATATATCAATCGGTCTTTCTTTGTAAAAAACTTATACTTTCAGGATTAGTAGAGAAGATTGGAATGTGGGACATGTGCAGCTACTGTGCGATATGAGAGAGAAAAGAGAGAGATCAGAACTCCCGAACCTTAACAAAAAACTATAAAGGAGGTTTACAGACTTAACTGACTAAAAAGAGTATTTATCTGCCAAAAAAGGAGTGCTGCACTGTTTGTACGCGGGAAAAAGATGTAAAAAATAACTGTTTTTGTGTTCAATGTAAGAAAAATATGTGCTTAAAGCATATGAATGCAGTCTGCTCTGAATGTTTGGAAAAGGAATTCAATACTTTTTTTCCAACTTTCTAGTATCCTTAACATTAATTACAAAGGTAATTCATTTCTGGTACGTATTTTTTACCTATATATACTTTATTAAAAAGATATCAAATTATGCATTTTAAAATCATAATGTTGTAGATTTAGTTTATATCAGTATTAGTCTCTTTAGTATGCATTGCATTTATAATAATTGTATCTGTATAATTCAAAACGCATTTGCACTTTAAAAATATGCATCATAATTGACATATTTTTTTTTCATTATTAAATAAACGCGTTTAAAGTTTGGGTTGCTCTCAACAACCCGCGACCAACGACGGAGAAAAAACAGGCTCGAGTGATCACGGGTTAAGTATGCTGGAATTATACGCACGGGTTAAGAACTTTAAATGTTTCTGTAGGAGCCTACTTTTTTATAGGAGTCAAGAGCGTGAAAAAATCTTAAAACTTCATTGGAGATAGGGTCTCACACTGATCAAGGTCATCACATTTTCATGGATGATATGGGGCGAATCAGATTGTAAATTCGAATCCTGATTCTAAATTATGTGACTTCTTTATTCCATTCTTTTTCTTTTAGACAATAATTTAAAATCATGAAAATAGGAAATTAGAGATAATAAAAATCAATGCCTCATCATAGAATAATTAAGTTTTCTTTTTCATAATTAATGCATGATTTGGACTTCTTTGGAAGAGAAGCGTTCCCAAATCAATTTTCCATCATGCACTGCCTTTTTTACATTTTTAATTTGTAAAAAAAGGTGTGATCGTGGTAGCCTAGCTACGGATTCGTGACATGCGTGTTAAGAATGTGAGCTGTTGCATATTAAATCTCTTGAGGCTTAAGGCCCCCTGTTGGTGTGATGGGGAAGTTCAGTGACGAGGTATTAGAGGTAGGTGCCATCCACGGCATATGATGTGATGCATTGGTGCGTGTTGCTACAGTGCTTGCAGTATTGTTGCATTGGAGGCAGGAGGTCTTATAAACTTGTGTTGTATGTGCCGCATGTAGTGCAGGTAATACGAACCAATGGCACGCGACACAATATTTTGGGCACACCACCGATTTAAACGGTTTTTCATTTTAATTCAAAATAACAAAGTATAATATGAGGTATTATAACAAACGCGAGTGATGAGTTGCAGTTTTCAGTGAGATTTTCGCAGCTCAAAGAATTATCGGAAACGCTCAAGTTTTGCATGTACCCTGATGTGCTTCATTTAAAAAACTGAACTTGTACCAATTCGATTGGTTGAAAATGTGAAAACTTGAATTGCACATCTCTCTGTGTGATTGATTTCCAGTCTAGTTCACAACGGTTTCAAAAATCTGTTGAAAAAAGGAGAAAGTTGGAATTAATTGAAACAGAAAGATTAACAACCAATATAAGTAAAAATGCTAGTAAATTTTGAAAACATGAAATTTTTTTTCGATTCCTGGCACATTTAACTGTTTGAGGAAGCTGAGCCATGTTATTTTAACCATATTTTCATCCACCAACACCTACGAGTAATTATTTTCAGAGAAGAATAACATTAACGACTTACTTAGAAACCGATTGGCAGATAACTCCAATTCAGCATGCACAATCTGCTAAAATTAACATCTTACAATCCTAATATAAGTTATTTGTCATCTAATCTACAACAGCAAAAATCACGTTAATGTTACTTTATATAACTTGAATTATACGTATAACTAAAAAAATGTACTACTATAAAGTACAAAATGTATTTTTTGGTAGAAAATAAAGAATTTTTTACGTTGTTACCAACCACTTTTATTATTTTCCGACAAATACAAGTCAAAATTATTTGATGGCACGTCTATGCCTCATTAAATATTTGCTTAGAAAAAATGGCACATTGATCTCTGGAGGTTCGCCACCCCTGATGTAATGTATCAATTGTCTTTGTAGGTCGTTTATCTCTCAACACATAGTATTTTAAAAACCAATAAAGGCATTTAAACCAATACTAATTATGCTAAAAACAGGATATAATCAACTAATAATAAAACAATATGGATATATGAAGTTATGTAGTTACTATACATCCAAGTTAAAATTTTCTTTGATAAGAAATGTTCAAATTTGATATTATAAAGTGCGTAGCTCAGTGCTTCTCAAACTTTCAACACTTGCGAACCAATATTCAATCACAATTTTCATCGCGTCCCCTCCATACAATAACCATGTATTGAATACAATAATACTATACTTTGACGCCAAGGCTACAGCATGATTTTAACCTCTCCACCGTCGGCGTATATAAACGTCTCGCTTAGCCAGTGCGTAAATTTTCCCGGACGTATATATGCGTCATTTCGAAATATGATCTTTTCTGTTCACTGCTATCCATAAAATTACTCCGAAGGCTTTGGAATGCAATAAAAAGACTTTGACAATGTTTGCGAAGAATTTACTTATTCCAGATAATTTCTTGTTTATTCCCTTTCTCTTCCCCCCTCCCAAATACGCCACATACGCGTGCATACATGCAAAATGGTGGCATTCTGGAGTGAATTGCGTAACTTTTAATCCACACTTAAAGGAATTAATTATAAACTGTACAAATTATCAAGATAAGTGTTAATTTTTGCACATAATTTTATACATGACAAGCCTGTGAGGTCACTGCTGATTATTAAGCTTGTTCTTAGCTTAGTATTATTAAATTAATTATAAAGTACATTGTTCAATACTTATACCTTTATGAATGTAATCATATCAGTGTGTAAATTATTTCATTATGTCAGAGTGTATTTTGTCTCTCTCTCTCTCTCTCTCTCTCTATATATATATATATATATATATAAATTCAATAAATTAATGATTTTTTAAAATAATCTTTTGTTTTCTACTTCTCAATATGCTCATTCCCCTAGGGGGCGTGCCCCACAGTTTGAAAAGCACTGGCCTTGCTGTTTCACTTTTCAAATTTATATTTTCACTTTTCATAAAAGTTGAAACAAGAGTAAAAAAGAAAACTCTCTTAGATTCATTATTTTTTTTTTCATGTTCTTGTATTTTTCTAGATCAGTTAGTAGATCAGTAAGTTTCTAGATCTAGTCAGTATTTTTTTAATATTTCTGAAAATTTATTACGGATGCAAAATTTTAGAATAGGGTGCGTTTTTAATATGGAGTAGACAAAGAGCTATGCACATTTAACTTTTTAAACAATTCTTTCTGCAAATTTTAGAATGGTTTAAATTAACTAAATCACAAGGCAGACATTTAAATATTTCTAGTTGCAGTCATTGGTGTGAGAAGGCAATTAAAAATGACGTTGTCCTTGTTTTAATGTTTTAAATTCAAACTAATGCTATAAAATATTTATTGATTTCTCCGGAAGTAAAACGTACAAGTCTGTCGGAAAAAAGAAATTAGAGTATTAAAGGCAATTATTTTATGGTAACATAAATTTTACATGCCATAATCGAATCACATGTTTCGATAAGCTCGAGAATAAACATTAATTGTCTTCTGTTAACTCGATTCAGTTTTATTATTTTTGAAATTTGATTAGGTATGCTATTTTTAGAGTTTAATTATTGAAGAATCATAATTTAATCTTATCTCCTGATAAAATTGAATTCAAATCTATTGAATAGTGTATATTTATTACTGAGTTTAATTATATATTTAATGGGAATTTATTATAAAATTTTCAACTAAAAGGATTTCGTTTTATTTTGCTGGAGAATTATCTGTAATGTGGGGGAAATCACTTATTGTAACATAAGCATGGAAGGGAAATTATATAAAAACATTCAAACTCCCAGTTAACTTATATCTACTAGAACATTCATACGTTTAAAATTTTTTAAGGAAGTATATGTAGAGTTGATGAAGGCCTAGTGGTCGAGTGGTAGCGTATCGCGTTTCCACACCACAGGGCCGGGTTCTATTCCCGGGCTGGGCAAGGTCGACCCAACCTATCATCCCTACTACAGTGGGTCGATAAATGAGAACCAAGCTTGCCTGGGGATTTAAACATTGGAGGTCTTGCTTCAAACTGAATACCTGGTTGGGGGACATCTGCTCATGCCCCCCAGCGCCCAATGGTCACAAATACTGGGATGGGCACAGTAGGCCCTGGCCTTTATGGGCTGTTGCGTCTCTGATTTTGAGTTCATCTGAAGAGTTGCGTATGTGCACACATAAAATTAAAAATAATATGCTTATACATACATTATGCTACGCAGAAGCAATACGATTCAGCTACAAAGATTGAAGATTTTGGAACGTATTTTTTTATTAAACAAAATACTGTCAGAATCATACAACCTTTGACAATAAAGTTTGGTGGATAGTCCTGTAACATTAATGTCGATGAAATATTAACAGAAGCTGTGCCTTACTGTCCGAAATAGTCACTTTCCATAACTATGCCCCACTGAGATTTGCTATACATGTCGTGGAAACTTTGCAAGAAGTCTTCTTTTGGGATGGAGTTCGAAAGCCTCGTCACGTTCCGTTGGAAGCCAGGAATATCGTGAAATCTTTTTCCTATGAAAGCAAGTTTGAGTCGTGGGAATAGTAAGAAATCTGGAGGATTGAGATCTAGCGAGTATGGTTGATGCTCAATTTGCAGCACCCCATTTTTTTTTTTTTTTTTTTGCCAGGAACTATTTGATGATATTGAATGTATAAGGGTGAGCATTGTCATGAACAAAAGGCCATGGACTTTCTTGTGTGTACAGGGATCGTACCTTACGTATCCCTAACGCTTTTCTCAGCTCTAAATACTGGGTCATGGTTAATCTGCAGTTAATTAGCTATCAGCTTTATTCGATGTTCTTTCGTGATTAATTTCTTCCCTTTGTAAATGTTTTTGTCATTGACGGTGGTTGGCGCTCTTCTGCTACTGTTTTGTCAGAAACACTTTTACAGCCTTCTCGAAAATGGGCAAACCACTCGTACACACCCTTCATGGAAAGTGCTTGATCATCATGAAAATGTACCAGTATCTTATAAGTTTCTATCGGTGTCTTGTCAAGTTTTTTTTTAAAAAAACTTTAAATTGATCTTTTGTTCATTCATTTTCCCGTTCTCAGTTAAGAACCAACGCACTGAACAAGCACTTTATAAAACAAATTTTACATGGAACGCAAACGATGCTCAACTGAATAATAGTGGGGGCAAATGGTCGACACCTGCCGCTACGCATGTGCAGCATATTGTTTCACCACTGTTGCCAAATCGGCCGTTCTTACTTCATTCACCAAGCTTTATTGTCAGAGGTTGTATAATAAAATTTAATGTATTAATTAGTTCTTTGATAAACTATACTGAAATATTTTTCAGCTGGGGCATAGCTTCTTACTGAATCTTTTTAAAATGATGGAGCATAAAATATCTATATAAAAGTTATTTCTTAAAGATCTGAAATATTCAGTGTGTAGTAAAAATCGTATTTTTTCCCAATTCACTTAAAGTTTAATAATTTAAAAGATTTTCATTTATATGGATGCTCTTGACAATATTCTTAGGACTTCTGCTTTGATCTTATTTAAGACAATTTTTTGAAATTATTTTAGTATAATTATAACGAAAAAATAAAAGACGTGATAAAAATAAAATTCACAGTAGGGAAATAATTCTTAGTATATTTATGTTTAACTTGTTATACTAAGCACCTATAAGAAATTTAAATTTATCAACTGTATTAATTCTTAAAATATTAGTTTTATAGAAAAATGTAAAAAAATAAAATTACATAAATATTTATCCAGATTTTAAAAAGCGTAGTATACAGCGTGTTAAATACGACTAAATTCAGTAATTTTTAATGTAACTTTGTGTAGAAATTGAAAAAAGGAAATTTTTAAACACTCGAGTAATAAAAATGTGCATAAATTATTCAAATGAATTATGTCATTTCTAAATAAACTACATAACTGTAATTGTAAAGTAACGAACATTTATTTAAAGATGTATTTAACCACTGATATAATCAGATGGGGCACAAGGCACTGGTACATTTTTCAAAAACATTCGCACGGTCTAGGATAATATTTTAAAGATACTTCCTAAAAATGGCAAACAAGAAACAATGGAAAACACGGGGTGAGTTTACTATTAGTGTAGCCCAGTGGCCGAGTGGTAGCGAATCGAACTTTTATACCCCCAGGTCCGGGTTCAATCCTCGGGCTGGTCAAGTTCGACTCAGTCTTTCGTCCCTTCAGTAGACCGATAAATGAGTACTAAGCTTGCTTTGGGACTAAACACTGGGGGTTTTTCGTCAGACTGACCACCTGATGGGAACATCTGCTTATGCACCACATCGAAAATGGTCAAGAATATTGAGATAGGCACATTAGATCTTCGGCTGTTGCGCCACTGAGTTTAGTTTAATATTAGTGTTATTCATTCACTCTGAATTAAGCTGCATTTCAAGTGCGTATATCCCATTTCTTTTGCGAGAAGATGTTAGTTTAAATATTTTAATAACATTAAAGAAAAAAAAAACTTATGTTAGTTTTCAGAGGAAAGTTTTGTGATATAATCCGATACAAATTAATCAAAGTAAAACTCCTTGCACTTAACAAAATATTGTTTTCAAGGTGTCCGAGATTCGAAATTTTTATTCATTTTTAAGAATAATGCAGATATTAAAATGTTTAAAGATACGGCATTTGTGAAAGAAAAATAAATTTAGGTTTCAAAGAAAGTTTGAATTTGGTCTTTAAAAATATAATGTCAAAATTTAAAATACCGTGGCCAAAATATATTTAAAAATCATTTTTAAGCATTTTTCATTTGATCAGGAAGGAAAAAAACAAGATATGAAAAGCAGAATACAAGCATTTTCTTTGAAAATAAAATATTTTTAAGGCAGTTTATTTCTAAAAGATTTTTCGAGAACTTATTGTCCCTTATCTTAAGTAACAAATTCATATTTTCTTCATTTTTCTTATTTAATCATTTACTTGCAGATTAAAAAATTATTTTTTAGGTGTAAAGAATATTTATTTCCCAATATACACTCAGGAACATTGAAACGCAAGAAGAAAGCATCGGATTGAAATGAAATTTAATACACATAATGACACAGATGAGAGATTCAATTGTTCTCAAAAACAAGACAACTAAGCGAATACAGGGTGTGCAACGACACAAATACTGGGCAACTTCAATAGCGCGTTGAACCACCTCCAGCTGTAATACATGCTGTCACACGGTCCGGCATTGAGTTGATTAGACACCTTATGTTGTCCTGAGGCAGATGGGCCCACAACTCTTGAACAGCCAACTCTAAATCATGTACAGAGTGACACGATGGCATCTGCCGTTTTAGCTGATCCCACACGTGTTCTACAGGGGACAAATCGGGGAAGCGGGCCGGCCATTGAACAGTCTGAAAATGACTTAGGAAGTCTTGAGCAACTCTTGTTGTATGCGGACGAGCATTATCTTGCTGGAAAATTGCCCCTGGGAGACCATTTAGTAAAGTTTCTACATGGGGTCAAATAATACCATCAACGTAATGTTGGCCCATTAAGGTTCCACGCATCACAATTAAAGTGGACCGGCTATCATAGGCTATGACCCCCCCAGACCATTACACCAGCTGTGCGGACAGTGTGACGTAGAACAGTGTAGGGGGAATAGTACCGCTCACCAGGGTGCCTCAACACCCGTACACGGTTATTATCTGTCCCCAAAACAAACCGGGATTCATCACTAAACACAACCTTTTGCCAATCTGTGACATTCCACATTGATCTGGCTTGACACCACTTTAGACACAGTTCCCGATGTTCCGGTGTTAAGGGGAGTGCACGGAAAGGGTGCTTGAATTTAAGATTTGCTTCTGCAAAATGTCTGGAAATTGTTTGTGGAACAATTGCTACGCCTACGTCTGCTCGTATAGTTGAATGAGTCACTGTGGGGTCCACAAGTGCTTGCCGCACGATCCTTCGATCCTCTCTTCTCGTGGTCTTCCTGGTCGCTCCAGACCCGGTTTTTCGGGGCTAGATACCTTCTCGTGTCCACTGCTCCTTACAATTTCTAACGGCATACTCCGAACGATCCACCTGGCCAGCAACACGGCGCGTCGACAAGCCTGCAGTTTTCATCCGGATGATCAGACCTCTTTCAAACTCGCTTAACTGTGAGAAATGTCTTCTAACACTTTTACCTGGCATGTTTCGCTTACCAAAGTCTTCCTACAATCTGCGGGTAATCGTCACGTTTATGAATCTTCGAATTTGCGCTGGCTTATATAGCACCCTCTTCCTGATTGTAGCACCACCTCAGCGTGTATGAGCTTGCGTATTGGCACAAAACTTGGATCATTTGCATATCACATAACGCAGTACTTATTTGCAAAGTTTCGCGATTGTACTTAGCTTCCTTCTTGGGTCGCTATTTTCAATGTTCCTGAGGGTATATGTATATATATATATATATATATATATATATATATATATATATATATATATATATATATAAAATTTAATTTCAATATTTTTTCTTCTTTTTTGTGGTTATACAGCTGACTTTTTTGGTTGAATATATTATGCAAATTATTTATTAATTGTGGTTTAAAGCTATTTGACTTATATTTAATATTTTTTCTCTGTAAAAAAGCTTCAAGAATGTATTTCATTAAATTACAAACCAATATTAAAAATAAAGTTATTCAGATTCCTTGAGAACTTTTATAAAAATCCAAACGTATTTCTATGTATTATTAAAAATATCTGTAAAGGTAAAATTTTAATTTTGAAGTTTTTCTTGAAATACACACCCACGATCTCCATACCCATTATTAATACTACCCCAGTATTGTCATGTTCCAGACATTTTGAATCCATGTACATAATATTAATTCTAAGATCTATTAATCTAATTAAGCACCTCAAGCCTTCAAAAGTTCTTTGATTTGAATGTAATGAAAGGATTTTGTTAGAGTCAAGAATATGGAGGTTTTTCAAGATTTTTTTTCCTCTATAACATTTGAAAATATTTCTTATTATATTTTACATTATGTAAACCCACAAATATGATTCACTAAAATAAGCATAGCATTATAACTACAACCGGCGAGAAAATTCAATTCTAGACAAGCCTTCATTATCATTCTTGCTATTTCAGATGCACTCTATTGCAATCAAGCTGATGCACCATTGAAGGTTTGTAAAAGAAAGTAGAATCAAGAAATTAGAGCATTGCCGTAACCATATAATTTACATTATATCAACAAATTCAGAGTGCTTGGTGAACGGTAAAACTCTTAATTCAAATGCACTCTACCCATTTATAGTAATTCTTTATTTAGAAAGACTTTCCATTTAAAAGAACATATTGATTTAAGAATAGTAGACATTAACTAAATTTATTCTAGTTTCTAAATTAATGTATAGTTAAATATAGTTCCTTTATCCTATATGCATACGTAATTTACGAAGTCAATTGAATTAATATTTCTCACATAAATCAACATATGTTATATAAATGAAAATCCTACTTCATTTGGGGATTTTCAATATTTTTTACAATTTCTACAATTTTAGTTCACACTCTCCCTATATATGTATCAGGTCTGGAAAAAGTTGAGCTTCAAAATTAAAAAATAATAAATTAAAATACAGCGAACTCTTTACTATCGCGTAGGGATTTGAGGGTAAATAAGCCTATTTAAATGTAGATCGAGCGCTGATGAAAGAAAAAGCATAAGCAGAAAAGACTAGCTGATGACTTCTCGCTGTGATGTTGTCTTTTGTTCCATACGGTTGCGCGCCATATGGTCGCCACATCGGATTAACTATGATCGAAGAGTAATAAAGAAATGCGATTTAAAGATTATGTCTTCCTTTGTTTTCCAGCACAGGCCTGACATATATATATATATATATCTTATTCCAATTTTCAGTCGTTAATAAATTATTTTTAATTCATCCACTGAAGTTCAAAAATACATTTTTTTAAAACTTGTAGTGGATGACACATGATATCAGTAAAGTGTTTTCAAATATTAATTCATTAATTCTATTTAATCAATGAATAAATAGCAGCAAACAAACATAATCGTCCAACACCATATATAGAAAGGAAAATGGAAAAATGCAAGGAAAATTGCTTTCTATTTTGCCATATAATATTATAATTCCGTCATATGTATGTACATATTTGTATTAATTGTAATTATTTAATAAAAATTAACTAAAATAAAAACTTTCTGTGTTGAGCTAGTTAAGAATAGACTTAATTATTTTTGTTACTTGTTTATATATTGGCAATTCTCTGAAAATGTGTGTCGAAAATTTTTTTAAATTCCATTTGTATATAAAAAAGATTTATATTTTATTAGGTATTTTAATTTAATACTTTGCATTCCTTGCAATGACTTTTTTCTGAGGGGATCCAAGATCATCTTCATTAAAATCTATTTAAAAAGAAAGTTTCAAATAAAACAATACAAATTTGAAAAACTCCAGTTTTGACCAAAAGAAAAAAAAATGCAATTTTTGAAAACCAAATATTTCTGAGTTTTCCATATTTTATTATCTAACGTGATTATTTTAAAAGAACCAAATGCAATTTTTCAAACCTTGATGAGAATATTCCGTGCCGCCAGGTTATTTTGCTCGCCTTAGATCTGAGTAAGCGATATTTTTGTGTGACATTCCGATTACAAAGTGATCTTCTGAATTTCCGCTCATGTTAAGTTCTTTTTCATTTAACAATTTGGAAAACAATTTCATAATCGTTTAACAATTTGGAAAACAATCATAACAATGATTTCAAGATTGTAAGGGTGGAAAATAAATGTGGAACTGGCAAGATGATAATATCTCCTAGTTTTTCTTTCTTCGATGCTTTTGGAGTATAAAAAACTTTTTTGGGTTACTTTGAAAAAAAATGAGAATTCAGTTTTATTAATGGGCATTATATAATGTCAGGTGAAAAGAGTAATTTTCCAAAAAAATTTTAAGTCAATTCCTATATATTTCAACGAAGAACTTTTTAAATTCTAGTTACTTTTTATTCAATAATTATAACTAGTATAAATATGTATTTGTGTATACATGGAAGTATGTCAAATATACAAATGACAGAATCACAATATTAAGTCGCAAAATAGAAAGCGATTTTCCTTGCAATTTTACATTTTCCTTTCTATATTCTTCTTTCGACTATTATTTTTATTTGTTACTATTTATTCAAAAATTAAATTTAATCAATCCAATAAAATAGTATAGTACAAAGAAATCACATTCTCAGAAATTAGACCAACCCAGGTAGGATTCGATCCCATGACTTAAGGGTTATAATTCCAAAGCGCTACAGGGATTGCGCTACAGGGATACATTGCGGTACAGGGATACATACAGCGATTTTCCTTTTTGTATAAGGTGTTGGGCTGTTATTTTTGTGCGTTATTACTTATTCATTATTTAAATAGAATTAATGCATTAATTGAAAAAAGTGTATTAATATCATGTGTCATCCACTACCAGTTAAAAAATGCCTTTGAACTTGACTGCATGAATAAAATTTTTTTATTAACGATTGGAAATGTTAACAATATATAATGTCTCTTGAACTCCAATTTCTTTATTCTTATGCTTTGTAGATTTTACAACTTTTTCACTTGATTTCTTATTTTATTTTATTATATTATATGCATATATATATATATACATATAATATACTATATATATAAATACATATAATATACTATATATATATACATATAATATACTATATATATATATACATATAATATACTATATATATATATACATATAATATACTATATACTATTTTAAATAATTTAAATAATTAATAGTTTAAATAATAAATTTATTTAATTGTTTTTACTTTATAAAATGCAAAATAATTACATAAAATGTCACTTAATATTTAATAAACCATAAGGTATCTGACTACTTTCGGAACCATGATTTTGCAAAGGCATATAAATGGATAATATATATGATATTTAGTGTCACTTAGATTAGAAAATGCATATAAAATTGTTTTAAGAATAGTATTACAATATAATAAAATTATTTAAGTAAAATATTTTGACAAAAATAACACATTTTCAAAATGTTCTCCTTCTGTGAATAATGCTTCTATTATATTATTTTGCCTATATATAGCTCATACCTCTGTACAGAGGTTCAACTAGAATTTTTGAAATATATAAATTAGAAGTGGGTTTATCCATGTTTTACTACATTAGAGGGGAGAAATTTTAAGAAAAAAACGCCGATAATCATTTCAATTCATTGTAGCTCTGAAAAAAATGTGAATTTTTCAAAATTTATAGTTGAGCCTCTGTACAGAGGTCTGAGCTATATACAGGCACAATATTATTATAATTGAAGCATTATTCACAAAAGAAGAACATTTTGGAAAAAGGTTATTCTAAGTTAATTTTTTGCCGAAATGTTGTATTTCAATAATTGTTTTTGTCAAAATGTCCTTAAAACAATTTTATACATGTATTCTAATCTAAGTGACACTAAATATCATGACAATTGTCCATTTATGTGTTTTTTTTAAAATCATGGTTCCGAGCGTAGTCGGATACCTAAAGATTTATCTTATACAACACATTCATGCAAAATATGTCGGTACTTTACTAGTCGTGTCTGTTGTTCTTGTTCTTCTTTGTACAAGTAATAATGTACAATTTTATAAAAATCTAAAGTCATCTCGAAGACTTTCATACTTTTATATCAGACATTATAATATTGCTTATAATGAAGAGAAACTTGCATTTTTAAATGTGCAATAATTTCTTGAGTATATTCTTAGATCAATTATGCGTTAGATAGTGGTATTTCGACTAAATTTCAATAGTATTTGCAGAAAAAAACAGAATTCAATTATAAGTATCAGATAATTGCTAATGCATTTAAATAAAGATCATTAAAACTAAAGATAAACGAAGGATTTTAATTTGCATTGAAACATTAGAAAGGAAAATAACCCATAACTGGAAAAAGCCCCATAAAATGAAACCGTAGCATAATGATTAACAGAAAAAGCGTAAACATACGTGAATGAAATATTTATATACGAGTCATGATCAGAAAAAAAGGTTACAAATCGAATTAAGACGTACTTATTAACAATAGACAGAAAATACAAAAGGGAATTAAGAGGCTTATGTGCCTATCACATTTCGATATAGTCACCAGATCTATTTAGGCAATTACCAGAACGTAAAACCAACTTTTTTAACCTTTCCTGTTAGATATTATATCCCTGCCCATTCAGCCTGATCTCGGGGGAAGATTTTACCGCATTGTCTTCGAATATCGCAGCACATCAGAAACGATATGCTGCACGCTATCATAGCTTAGTCCCAGCTCTGGCGAGATTTCGCGCAGAGTAATCCATTGAGAATTTTGAATCATTTCTCCAATTCTTGCCGTGGTGATTTCTATCGTTGATGAACTTGGCCGATCGCTTCCTGTCATATTGCGGCTTTCGACATCCTGTCTGCCTGATTGAAAAGAGTGACACAATTTCGATACATGTTGTCTGCTCATTGCAGATGCGGACACATTCTTTGCCCATAAAAATAGAATCACGGCTCGCACTTCCAAACGAGACCAATTTGACGAGTCTTGCCATTTCAATCGTCCTGAACTGTCTGGGAACTTTCACTACCTACCCGCATACCAGCTGTATGACAAGTAACGCCATTTTTCTCCCCTCCTTCACAATATGTAGTTTTCAAATTCTGAAGTTTGAGACCTTTTTTTCTGATCATCCCTCGTATATTGTTTCAAAAATCATTTTTATATTAACAATATAAGCATGTTAAGTATTTTATACCCACTATGCTTGAAAGAGGACCTCGCGTCTCTTTCGAGCATCTAGAAATGTGAGGAAAGGCAAGAAACACTCGACATCATTCAAATCTAATCTTTTTGCTTAAACACTAAGAATAGACACAATTTCAACATATAATATTAAGAGAATGTCTCAATGAAAATCATGAAAGTGAAACAATGGCAGTAACATGTAAGCAATTAGTCAACTAACAAACTGGATCATTATTTTAATTTAAGATCTAACTTATTATCAGATTTAATCTAATCTTAATTCAATCTTAGTGAAAAATTGTCACTTTAAGGTTTCCTTCTAATAATAATAAAAGCTCTATATAATTCAAATAGTATACATTTAATATCAATCTCACCTGTCTCGAGTATGTCTCCGCTCCTTCTCTCACTCAAGCTAGAAAACCTCGCCTATTTATAGTAAGTTAATTTGCATATCACAATTATCTTCTTCAGAGGGGTTAGTTGTGAAAAATGCGAATTCATAGCCCAAAGATTTCCCTAGAGGATTAGTTCGAAGGTCGCGTATAGATCCATCACATGCTTAAAACAAATAATTAAAAACTGGCACTGTTATCAAAATTCAAAACAAGACAACTAATGGAAAATATCACATATTCTGTGGAAAACAGCACGAAGGACACTCAAAATGGTTGTAGTTAAACAACAGGCATGTGTGCGTGAGACGAGTATGTCCAATGCGAAAGCGAGTCAACTTGACATCCCTTCAAGCACTAGAACAGGTCACACGCACGTATAAGTGTAAGGTCGGTTTATGTGATTGGCACATTCCAAGCATGACATACAAATGGAATGAGATTCGTGCTGAATGGCTTCAAGAATAGAAAAAGAACGGCTTGTTGTATTAAGACTTAAACAAATCACATTCTCCCCTTCAGCCTTGACATTTGGAATTTTATACGTTTGTAGAATATCACATCATATAAATATACACAAAATATATTTATCTTTCTTAATTTGATTTATTTTTGTCTTGGTAATCTGGTGTGTATTCTTGTATTTAAAAAAATTGAATGTAGTTTTTTTTTCGTTGAGTAAGAATTTCTCTATTTTTTTCCCAAGAATCGTATTATATATATTTCGTTTCTTATACAACAACTTTGTACTCCACAAGGGAAAATACGGGTATTATTTATACATTTTTATAATTTAAGATGACTGTTTAGGTAATATGCAGTATGTTACTGCTTAATTAATTTATATCGATAATAGAAATATCGATATAAATTTATTCATAATAGTCAATGTCATTTATAGTAATACTATTATTCGGTTGGAGAACGCGTACTTTGTATAAATTAGAATCTTCTTCACTAAGATGAAGGGGAAACAAATAAGTTTTGGTTGATTTAAGTAGACAAAAGGCGGCTGCCTCATAAGAAAAGCTAAGATAGACCACCCCTGACGTCTATTCATTGAATAAAAACTCAACATGCCGTATTCTTTCGTCTATTGGTCCAGTTCTAAAGGTATATTGCCTATGACCCCACATATTTTTAAAGTGTAAAATATATCAACAACAGGTCGTAAATACTTAATATTGTTTATTTTATGCAAGTTATTATTTTCTTCGGATAATTTTAAGGTCTAAAATAAATATTTTTTGTTATATATATATATATATATATATATATATATATATATATATATATATATATATATATATTACATTGCTTAAACCTTTTTTTAACAAATCAAGAAAAGAACTTTAAAAAAAATTGTATTGATATCCTCTTATTCAATTTTCCACACTCAATAGATCTGTATTTTCTAAAAAAGATTTTCCTGCAATCTCGTTTATGATTACCCACTTGTAATTTTAAGAGGTTTTCTGAAATTAAGAAAGGTGCTTTTTTACTTCATTTTCATTGAAAGAGCTAAACAACCAACATTAGTAACTGTCTTTATTATTTTGCACTTTATTTTAAGTCGCAAGTACGAGACTTCACTTGGCGTTTCATTCTTCTAATTAATAGAGTCCAACATGTATTGTAAGTCGCAATTGTATTTCACATGTAACAGTTCACATTATTTCTCCTAATGATTGATTTTCTAATGTATCATTTTGAAGGTATGTGGGGGCTCTTATAATGACGAGATTTCGTAATTTTAAACCAAATGGCAAACATGATAAGTTGTACCCTCCTTCCTCAAACTTCCACATCGTCAACCCGAGAAATTTGAACCTCAACAAATTAAACGAGGATCATTTTCTCTACACGGGAGATCTTACGTTTTGTCGAATTCGGAACTATGACACTTGGCTACGACTGCCACGACTAATCTGGTGGACTACACATGGCATCATATATTGTGACCTAGACTATATCGTCGGCCTAATTATCAGACTGCGTAACTCCACTGGTGTAACTGGTTTGATATAGGAGTGCAACGCGCCAAGCGCTTTTTGCCGCGATTAAGGAATCGCGCCTAGCAGCGGTTGTTGTCGGGTTACATGAAATCCAAGATGACGGCCTAGCGTTACCCTTTTGTTTTGTCTACGCCACGCCTCAGTGCATACTCTGTTTTTAATTTATTCCTTCGATCAGTGTAATCACTATTTTTTTTATTTCATAATAAAACTAGATTTCAAAGGGAGAAGTGGTGGCTAGATTTTAACATAAAATAAATAACACAGAAAGTAATATTAATGTCTTATACTTCCAGATATAAATTATTTACACTATTTGAAGCCTTCATTACGCAAAATTTGTAACAATATCGCACGATAAAAATATTAAAGTAAACCATATTTTAATATTATCGCCTATCTGGGCGAACATAAACAACAACTTGACGCTTAGCCCTACTGTATCAAATTAGCTTCCGAGATGGAGTTACGCAGTCTAATAATTAGTCCGACGATATGCTCTCCTCATGGTCCGTAATTCCATTTTCCTGTGGAATATTGGTATATTCTTCAACAGTTTCTTAAAATAATTAATTACCTTAAATGAAAATTGAATACAACATAAAATTATTTTTATTGAATACCATCACTGAAAGTACTTGTGAAAAATTTAGGATCTGTATTAGTGAATTCCCGGATAGATGGAAGCAATAATTACATTACTATTCTCTTAACTTATCTCTTCCTCGTAATTTTATAAAGCAGTATTTTCAGCGATGATAATTTAAAAAATAAATAAATGCCAAAACCTGACAAGTTTAAAGATAAACATGGTTTTTATCAATTATTCATCCAAATATTGCAAAAAATATTAATACATCATAAAACACTTAAGTCATTTGTTACACTAAAATAGGTAGTTTTTAATTGGATTTTTAAATTGTTATCACATTTTATTCATATAAAAAATTTGCTAATCTGTGCCTTAACACTTTATCTACCGACGGTACTTGTAAGTACCACTCACTTTGAAATTACATAGAACAACCATATTTACGAATACTTTAATGATACTTAGCAGAAATATTCTTTGAAATCCACTCTTTTAAAATATATGGCAGCATGGATTCTATGATGAGTATTTTAGTGAGGAAGACAAATAGTTTTACAGCAGAAGTTGCGTTTTCAGCTGACATATTGATCGGATTGTGAAGACAGTCATTTTTGTTCCGAAAAAGTAGTTAATGTCAAACTTTAAGTTTTTTTTAGTGTTAATGAAGACTTGAAAACAATTAGACAATTTATTTAAGTGAACAGTGTCTATAATTAATTTTACAGTTGAGTATCTTTAATTAATTAATTAGCTCTAACGGATTAAATTTCCCAAAGTTGAGTATTTTGTTTATGCATATCCCTTAATTTTCAGTGTAGTGATCAATAAAAAAATATTACATGAAAAAAAACTGCAGTAAATCATAATGCTGTAGAAAAAGGGTTAAATATTATACATGTGTTGTATCTAACAAAATGTTACAGTTCGTTATTTTTTTCCGTTATCTAAGAGATTGAGAATAAAAGAGCTATATGTATGATTGATTACCTTATAGTTAATGATTTAGGGCAATGCAATACTAACGTTTCAGCTATTCATTAGAGTATAAATTTAAATGCAAATGGACACAAAATTTAGATGAGTTTAATATTTTTTACTTAAAAACTTATTATTTGATGAAAATTTACATTTTCGAAAAGTCGTGCATTTAGAGAGTCACATTACAGATTCAAATTGCATAAAACTGCTTTTTGTGTCTAACTATTACAAAAAAATCAAACGAGGTCAACATCTATTACTATTCCCTGCTTGACAGGAGAGAGATATGTGAAAATAATAGGGCTACATGAATAATGGATTCCGTTCTCAGTTTTGCAAATGCAATTCCAAAATTCATGGAAAAATAAAATCCTGAATAGAGAGATATGTAGGCTAGATGGATAACATTAGTAAAGTACATTTTTGAGAGTTCTATCATACGTGAAATGTTTATATATCAACAAAATATTTACTAGCTACATTGCATTGATACATTACTTTCCAGACTTGTTATACTTATTAACAATTACTAATAGTTATATTTGGTTCAATTTAAAGATTCTTGCATATGCAAATATTAGCGAAGTCATAAGAGGAAAATTAAATTTGAATTTCCATTGGTTTAAAATTGGTGAGACTGCTTATAACTTCTTTAACAGCAATTTAAGTATATGCAAGGTATCTGTAATTTATCTTGAAATAATCTTAAAGCCTAAAGCAAAAAAAGCTGTTTAAAAAAACTCATAAAATGTGGAGATGGTAAAATAATAGAAATGATAGAATTTTTATCCACCCCAAATGAAGTATTTCTAAAATCTAGCACTGGATGGAATGCTATGTAATAAATATACACATTTGAATTCGAAGCCAATCCGAAAGTTTCACTCTTTCCGTCTCCAAGAAAAGAAATTTTTTAATTACAGAAATCCAAGCTGTGAACTATGCAGTATTTAAAATGTTTTGGCACCAATTTGAATACTAAGTTGACAGAACTGAAACTCATCTGTAGATGAGACAATATTAGATTTACTAAACACGTGATGCTGGTAAGAAATGCTAACAGATAAGAAAGGATTTTCGAAAGGTATTTCATCTAAATCAAAATGCACAAAATCATCAAAATAGTATTTTAGAAAACGGTTCCCACTGTATAACTAAAGGCATGGTTTCTGTCATGGTAAATAGCACATATATGTTACAATAATTAATGTTATTCTAGATCAGTGATTCTCAAAGTGGTCTATATGGCCCTTAAGCAGTCTATGATGGCTTGTAAGGGTTCCATGTAACCGAAGAAATAATTTGGAAGTCCATGAGTTGTAAATGGGGGCCTATGATTGTGGCTCTCACTAAACTAGATCGTGACTTTAATTTTAAAAGAAAATTCATATAATAATCTATAGAAACCAGATTTTACCTATGTAACAGATTTATTTGCTGAATTTAATGATGTTAATTTACAGTTATAAGGTGACAGAGCATACATTTTATTAAAACAAGGAATGTTTTAGCGTTTCTTTCCAGCTTTAAGCTAAAGCAGTATAACATTGGAGGTCGTGGATATTCTCAATTTGGCAGACACAATCCGTTAGGACGTTTTAATCTACGATAAGCATTTAAATGCACTTTATTGAGCTTTTGAAGCTAGGTTTGAAAATGTTTTGACTATGGTTTGTATTACCATAGTCACAATCAATTTACACAGTCAAATTGAAAAAAAAATTCATATTACAATAAGAACTGATGGGAATAGGCACTAACGAAGTAAAGTTTAGAAACGAATGCAATCTATTTTGTCTTTAAAAAGACATACCTGTAACAGAATATCATGAGAAAGTTTTTTATTGCTTTTCATAGTGAGAAGTTTCAACACGGTTGCCAATCTCCAAAACAAAAAAAAAAAAAGAAAGAAGGGTGGGAAAACTGATCATTACTAACAAAGGAGATTTAGGGTTAAACCTGAAAAGATTTATTCCAAATGTTGAACATTTGTTATTGAAGCACAATATTAATCACTCTCATTAAAAGCATTTGCGTGTTGTTTATTTACTTTATGTGTAAATTAAATTAAAAACCAATTAATTGACATGTGTATCTTAAGTTTTAAAAATTATACTTCAATACAGTGTGTGAGAAATTTAATTCTTTTAAAGTAAGTAGCTCTGAACTAGAGCTGTCAAAAAGACATTTAAGTTGATAAATTTGTAAAAATTCAATGTCACCAAAAAACAAGGCAAGGAGTCTATGAGACAAAAATATTTGGTAACCTCCTGTTCTAGAGAATAGTAAAGTGTTCTCATTCAAAACATTTGAACAACTAAATGATAAAGATGAGTCGATACGGTGGCTTGGACGGTAGAGAACCTGTTTTGTTGCGGGTTCGATCCTGACAGGAGTCAATAGATTTTTCGGATGTGAACATCGTAGGCACGCATGTCATATGATTAAGTGGCTTGTAAAAGATACCTTGAGTATAAATTTGTCTCTAGTACTCTAGACAGAATTAAATCTTGGCGATATTTAGCATCTGACTAAAGCTTGAATTAAAATTAATTCCAGCGTCGAAATTTGGTAGCGAGAGCTGATACTGGATGTCACCATGAAATTTCTCTTACATTTAGGGTTTTGCCGTATTTGCAAGGAATTAGTTGACAATATACAGCCCATTAAAAATGATGAAGATGATAATTTTAATTTTTTTTAAAACATCGTGCGATTTAATTGAATATGATACTGTCAATAAACCATCTCTTTAACACATGAAATACATTTCTAAAAACATAAATTTGAATAAAATAAACTAGCGAATATTTATATTTTTCTCTATTTTTGCATTTAATTTTGGCAATAACTTCAGCATATGGAATCTCATTTCATATCACAAGTTTCAAGAAAAAAGAAGATTATGACTGATAATTGTTGTATTATTAAAAAAAAATATTAAAATTACAAAGTACTTAATGTATCTTCCAAAATTAATGTATTTAAATATCATAAAGCTATATATATATATAATACTAATTGTGAAGAAAATTAAAAGAATGAACAAAATTATTCAGTTTAGAATGCAAAAAAAATCCAAATTCCTTTTCATCAAGGAACAATTTTAAAAAATATGATTTTTCTTTTTCATTTTGTACAGCATATATGTAATCATTCTAAATGTTAAAGATGTAAGTAAGTCATGTTGTTATTGTTCTTCGTGGACTTTCTTTCCTAATTTAAAACAATCAAGTACAATATATATATATATTCTATACCGACTACATCCATAACTGAACAATCTCATTAGTAAATAGATTTATACATAAATAGGCGCAAAGCAGCCAAATGAATGCATAAAATATATATGAAAGAAATATGTATTATATATCAAAAACAAGAAATAATAGATAATGAACATAACAAGAAATAGCGTAATAAAAATATAAAACCTGAACATGAAGAACAAAATTATAGAGGAATAAAAAAAGAAACTACAAAAAAGAAGAACCTAGAAAGTCAGAAAGCAATTTCGGACTTAGGACCGAATAAGTGGGGTTAAACTAGTTTGAAGGCGCCAACCTTCCCCCTTTGCAACTCGGTAGGAAAAACCAAATAAAATAAAATAAACAAAAATTCAGAGTAAGGAAAACTCAGAGAGTATGATAAAACCACTCACTACTATTATGTAACAAACTCTCCCCAAACTCTTAATGCAGAAAAATCGCAAAATAATTACGTAAGAAAAGTAGAAAAATCCCAAAACAATTACATAAGAAAAGTATCTTTCAAAAAATAATTTAACAAAATTTCTTTACTCACAGAGTTTTTACGAAGAGAATCAAGCGTCTTGACATCAATGAAAATCAATTATTCACCAAGTTAAAGAATTCGAACATACATAAACACATCTTTTGAGCTAACTTTTAAACCAGCCAGCAAAGACAGATATCAAAAAAGACGACAATCAAATATGGTAGAATTTGAATTGGTTGATTGTCAAAAATGTAATTTTGTTAGGCTCTAATTTGGTTGGTTGTCAACAATGTGTATGATGTTCAAGATGTGTGTGGAAAAATGTAAACTGTGATATGAGTGTTATGATATAATCTTCACAGCAAGACCACTAACATGCTGACTTTGAAATCCTATTGTTGTGTGGTGGTTTTGGAATTCGAAGTAGCAAGACGGTTAATGTATTTGTGATGAATATAAGTTCTTAAGAAATTAAAAGGGTATTCATGATCTAAACAACATTAAAAAAAAATTTCATATTATTGTATTTATCTATTTTGTTGGTAGTTAAGATATCATTTCTAACTTAAAAATTCAAAATGATATTTCTGTAAATTGATATATGCAAGTTACTATTCCATACAGGTATTTTAATTATATGGAACTTAAACGAATCTATTTTGTCAAAAATGTTACTGTCTACATTATTGTTAATAAGATGTAAGTCTAAATCGAAAAATTTCACCATATTAGAGTTGAAGTTAGTTTTAAGGAGCTTGAGATAATCAGGGTAGAACGTAATATTTGGTTTGTATTCACTATTTTTACCAAAAATTATTAAATCATCTATCTAACGATAAATCAAGTAAGAATCATTTACAACATGATCTATTTAAAAAAAAATGTAAATATAGGTTCGCTAAACAATTACTAGCTGGACCACCCTGAGGTAATTCTTTGATCTGTTTCTAAAGATTCTGATCAAATGCAATGAAATTTTCTTTTAATACAAGGTTAACAAGAATATCAAATTTTTCTTTTTTCATTGAAGTATATAATTCATATTTATCATAAATTAACTGTAGAACCTTAATCATATCGTCAATATCTATAGAATTAAAAAGGTTCTCAAAATCAAAGCCATGCATGGAAAAAATTAACATATCCTTAGTAACTCTAGCAATCTCTAAGCTATTTTTAATTATTGCCGTGTTTTGTAAGTTATCAATTAGATTTTGAAGAAGAGATTGTAAGATCTTCCCAGACTTCGTGATATATGTATTGTATCCATTAGTGATACTACGGAATTTTATAGGGCTTTTATGAAATTTTGGTGTTAAAAAAATACTTGGATATTTAATATTAATTAGATGAATATTCAGTCTTTTGTTCAAAGCTAAAAGACGATTATCATCTTCTCTATTATTGTGAATTGATTTTTGAAATGAATAATTATTTAAAATGTGGTTACTTAATATTTTACTGAAAAGGATTTACAAATTATGGCATAATTAGCAGAGACCTTATCAACATATTTAATCACGAAGGCATTTTGGATATTTTCTATTGATGATTTAAGATCTTTATACATAATTTCATTTTTAACAGTGAAATCTAATTCCCGAATTTCTGTTGCTACATAAGATCTAAATTGATTGAAAACTTCAATCGGCATTCCGTATTTAATTTCAGTTTTAAGGTAGAATTTATCTAAATCTTTTATGATTTGTTTCATAACGTTAAATTTATTTTTTGTGATCAACAGTCTAAAACTGGTACCTTTTTCCATAACATTTCTTAACAAATCATCTTTCACGATGCCTAGGTCTCCTGTGACAACGTGCTGATGATAATCATTAATATAGTCTCGATTTAGATTACATTTACATGATTCTGAACTTAGGAGCTCCGAGACCTGATTATAATTAAATATAAATCTACCTAGTTTCTTGTTGTATTTGGAAGCCTTTTTAATAATAATATTTTTAATAGGAAAAAAGGATTGATATTTTTGAAATATAATTGAAAAATTAATTTTGTCAAAGGATTTATTCATAAATAATAGTGTACAATATTCTGTAGAGTAATTTTCACTTGCATCTAATTAACTTGCATCTAATCACTTGCATCTATCTAACCACACAACAATAGGATTTCAAAGTCAGCATGTTAGTGGTCTTGCTGTGAAGATTATATCATAACACTCATATCACAGTTTACATTTTTTCCACACACATCTTGAACATCTTACACATTGTTGACAACCAACCAAATTAGAGCCTAGCAAATTTACATTTTTGACAATCAAACAATCCAAATTCTACCATATTTGATTGTCGTCTTTTTTGATATCTGTCTTTGCTGGCTGGTTTAAAAGTTAGCTCAAAAGATGTGTTTATGTATATTCGAATTTTTTAACTTGGTGAATAATTGATTTTCATTGATGTCAAGACGCTTGATTCTCTTCGTAAAATCTCTGTGAGTAAAGAAATCTTGTTAAACTATTTTTTGAAAGATACTTTTCTTATGTAATTGTTTTGGGATTTTTCTACTTTTCTTACGTAATTATTTTGCGATTTTTCTGCATTAAGAGGTTGGGAGAGTTTGTTACATAATAGCAGTGAGTGGTTTTATCATACTCTCTGAGTTTTCTATACTCTGAATTTTTGTTTATTTTATTTTATTTGGTTTTTCCTACCGAGTTGCAAAGGGGGAAGGTTGGCGCCTTCAAACTAGTTTAACCCCACTTATTCGGTCCTAAGTCCGAAATTGCTTTCTGACTCGCTAGGTTCTTCTTTTTTGTAGTTTCTTCTTTTATTTCTCTATAATTTTGTTCTTCATGTTCAGCTTTTATATTTTTATTACGCTATTTCTTGTTATGTTCATTATCTATTATTTCTTGTTTTTGATATATAATACATATTCCTTTCATATATATATATATATATATATATATATATATATATATATATAATATTTATTTCTCTCTGTATAAACTCACTTTATTTTTGCAGAATATTCATGCATTCAATTCTCCTGTTTCGTACGCTTTTAGTGAATTTCCGGGAAAAGATTGTTTTATAAAACTGGATTTATTTGGAAAAATGTAAAAGTATGATAGAATCACAATACCAGAAGTACTTTCAGTCAATGTTCCATTTTCAGTCATTAGAAATAGAAGCAAACAAAATTGTCTTTGATAGCTTTTCTCAAAATTCAACGAATCTTATTCGGCTTAACTAAAATTCTCGAGAGAAATAAAATATTTCTTCCAACTTTGAGGAGAATATTAGCTTCATACCAAGATAATTTTTGATATATTTTGTTATTTATAAAAACGCAATGTCTGTTAAGCCACTATCTTTCCGATTGAAGTTAGATGCGGAGTTTTGCTCCAAATTTGGAAGTATGTTTATTCAAAAAAGATTTCTTCAATTTGTATGTTGGAAATTTTAATACTCAATTAGCATGGCATTGTATAAATTAAAGAATTCGATATGTAGGGATAAGTTTTGAGTTCTTTTCATATGCTATTCTTACGTCTTTCCAGAAGAACATATTTTCGTCACAAAACTGAGGGAAAACATTTAAAGCATCCATTGTCTTATTATGATCGTTTAATTGAAACGTGAAATAGCTTATAATATTAGTTTATTTCTATAAAAATGAAGGAACATTGGTAGTGGTGTTTATTTGAATCATCTACCTACCGATTCACTTCTAATCTATGTATGCCTTAGATGTCAAGAAAATTAATCCCTTTTCGGGGCAATAGTTAAGAAAGTGCTTCTTGCGCCCCAATATTCAATCATAGTATTCATCGCACCCCCTCCTCCATCTCTATACAATAATAATAAATTGAACTCAATAATACTATACTTGGAAGCTAAAGCTAGAATCCAATTTTTACCTTTTAAGGGAATGGTGGATCATGAAAACTAATTTCTTAAATTGTTAGCTTAATTAGCTGAAAATGGAATCAATGTAGTAAATGAATAATATATTTCCCATTTTAAATGTATTTAAAAAAAATATTATAAACTGATATTTTTTAAAAAAAAGAATAAAATCTTTTAAACCCAGTGTTTTTCAAACTGTGGGACGCGCCCCCCTTGAGGGGCGTGACAACTCTACAAGGGGGGCGCGAGCCTATTGAAAAGTCGAGAACAAAAGATTATTTTAAAGAATTATTAATTTACTGAAAGTAAACTAACAAAATACAATCTGACATAATAAAAAATAAAATACACATTTACACTGATATATTACACTTATAAATATGTCAGTGCTACACAATGCATTTTATACTTATAAATAACAATTCTAAGTTAAAAACAAGTTTATTAATTACCAGTGATCCCATGGGCTTGTCATACATATAATTTATAACAAAAATTAACACTTATCTTGCCAATTTTTGTACGGTTTATAATGAAACCTTGACTGACGATCATAAGTTTCGCGATTAGCTTCCCACTGCCAACCGTTTTCCACGTAGGGGGGAGGAATAAAGGAGTAAAAATAATCTGGAATAAGTAAATCCTTCACAAACATTGTCAAGGTCCTTTTATTGCATTCCAAAGTCTTGGAATAATTTTACTGATAGCAGTGTACAGAAAAAATCGTACCACTCGGAAAGACGTATATATACGTCTGGAAAAATAAAGGCTTTGGCTTAGCGAGACGTTTATATACAAGGGGGAGACTTAAGAGGTTAAAGTCTTATCGTAGTTTTAGCGCTAAAGTATAGTATTATTGAATTCGCTACATTGTTATGGGGGACGATGAAAATAACGATTGAATATTGGGTCGCGAGTATTGCAACTTTGAGAAGCACTGTTTTAAATCATTTTCAAAAATGCTCCTTGCGCATCAGTTTTTGAGGTATATACATCATTTTTGTTCTGTATATAGATGAGCTACAATAAAATTTATCTGTGCATGGATTTTTAATTCAGAATAAAAATTTGATGACAAAAGGATACATTTTCTTTATTATATGAACTATTTTACCAATATTCTCCCATTCAAGGTAGTCAAAACAACACTAAATACGATCCGTTAAATATTTTACAAAACTAATGCACAAATTTGTGAATTATATCATCTTTCATAAGTTGTGAAAATTTCAACGAGATATGACGTAATTTGAAACTCAAGGAGCATTTGAGAAACAATAAAAATGAAAAATTTGCGAAACAGAAAAGTGCATTTAAACATTTAATTGAATAAAATAGAGAAAAATAATATTCAGCAATTATTAATTAAACAGACAAAATTCTTTGATAGAGTTATTTTATGAATTATAAGGAATATTATTAGTATAAATAATCAAAATTGCAATTTTGACCAAAATTTGACATTGTGAAGGTCCATTATCCCCTTAGTACCACATGCATATATAAAGGTCTGGCACAAACAAAGAATTAATCGCCCCGGACGTATGCCCTGCTATCCACAAAATTATTCCAATGGTTTTGAAATGCAATAAAAGAATCTTGACAGTGTTTGCGAAACATCTACTTATTTCAAACAGAATTGCTCCCCAACCCGAAAAAAACACCACATACTCGCGTCTACTTGGAAAACATTGAAATTAGGGGGAAGAGGCGAAGAATCGCGCCCTTTTTAATGGGCATTTAAGGGATTGATTATAAACCGCGCAAATTATCAAGATAAGTGTTAACTTTCACATATAACTGTATGTATGACAAGCACATGGTGTCACTGCTAATTATTAAACTGGTTCTTAACTTTATTATTAACTGGTTCTAACTAATTATGAAACACATTGTTGGCAGTACTAATACATTTATAAATGTATTACATCAGTGAAAATGTGTATCTTGTTTTTTATTATGTCAGAATGTATTGTGTTCGTTTACTTTTAGTAAAATAAAAACTTTTGAAAATAATTTTTTCAACTTTTCAATATGCTCGTGCCTCCTTCGTAGAGTTATCACGCCCCACAGTTTGAGAAATGCTACGTTAAGGACTTTTATTTCTGTCCATTGTTGTTTGTGACTTTCGGTAGAAGGGCCCACTGCATACCCCCTTCCTAGAGAGAAAAATTAATTTTTCTTTTGATTGACTTTCTGAGTGATACTTAGAGAAATTTGCTTTTCCAACCAATACCGCAGGTGTTATACATTGCCAGTAGGTTTTGAGTTTCGTGGGAATCTTTTTCTGTTGACGTTGTTCACAGCCTTTTGTTGAGATTGCGAGTCTGGTTGACGCTGGTGCCATTGCCATATGAATCACTAGTTGTAATTTATTGCGAAGGTCTTTTAGATTTCCCATAGGGTGAGTGCATAAATAACCACTAGGGTTAGGCTGTGCTGCCATCTAGTGTTCAAATCTCAGGTCACAACTACAATGGAAGCTGTTGTTGACAGAGGGAAAGGTGACCTTGATTGCTGCTTTGAGGCTATGTAATTTGAAATGATCTTCTTTGGGGGTCCAGATTGCACAAGATAAGCGACTTGGATGATAGGAGTTTCCTTTTCAAGCCAACGTTAAAGGCTTTTATTTCTGTTCTTTGTAGCTTGAGGCAGAAGAACTCGCTGCAAGCTTATTGGAAAAAAATAGTGGCATTGATCAGAGTATTTAATGAAATTAAATTCTGTGTTTAAATTTCAGAATAAAACAAGTACAAAAAATTTCATAAAAATACAGAAAAATGCCTTTTCCTTTTTATCGAAAATATTAACTACAATCTTAAGAGATGGTTTAAGAAATAATGTTTCCCACGACATTCACCAAACAGAACAGACTATATTATCAGATGGCAATGACGAAGTTTTACGCTGAATGATAAGGGCGAATCTCTCCTCCATTTTTCCGGAAGAAGGTCTCAAGCTTGGAACTCTTCATACTACTGCTTTAGATGACATTAAAAGACTTGGTATTGTGTCCAAACACTCTGTTTGGGTGTCACACGATTGAAGTAAAAGTAACTTTGCGAATAGATTTACGGTATGTACCTCAAATCTTGCTGGACATGAAAAATTACCTATTTTGGACCACTTGGTGAATGCAGAAGAATAGTGGATAGTATATAAGTGTATAAACGCGTGGTTAGAAAAAGGGTATATGTTTACAAAGGGGAGATACCCCATCCCCATCCAAAGCTGGTGTGCAAATCAAGAAGGTTATGTTGTGTTAGTGGTGGGACTGGAGTTAATGAAATGAAATGAAATGGTCGAGGCTGATCTTTATTGTTCGCAACTTGATGTTTTGTCTAAAGAAATTCAACGTAAACATCCATCTTTTGCCAACAGAAAGGGTGTAATTCTTCATCATGACAACTCTAAACCACACGTAGAAGCTAAAGAGCTCAAGAAATTTCAGAGTTGGATTGGAAAATTTTACCTCAACCAGCAAATTCCCCTAAAATTGCACCATCTGATTATCATTTGTTCAAGTCGCTGCGAAAACCTCTTGAGGGAAATGAATATAAAGAGTGTTTTTTTCCAGGTATAGAAGTTTAAGTTGGCATTACTTTCCAAGATGGCGACCTATTTAACAGCTGTCAAGTGATTTATTCTCAGTTTGGTTTGGCAATTCATCAAAACGATCATCAAGCAAGGCGTAGATTCGTCGAATGGGCCCAAAACGAGATGGCCGTTGTTCCCGATTTTCATACGCGAATTTTGTTTAGCGATGAAGCGCACTTCTGGTTGAATGGCTACGTCAACAAACAAAACTGCCGCATTTGGAGTGAAGCTAATCCACAAGTGTATGTCGAAACACCGTTACATCCAGAAAAACTGACTGTTTGGTGCACTTTATGGGCTGCTGGAATCCTTCTTCAAAAACGCTGAAGGCCACAACGTTACAGTCAATGGTGATCGGTACAGAGCCATGATTACTAACTTTTTCATTCCTGAATTGAACAATCATGATGTCCAGGAGCTGTGGTTCCAACAAGACGGCGCAACATGTCACACAGCTCGTGCCACAGTCGATTTATTGAAAGACACGTTTGGTGACCGCCTAATTTCACGTTTTGGACCTGCGAATTGGCCTCCAAGATCTTGTGATTTATTACCGCTAGACTATTTTCTGTGGGGTTATGTAAAGTCATTGGTCTATGCGGATAAGCCACAAACGCTTGACCATTTGGAAGACAACATTCGCCGTGTTATTGCAGATATACGGCCACAAATGTTGGAAAAAGTCATCGAAAATTGGACGTCCAGATTGGACTACATCCGAGCCAGCCGTGGCAGTTCTATGCCAGAAATCATATTTAAAATGTAATGCCACAAGATTATTTTTCGAATAAAAAAAATTCATGTCAATCGAATAACACATCGTTGTTTTATTGCAATTTAAAGTTCTATACCTCTAAAAAAACGACCTTTATATAAGTTATGAGGTTGTCCACACAAAAGACAGTGGATTAATAGTTTGACCCCAAAATAGAGGACTTTTTTCCAGGGGGTTAGAAAAGTTGCCACAACCCTGGCAGACAGAACATTCTATTTTGGAATAAATGTTAAAAAAGACAAAAAAAATTGCTTTTTTCATTAAAAAATACTTTCTTACAAAACTTACACTCAATATAATAAGATTTACTTTATCATGTATTTTCTAAACAGTAGTCTTTTAATATGAAGAGACTTGAATCTTGCGTACTAAATAATTTCAAGGAAATTTTCCTCTGTCATCTGTGAAACATCTACAATGCAGAATTCCATCATTTGTTTACATTTTTCTCCTATCTCTCCACTTCAAGACAATTATCTTGCTCCCTTTTATTTAATAAACTTTTGCATAAAAATAGTAATGCTGGCTTGTATACATATGGGCTCTTTCACAAGACGAATCTTTGTATAAAAAAAGAATATGGTAACCCCAGAGGTTATTTATGGAAAATGCATGCAAGAACCTTCCATAAACTCGAAAGAAGCTTTATATATTTATATCTACATCTGTTAAAATATAGTTCGTTTCTAATGTAATATATTTCAAAGAGTAATACAAAAGAGTAAATAAATAGGTTTAAAAATCTGTAACCTGTGTCGCGCGTATGTATGAAATGTTATATGTGTAGGGAATATGGGCTTTCAAATGTGTGATGCATAAAATTAAAATGTTTTCAATGTATTTTTAAAAAAATAATATACAGGGAATAGTTTCAAATTATGGGAATAAATCAAAATGATTGCAAACCAAAATGGCACAAAGTTGTTTTTTTTTAATTTATAAAAGTAAAATTATTAGAATTAAATAATAATCTTTAACATTTTTTTGTAATCATTTAAAATTGACCAATGCAAATTATTTTGCTCACGAAAACCAAATGAACAAAGTGTGATTTCCGTACTATTTTCTTTTTTCTATTCTTTAGTTAAATTCAAACATGTTCCGCTATCTCAATTTATGAACAAAGATTTTTTCACTCCTTTAGTCGAAGTGTTGCAGTTCATTAGATTTCTTTCTTTCTTTCTTTTTGTTTAAAAAAGAGTTCAATAAAACTAAAAAATCATGCTTAAAAATAAATATTAAAATATTTGCTATACTTATGAAAGTCTTTCTCTTAAAATTCCCGGCTATAAGTTCATTGCAAAAACAATTGCAATATTTTTTTTTTCTTTTCAGTTGTCTTATGGAGATATTTAAAAATAAAAATAAAAAAGGTATACTCTTAAAATGTTAAATATAAAACCTAAGTTATGTCTTTCCTCCCTCCTCCTTTAAAGATAAAAAGAAAGGAAAAAAGTGAGTGCGATTTCGAATCGAAAACCTAAATCAAACTTTAAACGTAATAGAAAAATGAAAGAAGAAATTTATTTTTTGATTTGAATTTCTGGAAAAAATGTAAGCTCCATCCTCAAACTTAAAGAAAATGAATGTGGATAATAACTTTCAATTTTGTAGAAAGTGGATTCAAGTGAAAAAACGTATTTGTGTATAAATGATCAAAATGGTATGAAGTTTTCTTATGGTTAAATATTGGTAAGAAATTTATGCGTATAAAAATTGCTAAAATGGTGCATTTTTTGCAAATTTTGTAAAACCTGCAAAAGTAGATGAAGGCTTTTAGTTTTTATGAAGTATTTGATAAAACTTGTCAATTAAGTTCTTTATGAAATATAATTATACAATTACTAATCATTCTAAAAGTAATTCAATAAGTGGGAAAAGTTATGCTCACGTTTATGTGTAAAAATAAAAATAACTGAAAATTTACTGAAAGGAAGCAAAAAAAAATCATTCTGACGTAAATAAAAAATAAAATACGCGTTCACACTGATTTAATATACTTATGAATGTATCGGCACTTCACAATGTATTTGATAACTATCTCTCAATACTAAGTTTAGAACGAGTTTAATAATTTGTAGTGACTCCCATGGGCTTGTCGCACACAAATTTAATACTTATCTTAATTACTTGAACGGTTTATGATTAAAATCGTATTGAAGCTTTAACATCAAAGTACATTATTACTGGATCCAGTAGGTAAAATCCTAGGAGAGCCTACATCTTTGGTGACGAAACGAAAAATTCGCCAAGCCAGAACGAGATGGCGCCAAGTGAAACCGACAATGGCGGCAAGTGAATACAGAGAGATAAGGTGGATGCGTAATTAAAATATATGTAAACAATACAGAAATTAAACATTTAAGATAAAAAAATATATAAACAGCACTTTCTTACTGCTGATCTTTTCCAAGTGGAGGGTACATCACAACAGCAGATTTTAAAAAAGTCTTGAAGGTCTCATCGCTAAGTGAATGATCGTGTGAGCGCCGCCATTTTTACTCTGCGAGGTAATGGTCGAACATACCTTCGGCGTGGCTGATGCAATTTGGAGAAAAGCGTTTTATTGTCGACCATGTTACATCATGCCGATCGTTACATTTAGGACATTCATAACCAAGCAATCAATCCTTTCTTCATACACTATTCAATCGATTTTTTCTAACCTTTCGCATTGAAAAAAGTAAAAAATTCTAAGATATATTCCTTCACACACGCAACCATTCCAGCCCGGTTCCCCAAGACAAAATGAAATTCAAAATGCCCTCAGACAAAATACGAAAATTCCAGAAATAGTTAGGTTTATCATATCTAATGTATCAAAGTAGGGTTACCAATATGGCACAATTATCGCCAACCAAAATAATTCGCGCCAAGGGTCTGGAATCTCCTAGGACTGAACCAATCCAGTATATTGTCATTGTATGAAGGGGGCGCGATGAAAGTTATGATTGAAAATTACGTCGTACATATATAAATTTTGAAAAGGAAGCACTGCTGTAGTGTGATATGATAATATTCTTGGTAATTGTCCACCAGTGTACATTTATTTTAAAAAAATTTTCTAATTTTCGATAAATTGTAATACATTTGAAATAAATCATCTAACAGATGTAAATCTTTAAATGGATAAATGTTGCAAAAAACAAGATAAAAAGTAAGGCGCTTAAAATATAAGAAATACATCGGTGCGAATGACGAGTATATTTCAAGATAATCAATTTAGGTTTTAAATTTGACGTCTAAAATTATATATATTTAACAGCATTACATAAAACTACTTTTAAAAACATATAAAATATAAAATGTTTCGAAGTAGAAGTAAATTCGCGGTTGTTTTATTTAAGATCATTATTTTATATTCAGCTGAAGTGTTTCTATTTAAAAGACAGTAAATATTCAAATCTTTTTCAATATATTTGTAACTGAAAGACAGATATAAGAGGAATAGAGCAGAGTGACCCATTTTAGTTTGAAAATGAGTTGACGTTATCGATATAATCTTATTTTCTCCTAGGAAAGACGTTACAATTCAAAATGCAAAAAGCGTTTTTCATAACACATGAGTTATTAAAATCCAAAGCATATTTTATGAGCCACCATAAAAGTCACGAACAAAGTTTAAACAAACCAGGGGATTTAAGAGTCAATAAAAATACAAATAAAGTAGCTCAGAATTTGAAACTTCTTATAAATCTTTTCGAATTACCTTGTATCACATTACGAAAGCTTTCAATTCTTTTAATTTTATTTAGAGATGGGATAAAAAGTTGTTTCGTTTCTACCGAAACTCTGTCGTGAGAATATTTTAAATTCGACTCTACACAGTAAGTGTAAACAAAATGGTACTCCACATTTTAAACTAAAATCGAGATTCAAATTGTGTTCAGTCGGGTTTTTTTGTGTATGTTTCTTTTTGGTTGATGCCACAGTTGCTGGAGGATATTGGCAGCTTCATTCTGCAATTAGATGAGGCACCTCCACACTGGGCGGCCAACGTCTGAGTTTACCTCAATGACTATCTCTCTCATAGATGATTTGGTCGGGTTGTAGACCACAACATGTCCCTTACCCAATGACCATCTAGAGATGTTGTCTTAACACCTTGTGATTTCTTTCTGTGAGGATACTTAAATTACAAGATATTCGTCCCTCCCTTTCCTATTGATCTAGCAGAGCAAATCAGTGTATCACAATCGCTATCGACGGACTTGATTCAGACGTCTTAATGCGTTTTGGCGGAAATGGATTACAGGCTCAATGTGTGTCGTATAACTAACTAAGGTTTACACATAGAACCATCTATGACTGTCTCTAACAAAATTTTAAACAATCCCATACAATACTGTTACAAGTAGCGTATACTATCCTAAATTATTCTTGGTTTATGTTACATTGCAACTGTATATTTTTGTATGAATCACCCTGTGTTATAATGATTGTGATCTTTAACTGAAATTTCCTCTCAGCTTCAAATGAATGTACTTTACTAATACTTTCCACTTGGTTCACTCACTACTGAGTTCTACTGAATCATTCTCCACCAATATCATTATTATACTATGAATAGCTTATACATTTCACTAAATTGACTTGCATATACCATGGATTTCTTCACAAATCAAGGCTCTTGTAAAACAAAATCATAAAGAGACTCAGGGATTGGTTAAAAATGCGCGTAAAAACTAGCTATATATTACCAAAAACCTAAAGTTGCCGAAATCTCATTCTTAGTAAAATGTAATACCTGGTCTAAGGGGAGGTGACTAATAGAATTAGTTAAGTCAGTTTGGAAATGCTTGCCACACTTTTCTTAAAGACATGTTACACAATTATAAACAATTAAAAAAACGATCAGTATCTCTTTTAATACTATCAGTATACTTTTAAATTTTAAACGTTATATGCTATTAAAGAAATAAATTTATACGTTTAAACAAGAATTATTGCTGATATTTGACATAAAAAAGATCACAGTTAATTAAGTCTCCGAAACAATAACATAAATATTAATACATGGCGAACGATAACAACTAATTATGTCCAAAACCAGTGCTTGTTATTAAAAAAAGTTTATCTTAATTCCTTCCCAGTATTCTTCATTTTAAAATGTTAACTCAAACAGAAAATGAATATTAAATTATAAAACCTAAGGAAGAGTAAATAAATTTATCTCTTGAGGACACTTTCTGGTTTTACGATTTTCATTCGCTAATTAGTTCCTCTACTTGCTTTAATTGTTGAGGTTTTCATTTTTTAAAAGCTTAAATATTCTTAAATGCTCAAAGACTGGAATGTTTCTTTGTGTATTTTCAAATAGCTTTCGCCCAAGGAAACATAACCAATATTCCTTGAGCATGTTATTGCAAAATTAAGGACTAATAAATCCTTAAAGTAATTATATTTACCGCGAAACTAATTTATTTAATCTATCGATGTTTTGGTGCCTTATTTTATTTAATTTTGTTTGGTACTTTCTGTTTTCTTTTTTTTGCTGTATGTAGTTCCAGATGTGTAAAAGGGTCCACTCCCAAAACACTATGTGGGCCCAAAAATCAAAACATTTGATTACATATTGTTCATATTTGAACCTTGAAATATGAACAATTAAGTGAAAACATATTTAAAATAAATTTCAAAACATTTTCGCGTAAGTTTACCGCAGTGGATTAATAAATGTTCCTAAAAATTCTTCTCGAATGAATGAAATAACTGTATAATATACACTTTTAATATTTTTTTTTTTAGTTTCATGTTTTTTTGTATGAGATTCTGTCATATTATTGATTCTGCTTCTTCAAACAAATCCACTTGATTTTTCACATTTGTTAATGGAAATGTGTAAGGAGCTTATATGAACGCCTGGTTAAGAACGTAACGGTTTTTTTAGGACGCAGTTAAGTGAATTATCTTCAGTTCTTCTGAAATAGGAAGCTTCGTCTACCACACTTTTGGCTATATGTGGATTTAACTAGGAGAACTTTACACACACACACACACACGTTACGTTATACAATACTAATATATATTAAAATTCAGCTGTCGGTATGAAATACTATGTAGAGAACTCAGTGGCGTAACGGAGAACATTTGGGGCCCCCTGCAAAGTCGGGTTTTGGGCCCCCCACGTTGAATTTTACAAAAGGTAGGCACTTACGTCAGTCAGGCTTTGGGCCCCTTAGAACCCTGGGCCCCCCCGCGATGCGGGGGTCTCAGGGGTATACGTTACGCCACTGAGAGAACTATTCAGTTGCCAACTAGTAAGTCGTTTATTTATCGTAAAATTATTTGTAGTCCTGAATGGAGTTGAGAGATATTATTCCCTTTCTCAAAGTAATGATGATTGAGTGTAATTTGCTTATATAGCATCATTAACAATCTAGGATTGTATAAAGGTAGTTTCAAGTTTGCTATCATCAGCAATTATAGCAGAAAGGAAAAGCACAGTATAAATAATGAAATTGTTGAAAGATCTTGCTTATACATCTAAAAGATTACTTTGATTAAAATTTTGTGTTAAGTGCATAAGTGAGGCGCTAGAAACGCCACTTTAAGCATGTGAATCAGAACTACTCGCACGTGTATGTGCTTTAAGTCAGTGCCTCTCAATTTTTCAATACTTGCGACCCAATATTCAATCACATTTTTATCGCCCCCCCTCCGTACAATAACGATGCATTGAATTCGATAATACGTTACTAAAGCTACAATACGACTTTAACCTCTTCGCCACCGACGTATATAAACGTCTCGCTCAATCAGTGCGTAAATTGCCTCGAACGTATACATGCGTCTTTCCGAAATATACTCACTACTATCAATAAAATTATTTCGAAGACTTTGGAATGCAATAAAATGACCTTCACATTGTTTGAGAAGGATTTACTTATTTCACACACGCGCACACACAGAGGATTTTTTTTATTTTCCCTTTCTTCCTATATGCGTGCATACGTGCAAAATGGTGGCATTGAGGTCTGAATTGCGTAACTTTTAATCCGCAGTTCAAGGATTCATTATAAGCCGTACAAATGACCCAGTTAAGTGTTAATTTTTGCATATAATTTTATATATGACCAACCGGTGCGGTCACTGGTATTTATGAAACTGGCTCTTAACTTAATATTGTTAGGATAATCATAAAGTAAATTTTTCTGTGCTGATACATTTATAAGTATATTATATCAGCGTAAATGTATTTTTTTCATTATGCTAGAATGTATTTTGTTTGTTTTACTTTAAAAAAATTAATAATTTTTTGTTATAATCTTTTGTTTTTGACTATTCAATATGCTGGCGCCCCCCTTCTAGGGTTATCACACCCCCTAAGAGGGCACGCCCCACAGTTTGAGAAGCACGGCTTTAAGTTCTTGAGCATTATTTATGGTTGAGATTTGATGTAGTGAGTTGATGTTAGTCAAGAATGCCTTTAAGTCGAAGCTAGTATAAATACCTTACTGAGTTTGAAACAGGGCTAAGAAAAAATGGACTTTCTTTCCACGCTGTTACAGAAAGATTTCATAGAAATGTATGCAATGCGCATGATTGTTGGCAACAGTGTTCTCAAAAAATACCCCCAAGAAAATCAGCGTCAAACTAGGCGTGGACCACAACTGACAGAGAAAACCATCGTATTCGTCGCATGTTTGTTGAGCATCGTAGTGCATCTACAGCCGAAATTACAGTTTTTATTGGCACCAGAGTGACACATTAAATTGTATCGAATCGATTGTTTGCAGAGTAGTACCAAACGAGACTCTCTGTAGAGTTTACATTATTAGGTACAAATCACTGACATCTGCGACATCTGATATCAATCACATAAGAGCTGATTGGAGGATGGAGTGGCGACGTGCTGAGTTCTCCAACGAGAGCTGTTTCTGTTGTAATGCCAATAATGTCCGTATATTGAATAAAACAAGGCGAGAGAGAGAGAGAGAGATCAGGGTCGGCAAACCACCATTCTATGGGGGAGTTAGGTCTGGGGAGAAATTTTCGAGAGATGACCACAGGATCACTCTTGTGGTCATTCCATGCTCACTGATTCCAAAATGGTACGTCAGTCTGGTGATTAAACTGTTTGGTTGGCGTTTAAAAACCCCATTCAAATGGGTGTTTCCAACAGCATAATGCAGTGCTTCTCAAACTGTGGGGAGCGACACCCTAAGTGGTGTGATAATCCTAGGAGGGGGGCGCAAGCCTATTGAAAAGTCGAAAACAAAAGATTATTTTAAAAAAATATTAATTTACTGAACATAAACAAACAGAATACATTCCGGCATAATGAAAATTATAAAGTACACATTTACACTGATATAACACTCTTATAAATGCATAAGTACTGCACAATGTATTTTATAATTAATTTAACTATACTAAATTAACCACAAGTTTAATAATTACCAGTCACCTCGTGGGCTTATTATATACAAAAATCAACACTTATCTTGATAATTTGTACAGTTTATAATAACTCTCTTAAATGCCGATTAAATGCTTTGCGATTTGCTTCCCAATGCCATCGTTTTCCACGTAGGCAAGCATATGTGATGCATGGGGGGGGGGAGGAAATCCTCTGAAATAAGTTAATTCTTCGCAATCACTGTCAGGGTCCATTTATTACATTCCAAAGCCTTCAGAATAATTTTATGGATAGCAGTGAATAGAAAATGTCGTATTTTTCGAAAAGACGTATATTTACGCCCGTGGCAATTAACGCACTGGCTGAGAAAGACGTTTATATACGCCGGTAGTGGAGAGGTTAAAGTTGTATTTTAGACTTAGCGTCAAAATATCGTATTATCGAATTCAATACATAGTTATTGTATGGAGGGGATGCGATGAAAATTGTGATTGAATATTGGGTCGCAAGTATTGAAAGTTTGAGAAGCATTGGCATAATGTGTCCCCTCATACCACTGTTGTAACCCAAAATACTGTATGGGGTGTCGACATGTTGCTTTGGCCTAAAAATTGGTAACCAAATCTTTTTCTGATCATTCGATCAGATCTTTCAATCACGAATGAAAAATTATTGAATGGCAATTTCAGCATCTTAAACAACCGGAATTAAATACCTTTTATTGACCGACCATGTGCAACCGGCATGCAGTTCCATCCCACAAATTGCCCTCGGGTGCCTGCACGATCCATTGCATGTACTTTTTCACGCTATCAATTAAATTCTGGCGGTTACAGCGGTTATTATTGTACCATTATTTTGCATTTAACATGGCTCTTCTTGCTCTCACATTAACCTGTGATCTTGAAACTTTAATGAATTAAATGTGTCACCTAGACAAATGCATTGCAGAAGATTCATTAGTCTACATTAATTATTATTGGTCTTTGGATTAGGTTTTTACATTAGTGAATGTAAAATATACATAAACATGGATGGCGAAATGAGAAGGGACTGGAGTACTTAAGAATAAACTATACACAAGCATGAGTTTTAAAGTATACATTAGCAAAAGTATTAAAGTATATATTTACAAGAACATAAAAATATGCATACTTACAAGCATTTTAAATTTTATAAGTACCGATTACAGTTCTTAAATTCTTTTCTTGTATAAACATCACTTTCCTTATTTTAATTTTGTTGTTTTCATAAAATATTTCTAAAACTTTAAAAATGAAAATAAAAGTTAAAATAAAAAATGAAAAATTGAAATAAAAGTTATCGAATCAGTTTAAAACGAATGCAGACTCTCTTGTAACTGGAAATGAATACAGACTCCATGATTTTACATCTTCTAAATAATAAATATTTAATTGACCTACATTGAGACATATATTGACTTTGGAACTAAAGACAATAATAACTCATTGGATGAAGTAATCTTATTATTTCTGAAGGCAATACTTCGTTAATGTAAGAAGGTAGATTTCTACCCTTTCACATTTAATCTAATTTTATTTAGTAAAATGATTAATCCCAAGGCGCTGACAAGATATTTTCTTTTCAAACGATCAAAATGGGATTCACTAAGTGGACATACTTTAAGGAGCAAATAACGGAGTTGGACGTATTGAATCGTCTATCATAAAGGTAACAGAATGCAGTGATTATATAATTGTATTTATCAGATCTAGAGAGATTCTAAAACTCTTCTTTTAATTAACATATTAGCTTTAGTTGAAAATTGCTTTCTTTAGATAAGATGGAATCGTGTATTAGAACTAGATCTGTGGGGAAGTGATATTTGATTTGACACTTTTAATTCCTTAACTGCAAATTGAAAAATACATGATTCGCTCCTCAGATCCACCGTTTTTCACAGAAAAAACATAAATAAGCGATTTTTTCCTGTCCTTTTCAAATACTACCAATATCATTTGTTGCATTCTAAAGCCTTCGAGTTTTTTTTTCTGATAACAGCAATGTGGCTACGGTAGCCTATTGGTTGGCGTGTCATGAGTTCGAGCCTAGTACCACTGAAGATCCGCAGCGTTAGGCAGCGATACACGTTAAATCTGTCGAGAGCTCAAATGTCCTCACGTTGGTGTGGTGTGGGAGTTAAGAGAGGACAGGTTAGAGAGAGCCAGCACAAGTGTCGTCCTCATCACTTGCCCATGATTCAGAAGTTCGAGGTTCGCCACAAAAAGCCATCGAGTAGCTAACCAGTGCGGTATTAATATTCACTCACTCACTGATAGCAGTGCGAAGAAAATAATTGGATTTCGGAAAGACGTATATGCACAGTCGGGCCGTTTAACGCACCGGTAGAGCAAGACGTATATATACACCGGCGGCATTTAAAGCGTTATTATGTGATTAACCTAATGTCCTGCCCTGATTTTAATTATTTATTGTGCTCAAACTATTATAATTAGACATATGTTTGGATATACCAGGGATGGCGAACCAATGGTAATGGTATGTGACACACTATTTTGAGCACGCCAGTGATCAAAATGTTTTGCCTTTTATTTAAAAAAAAACAAATTCCCTATGAAATATTACAAACAAACGCCAGTGATCGGTCGCGGAACGGTTGGAAGCACATTCGTTTGTTACTGCCTTGCCTTAGTTATTTCGTGTACTACAGTTGCTTATGATGCAAAATTTGTCTACGCATAGCATAGTCAATTTCGTTCGTACAACTGTATTTTAAAGTTTATTTGTGTTATATTTACTATTTTTAACTGTTATTTAGCATGGATAGCGCAGTAAAAGAACAAAAAGTGCAAAATAATACATGTAACAGAGAATTTCAAACTTTCTGAATCAAGAAATATGGCATTATTAGTAAAGACAAAAGCGGTATGTGTTTTATGTTTTGGAACAGTGGTATGCAGAACATTGTTTGTAAATCGGCATTTTGAAACAAATCACACATCATCTTGTCAAAAAAGTGAACCACTGCAAAAATAATTAACTGCATCGAAACCATTTGGCGGATAATTCCAATTCTCAGCAGGTATTCTACTTAAAAAATACATCTTATCATCCTAATATAAGTTATTTGTCATCCAATCTGCAAAAACGGAAGTCATACTAATGTTACTTTAATTTAAATTACACGCATAACTAAAACATTTATAACTATACAGTGCGAAAGTTATTTTTTCAAAGAAAATAAAGAGTTTTGAGTTGTTAGTATTTAGTTTTATTGTTTTCCCAATAATTATAAGTCAAAATTATTTGACGGCACGTCTATATCTCATTAAACTTTTCTTTAGAAAAAAGAGCACGTTGATCCATGAAGGTTCGCCTCCCATCCTTTGATATACTGTCAGTACTGTTATGAATTATTTTCAAGACCATTGACCTCTGTAAATATCAACGTGTGCTCTCTTGGCAGCTAGGAGAATGTCTAAGAGGTATTCCAGTTAGCACAAATTGTTAAGTTCTACAGTTGTTTCACTCACACTCGGTCTGCCACTTGTAGAAAGATTCGTAACACTATCTATTTCTTAAATTTCTCTTGCCTTTGTACCTGGAGGTTTGCTTCCATAACAGTGTTTAGATTTACACTGAACATTAATGAGCAAACCCAAAGCACACACAGGGCTTTCTCTTGATTCGACGCAATTTCGGCAAAAAAGTGCCTTTCAAACAAATATTCCTCCAATTCAGTCTTAAAGAAACATTCTGCCAAATACTGCACAACAAAACGTATAAAACTGTCCAATCCAACGATACAAAAGTTACATTATTATATTAAGGGGACATGGTACGATTTACACTAAAATGTTTAATTTAAGGATTTTAGAAATTTTTTTGGTTGCCTTCTATATGTCTATACTATGTAAAACAGATTTTATGCTCAAAAATTCATAAAAAGCTAACCATTTAATTTTTTAAGGAAGACCTGTGAAAACCTGTGAAGTGATTTTAAAATGCTACACCCCCTACAAAAATTTACGTATACGCATGAAATTTGATTTACAAGTACATCGAACCACGTATAACGAAAGTTGGTATGGGTTTTGCGATAACTTGATTGGTATTTGTAAAAAAATACTTCTTTTTATATATGAATGCTTATTGAAAATTTCTTAAAAAAGGTATAAATTCTGAGTTCAATTATTTTTTTAAGAAATAAGTTTTGCTTTGATGCAAAAAGGCATACCAACTTTTGTTCAATGTACTATTAGCAATAGGTAAAAAAAATCAAAGCATTAGGCACAATAGAAAAAAGGCTTTAGCATTTTGAATGAAGACAAACTAGTCATTTTATCTTTCTGAGATAAGTCTATTTAAAGGTTTGATTTGTTATATAAATGTGAATAAAAACCAACATAAGGACTTCAATTATTCTGCGTTTTTTAAATTTAGAGCTTTCAAATTTTGTAAGGTTAAAGAAATATATATAAGGAATAATTTAGGCTAAAAATTAGATTTGATTTTTTGACCGATTTTTGTCCATTGAATTGTACTGTGTCCCCTTTAATGGTTAATTTTAAATGAATTTTTATACTCTGGGCAAAACTTTTGGTTCACCCTTTACATTACAAATTTTGAAGTTAATACAACACTAAATGCATACATGTTATAACATTATTAATACTAATCATTGATAATAAAGAGCATGTTCAACCCTTTAACTGCCACCGACGTGTATACACGTCTCGTGCGCTTAATGCCCTAGTACACGACTTTCCAAAACACGATACCTTTCTTTGCCTACTATTTGTAAAACCATTCCGAAAGATTTAAAAAGTGATAAAATAATCTCGACAATGTTTGCGATTTACTTATTTCAGAAAAAAACTTGTTTACTAGTGTCATTTCTCCCCCACCCGCAATAGACAGTATACTCGCGCCTTTGTGAAAAATGGTAGCATTGAGGAGCGAATCACGTAACTTTTATTTCGCACTTAAGGTGTTAATGAAACGTGCTTCTTTACATTAGTTTAATATAAACCTCAGATGTCTAGAAGATGTAAATCATCGTTAAATAAATTTGGAATGAACTGGAAGTATAAATGATTAAATTCACAAATAAAGCCTTAAGCTTATACGCAAGCTTTTGTTGATACATTTTTCATAACTTAGCAATTAACTATCGAATTTGCTGATATATATTGTTACCAATTTGTGTACAATAGTGTAAATAATTTGTATTTGGATGTGTAATGTCTTTATCTTACTCTTAAATTAGATTTAATTTACGTTAAAATTGTAATGTTCACAAGCAATGCCGTCCCGTACGTTTATGTGATGCAATGGGAGCTTGGCGAAATCTTGGTGATGTAGCCAAGTTGGCATCATTTTTAGTGACCAAGTTGGTGACTTTGGCGACCATTTTAGCGACTTGTTGATCATGTTTGCAACCTATTTTGGCGAGTTTGGGACCCTCTGGATTCTTCTAGAAATTAGAAGAGAAATACACTAATTTTAAGATCAATGACGCAAGCGAGTCTTTCTCTAATTATCCACAAGGGATATGAATAGAGAAAGCGCTCACCGAAAGTGGATCAGCTCTGTTTTGACTAGCGATCAGTTAGTGTTGCTCAGATTGTTGAAGCGATTAGTAATTACCTCGGTTGTTGAGCAAGTGATTGCTTGTGAATAATCTTTTATATACGTCTATTTTAGACACCAATAATTTTGTCTGAAGGATGTAGAAGGTGTAAAGACCTTCTGAGATTTATTTTGTGAATATTGCTGCTGAAGCCTGTACTTAAAGGATTGGATTTTCTAAAATAAATTCTCATCGCTCTTAAAGAACTGTCTTGCTCTTTGCGACTGATCTGAATAAATCCTCGAACCCCGGATCAACGTAACGATATTAGACGCTTATTATTGTAATTAAAGAACTTTAAGAAAAAATTATTATGGTTACACTATGCAGGGATTCTAGCAGACGATGGCTGCATCTCTGTTCGAACTTTGTGTTAGAACAGCGCTTTTCAAACTTTCAGTATGTCTGACCCAGTATCCAACCATAATATTCATCACGCCCCTCCATTCAATAATAACGTATTGAATGCAGTAATAATATACCCTTTGATGCTAAAGCTTATGATATGACCTTAATAACATACCGGAGACAAATGATCAAGAAAAGTATTAAATTTTGTATATCTTATTTTTAAGTAAGATAAGCATCATATGTTTAATTCTAATTTTTAAATTGTAACAGATTACAAACTCATTTTTACTCTTATCATATGAATATTTATTTCCTCAATTACCCATTTTCCATTTCACATATCCATCCGATTTTTTGCGGTGGCTGCAAAATATAGATCTTAATTAAATGTAGAAAAAGAAATAAAAGTGTCAGGTTCTAATATCAAATATTCTTTTAAAAGTCCAGAGAAGTCACTAGTAATTATATATTAAACTTGTTCCTAATTTAGTATTGATAATTTTCAAGTGATATTATTATTTTAATGATATTTTTATTGATAATTTCTTATAAATGTACATTGCAAATACATTTATAAGTATATTATACGAGTGAAAATATGTATTTTATTTTTTTATTATGTCAGAATGTACATACATATATATATTTCCTTTTAGTTAATTAATAACTTTAAAATAATCTTTTATTTTCGACTTTTTGATATGATCGCCCCCGTAGGATTATCACTACTTCTAGGGAGGCACTCTCTACAGTTTGAGAGCCACTGAATTAGATAAAGATTGTAAACGCTTAATTTTCATCTTTTTTCTAAAAATTAAGAAAAGTAAACAATTTTAAAAACTTACGGAATGTTTTCGATACGAAAAATTTAAGAGAATAATAAAAATTGTAGCAAAAATAAAAATATCAAACTTAATTATTTAAATAGTTTGCATTATTTATATGGATATTTATTCATTTTTTATATATTATGTATATTTTCATACATAACATCGAACTGAAAATTCTTTTTTTCGTATGTGATTATGAACTACTAATATCTACTGAAGGAATATTTCCATAAATGCCAAATATCATCTACATTCAAAATATTAATATGAGGTTCGTTCAGAAAACATTCTATCATCATCTCAATTATACACTTCAGTATACGAAGTATCACGTTTATCCATCTCGTAGAGTTCAGTGCTCGAGACAGAAACATCTGCCCTATTTGTTAAGCCCTAATTAAATTTCAACGTTTCGGTAACCTATAACAGAAAAGGATTTTCTGGCTTTATTACCTCTCAACATTTGCATAGAGAGAATCGAGGATTACATTGTTCCGACTTAATGCCCTATAATCTCTGTCCTTCCTACACTGTGAACCCCCTTTCCCCTACAACACCTTTCCGAACATTGACAAAGGCCACTGGAATGTTGTTGTACGATGTTCTTAAAAGAGTGGTTGAATGAATTTTGATTTGCATGGGAATATTCCCCTTGGGAAACTAGAGATGATTATCCATAAGTTTGAGGTCTACAATTATCAACATATGACTTTCTGATATTCATTTAATGAATAAAACTGTTTAAAAAATTTGCTTACATGCATAAGCTTTTAACATTAAAGGTAAAAATATTTATTTAATTGTAAAGCGTATATATATATATATAATACTTTTTTCAAAGCAATTCATCGTAAAAGTATCTTTTTGAAATTTTTGAAAATTGTCATTTTTTTTACGATAACTGCTTTTCGGCAAAATATTTTGGGAAAATCTCCAAAAAAAGTAGCTTTATTATGTATAGTTACATATTATTTATGTGCAGTAAAAATTTCATTAACATTCATTCTTTGGATTCTGTGAAAAAGGTACACGCAGTTTGAAAACAACATTTTGAGAAAATTGTATTTTTAATGTTAAAAGACACTTCATCACAAAAAATAATAAATTATAATGTGCATTTGCCCCATTTTATTTAACATTAGTATCTTCTTAGTTTTTTAGCATAAAATAGGAAACAAAAAAGTCTTAAAATGTTCAGAAAATACATATATAGTATTTTTCAGTTTTTGTTCAACGAGATTTATTTCAGCATTTTGCATCAATTTTCTTAAATCTGTAGCAATCTATGAAGAATTTTTAGCTTTGATGCATTATAAATATCAAATCTGATAATGAAACATCATAAATATAATGTAAACATGTATCAATAAGTAAAAGTCCTGATTTGGGTGTACGTCATTTTACGACGATGCGAAAAGTTTAATTATGGACTTTTATGTTCCCATGCAAACACAATTTCTTAAAGTTTCAAAACTCAACATTTTCTCTAAACTACACAAAAGATTTCTAAAAAAGTCAAAAATAAAACTGTTTTCATGTTTTTAAACATAAAATTTGTGTATTTTTATGCATGTAACAAGCTTCTCGCAACGACAAAAAGCATTACACATATGAGTTGTAATTAGTTACCTAATATTAAAACACTTTTGAATATTAAAGCTTAAAAACTTGTCTGAACAATAAATAAACATTAATATTTTCAATTAAGTGAAATATTTAACATATATTGTTTAGTTTTCTCAAAAACATGTACTATAAAAATATCACTATGATTTTTTTAAAAAATTGACATTTTTTGTCGCGATATATGGACTCCAGTCAAATATTTTGGGAAAATGCCCAAAATACTCACATGAATATATATAGCTACATATCAGTAACATGAGGGAGAAAATCTCATGTACGTTCGTACATTATATTCTGAGAAAATATGAATACAGTTTTAAAAACATCATTTTTGAGAAAATTGAATTTTCCCTATAAAGTGCCACTTTGTCACAAAAATAATGAATTGCAACAGGTATTTGTCCCATTTTATTAAACATTAGCATCTTTGCAATTTATTTTGCATAAAATAGTAAACAAAAAAGTCTTAAATTGCACAGAACAGCATTTTTCAGTTTTTTTTAACAAGAAAACGTCAAAATTTTCTCAAATTCTCTATCGATTTTTAAAGAATTTGTAGCTTTCATGCATAAAATTTGAACAGAAAGCATCATAAATATAATGTTAAAATGTATCAATATGGTTTTGGTGTGAATTTGAGATGGTATTTAATAATACCTGATTATACGACGTTTCGTTTTTATTAGGTTTTCGTAACATTATCATTAGGTCTTGTTGTTGCAGACAGTTTCTAAGTTTTAAACTTCAAAAGTTACTCTAAACTGGACATATGATTTCTAAAACAGACAAAATAAAACTGTTTTTAAGTTTTTGAACCTGAAATTTATGTATTTTTAGGTATGTAATAAGCTTCTCGCAAAGACAGCAAACATCACATTTAATGTATCATTTTTTTTCTCAGATACTATTGTGGCCGCGGTAGCCGAGTGGTATAGGTATCGGACTGTGGCTTGTTTTGTCACAGGTTCGAGCCCAACCACTAAAGACCCGCCGTGTAGGGCAGCGATGTACGTTAAATCTGTCGAGAGCTGAAACGTCCTCCCGTTGGTGTGGTGTGGTAGTTAGGAGAGGGGGTGCCAGCTCAGGTGTCGTCCACGTCACTTGACCATGGTTCAAAATTACGTGGTCCGTCGCCAAAAGCCCTCGTGTAGCTGAACAGTGCGACGTTAATATTCAATCAATCAATCTCAGATACTATTAATTATAAAGACTCAAATTTTTATTTATTTTTATTAGACATTATATTTATACTGAAGTGAAATTTTTTGAAGTATAATAAGTTTTTTCAAAGACAAACTTTTAGTTCAAAAACAATTATTATTATGGATTTATTAAAAATTGTCATTTTTTTGTTATGATAACTGCTTTATATTTAAATGTTTAAGAATATTTCAAAATGTCACTTCAGTATACACAATTGCATTTAAGAAATATACAAACGGTAAATTTACAAATTTTTAAAAATATAAATTTTAGAAAACAGAAATTTTTATAAAAAAAATCTTACTTTTTACTACTTTTTAATCCAATTGTTTTATGCAGAATGGTTAAATTAGCACATAGTTGAAATTTCAAATATTTTTAACTCTTTACTAAGCCTTAGCGAGTTTAAATATTTAGTAATAATAACTAATTAAAACTAAATTTAACTTAAAGTACAGACTTAAATTTAGGTAAAATCACTAAATATTAAATATAACATTCAAATTAAAACCAAGCTTTCAAATTTGGCTCGAAAATTTTTTGCATATCTAAAACAATTAAATTTGCAGTTACTATACAGGTATCTGATGCGTATGAATAAAAACAATTTGAGACTTTGCAACTTTGACCCAGATTTAAAAGACAATGTTTATATTTTTATATGTCAAATGGGCGTGGTTCATAAGCTGATTATCATCACACCCCGTACAATGCTACGGAAATGACAGTTTTTAATTTCTGAGTTCATTTAATTTCATTTGGAAGAAAACTTGATGAACATAAATCGTTTGGAAAATCCAGCCATTTGAAGTTAACTTAATTAGGTGATTTTAAATTACCAGCCGATGTTTCAGTTTTAGAACAGGCCTAAAAATCTTTAATTGTTCTTGCTAGAGAAGAGCTGAAATCGATCTTGTAACTGGATTCGCACATAAAATTATATCTTTTTAAGGGGTGTTGGAAAGCTAAAATCTTATTTTTTTGACAATTTGAGATTTTTACATTTTCAAATTGTATGGATTTTGACCTTTTTAAAAATACCTTACTTTAACCTCTAGGGTATTTAGAAGCCCTTAAAACGTATTTTTAAATAATCGTTGAATTTGGGCCACGCCTATTTTAATGGCGAAAATTGTAAACAAATTACTTTGTTTTTGCTTAAAAGTGTAACGATTGATATAAACCAAAACATGTATCTTTTATTTTAAATTGGGCCTTTTATTTTTTTATTTCCTAGCTAATTAGAAGTTTCACTGTATACATTAAAATCAATTTATCTCAAAATGTAAATTTTAATGTGCGATGTACCTTCTCTGAGAAACTACTGTTCACAGGTATGTAATTTTTTATGAATTATTTATAATGATGTCTAATATATACTAAAATGAGCTTTTTGTAAAAAACTCAAAAATTTAATTTTTACAAATTTTTTAAGTAAAAAATGGGTCAAATTTCGCAATGTTTGATAAAATATTTCATAATTTATTAAAAATTTCAAAATTAGCTAAAAGCTCATTTTAGTACAATGAGAGAGTTGTACTTTAGCAGTATGAAAAATTTCAAGCATGTACATAAAACAGATTTTGAGAAAAGGTACATCGAAAACAGCCAATTTAACATTGTCAGTATAGAGAGAGAGAGAGAGGTTTCCAACTCCCCTTAAGGCAACATAAATTGGGAATGGTTGTACCTAGTCACATACTTCGAAGAACATAAAATAAAATTATATCTTCTGCATATTATCTTGGCTCATTTTAATAATAATAACTTATCATTCGTCTGGAGATAAACTATTTTTAGAGATTGTGTTATTGAAATGTCATTTCTTTACCTTGGAATTTTTACTTAAGTAAATGAGATGGTACGTTTCTACAACTGCTCTCAGCATGCTTTTAATTACATTTATTCAGAGAAAATTCTTTTTAATTCACATCATATATAGTCATGTACGTAATACTTTGCTTGAATCTTACTAGCCATATTTTTTATGCCTTTGTTGGAAAAATTTCCTTTTTTACTCTATAGCAGCTCTTCTCAAACTGTGTGGGGTGCCCAACTAGGGAGGCGTAATAATTCTACGAGGAGGCGTGAGCCTATTGAAAAGTCGAAAACAAAAGATTATTCAAAAAATTATTAATTTACTGTAATTAGATAAACAAACAAAATTCTGATATAATAAAATAAAAAATGCACATTACACTTAAAAATGTATAAGTCTGCAAAATGAATTTTATAATTAACTAGCGGTCCCAACAGACGTTTCCCTGTCCACACGTCTTATATCCAAAAATTACAAACTTTTTAGAATAAATTGTAACAATCTGGACCGTTTTGGTGAAGTATTTTACAAAGGAAGTTATTACAATATATACATGACATAATTACATGTACAGTTACCACAGTTCGACCCATCGATTGCGTGTATGTATTTACTATGAACTAAGTTGAATATAGAAGCTATTCTGAATAGAAACATGATTAAAGGGTAAAAAAGATAAAACTCGAGCTATTTTCATAACAGGTATATTTTTTATGCTCAAAAAGTAAATTTATCGTAATGCCATTCGAATGTACAATGTTTTTGGTTAATACTTGAGGGGTATAAGAAAACAAATGCGATTGTTTGCCAAAGCTCGGGCATGCAACATATAATTGGCCGTGTGAAAAGCAAGGGCTTTCTAAATCTGAACCACAAATTGTCATTGTTTGACCTTGTGACTTATTAATGGTCATAGCTAATGCCAAGCGAATTGGAAATTGAAAAACCTATCTTGATAATGAGTACATTTTATAATTAATCATTTAATTGCCGATTAAAAGTTACGCGATTTGATCCCCAATGCCTCTGTTTTCCACGTAGACGCTCGTATGTGATGTTTTTTTCGAAGGAGGGGAGAAATATAAGAAAATCTTCTGAAATAAGTAAATCCATCGCAAACACTGTCAAGGTCTTTTTATTAGATTCCAAAATCTTCGGAATAATTTTATGAGTAGCAATGCACAGAAAATATCGCACTTCGGAAAGACGTATATATGCGTCCAGAAAATTAATTCTTCGGCTGAGCTAGACGTTTATATACACCTTTGGTACTTAAGAGGTTAAAGTCGTATATATTGTAGCTTTAGCGTCAAATTATTGTATTATTCAATTCAACATAAAGTTATTGTATGGAGAAGGGGACGCGATGAAAATTATGATTGAATATTGAAATTTTGAGATGCGCTGCTCAAGAGACCAAACGATCTCTTATTTCAGACTCATATTTCGGCAATCTACTCGTATATAGCTTTTCCTTGAAATCTTTTTTTAAAACTTATGAATCGTAGCCTTCTATGTGATTCATATTTTATGTGTATTATAGCATGCACAATTCAGTAAGAAATAACTCACAAATTGTAGTATAAAATGAAGAAAAATATTGAATTTATTTCTTGGATATCTTTAATGCCATTACATTGGAGAACTGTACTTACACAAGCAGTGGACCTCATCACTGTGTGACAAGATGGCAAAAATTAAAAGGGGACTGCAGCGGCATTTTAAATTCTGTGAACTGTGTAAGCTTAAGTTTTAGTCTGGGACTTCATGTGTGGTATTTTCCATTATTCAGCAGAACGCCATTATTCCTCCTAAATGGTAGATTCACTTATGAACTCGAAGCAAAATTGAAGCACGGAGAATTAGAATTTCATGGTATTGAAATGAATGAAGTGGCACAGACATAGTGGGATCAGAAAGAGTATTCAAACATAACAGTAGCTTTAAGGTATCCTACTGCGTTCGGAACCGTGAATCTAAAAAAGCGCATAAAAGGATAATTTTCATGATATTTAGTGTCACTCAGATTAGAATACATGCATAAAATTGTTTTAAGGACATTTTGACAAAAAATATTTAAATATAATATTTTGGCAAAAAATTAACTTAGAATTATCTTTTCTTCAAATGTTCTCCTTTTGTGGAAAAATGGTTCTATTATAATAATATTTTGCCTGTATATATTTCTACAGAGGCTCAACTAGAAGTTTTGAAAATTCACATTATTTTCAGAGTTACAACCCATTGAAATAATTATCGGCGTTTTTTTCTTAAAATTGCTCCCCTGTTGTCGTAAAATATGAATAAACCCACTTTTAAGTTATATATTTCAAAAGTTCTAGTTGAGCCTCTGCAGAGAGGTCTGAGCTATATACAGGTAAAATATTATTATAATAGAACCATTTTTCACAAAGGAGAACGTTTGGAAAAATATTATTCTAAGTTAATTTTTTGCCAAATTATTGTATTTAAAAAATTGTTTTTTGTCAAAATGTCTTTAAAACAATTTTATGCGTATATTCTAATCTAAGTGACATTAAATATCATGAAAATTATCCATTTATGCGCTTTTGAAAATCACGGTTTCGAACGTAGTCGGATGCCTTAAAATATGAGTATTTTTTAAGCTTGTATAAAATATCAACAAGTAATATAAAAAAATAATTCAATACCTACTAAGGTCAACATAGAAAAGTTTTATTTTGGTTACTTTTTATGAAATAATTACAATCAATGTACATATGCATACACAAATAACAAAATCCCAATATTGAGTGCCAATCAATTTTTCTAATTATCATTGAAGTATCGTATTGTCATCCAAAGCAATTGTGTATAAAAAATTTCAGTTCAACTGAATGCTTTAAAACGTGGGAAAACATTTTAAAGTTTTGACCCAAGTAGCTAAAAATGAAACCAAGGTGGCTGTATCTGTAATTCTTTAAATAATTAGTTCCAGTCAGTTAATTTTTATTAATTACAATTAAGTTACAGTATTGTCATCCAAAGTAATCGTGTACATAAAATTTTAGCTCATTTGAGCACTTTAAAATGTACTTTATTAACGATTGAAAATTTGAACAAGATATAGGAGAAGAATGTGAACTAATAGTAAGAACTGAAAAATAATTATGCGCACACGAGAGAAGAGATTCATTCTAAAAATCAGGATGAAATATAATGTGAATTCGGTTGAATATGCACTTCAGTTGTATTATTCTTATTTTGCTTCATTATTATTTTATCTGACTTTTATTGTTTGAATACTACTGTTACTAAATGATATCTACATTCAATTAATTTGAATGATGCACTATATATATATATATATATATATATATATATATATATATATATATAACGCATGTCGATATGCTGAGTGAAACCTTATTACTACATTTCAATGGAACTATTATATGATCAATTCGAATTCTTTTGTTCTGTTCTGGAAATCAGTTAGATATAAACCAAAAGATATATTTTACAACACGCCCGAATGAATTGAATATTAATTTACTTCAGAGAAGGCGATAGATAACTTAAAAAATTGCAGGGCTTGACCAATAGTGTTTTACCGACATTAACCTAAACACCTTTTAAATACTACATCTAACTAGATAATATACTAATTGTTACATTCGTAAAGTATTCCATTACACTTATTCAAGTACCTTTATGCATTTTAGTTTAATACACATTAAACATTAAGGCATCCGACTACGTTCGGAACTGTGATTTTGAAAAAGCGCATAAATCGATAATTTTCATGATATTTAATGTCATTTAGATTAGAATACGTGTGTAAAATTGTTTTAAGGGCATTTTGATAAAAAAAATTATTTAAATACAATATTTCAGCAAAAAATAACTTAAAATAACCTTTTTTCAAAACGTTCTCCTTTTGTGAAAAATGCTTCTTTTATAACAATATTTTCCCTGTATATAACTCAGACCTCTGTACAGAGGCTCAACTATGATTTTTGAAAAATCACAACCATTTGAAATAATTATCGAATTTTTTTTCTTCAAATTTCTCCCCTCTGTTGTCATAAAACATGGATAATCCCACTCTTCTAAGTTATATATTTCAAAAAATTCTAGTTCAGCCTCTGTACAGAGGTCTGAGCTATATACAAGCAAAATATTATTATAATAGAAGCATTTTTCACACAAAAGGAGAATATTTTGAAAATCAGTCATTCTATGTTCATTTTTTGTCAAAATATTATAACTAAATAAGTTTTTATTGTAATACTATTCTTAAACAATTTTATATATATTTTCTAATCTAAGTGATACTATGTAAACTTGTGGGTTCTTTTTGGATCGTGTTCGAATTGTGAAAAGAAAATATTTGCAGTCAGGATTTTGTCCCTCTTTTTTATTCCACACCTTCTATGGGGTGGGGATTAAATACATTGCCCCTTTTTTTTCCCACCGCTTTCCTTTTCTCCCCCGTTCCGATGGCCAGATTTTACCATTTCAGACACCAGGAACAGAAAATTCACAAACCGTGAAGCAAAAAATTCATAAACAGAGCACACAAATATTTTCCATTTATAGGCGTTTGCAAAAACACGGTTCCGAACGTAGTCGAATACCTTAAGAATAATATCTTTCACATCAAAAAGAGACAAGATTTCATTTTCGAAAAAATTTTTATTGGCATGCATCTGTTGATATCTAACAAAGTCAGTGTTCTATTTTATGATATCTTGAGTACAATTTATTTATATATGCTTCGATTGAAAATTCCAAAATAGGTTGTTCAACATTTCGAATTCTAGCACATGCTTCTTCATTTTTTTCTAATAATGTTAAAGAAATCATATCAAAGACATCCCGAAAATCAGACTCTGAGGTTATGGACAAGAGCAAGTGGTAGAAGTGTGGTGGCTTAAGACCCACTTTAGTGGTGGTGCCAATAAATACCCACTGTGTGGAGGATGCGAGAGAATATATAAAAGCTTCAATGTCTTAACGTTGGTGCGATGGGATGTGGTATTTATGAGAGGGTATTCTAGAGAGAAAGAGCTCTGGTGTCAACCTCGTCACTAGACTAAATTTGAAAATTACGAGGCCCATCACTGATAGCCCTCGTGTTGCTTTATAGGGCAACGATAATTATTCACACATTCTCCCAAAATCAGACTAATAACTCAATTATTTTATTTTATCGAACACACAGTAACACCTTTTAATTTAATACAATATTGGTCACTAAAATTTCTACACCATGAAGAAATGCAGATGCAAAATGATATTTATTGGACAATTATATTATACTGGAAATAACAAGTGATTAAATTTTCGCCAGTCTCTCAGCAACCATAGACTAAACTTTTTTAATGATTAGAGGTCTGATGAACGTGCAGGTCAGGGCAACAGTCGAACATTTTCGTATCAAGGAAGGTCCGTACAATACCGGCAACATGCAGTTGTGCATTATCCTGCTGAAATGTAGGGTTACGCAGGGCTCGAATAAAGGGTGGTGCCACCGGTCGTAACACACCAGAAATGTAACGTGTACTGTTAAAAGTGCCCTCAATGCAAACAAGAGGTTACCAAGATGTGTATCCAATAGCATCCCTTACCATCATGGGCCAGTATGACAATGACGAATGCACGTTGCCAATGTCGGTTCATCAGGATGACACCAGATAAGGGTGCGACCATCTTGATGCTGTGAACAGAACCAGGATTCATCTGAAAAAAATGTCTCGCCATTCTGGCGCCCATGTTCGTCTTTAATCACATCATTGAAGACATTCCTGTTTGTTGATGCAACATCAAGTGTAGCCGCTGCCATGGTCTCCAAGCGGAGAGTTCATACTGCTGCAAATGTCGTCGAACTGTTCATGCAGACGCTTGTTGTTTTGCAAACGAGCCCAATTCTTGACTCAGAGCTCATGACTTCGCTGCACGATTCATTAAGGCAATGCGGGTAGCATGCCTGTTTTCTCGGTTGCAGGTTAATGGGGACGATTGAGATCTATCTCGGAGTTCCATATTACCATCCTAAAACCATCGATTTCATATTCAATAACAGTCATTGGATCTCGATCTACGCGAGCAGCACTACTGCGGTACAATAAACCACCGTCCCGGTATGCCACAGTTCGACCTTAATCAAAGTCAGAAACGTGCTGGCATGCATTTTTGTTTCTTACACAAGACATCACAACAACTTTTCACCGGACAGTAACGTTCAAATGCAATTAGTGTATGAGAAACCGGCTGATCAATTTCCTCATTTAAACACATTTTAGTCGTTACTACATGCACATGCTTTGTCTGAATGCTCTGAAAAGCTTATCATTTCCATATCACAGCACCTTCTTCCTGTCTTTTAAATTCCACGTATGTAGCATACCGCCTTCTTGATGTAGCAATTGTAATGGCCAGTACTGTAATGAGAAATGCAAATAATAACTATTATTAAATGTACTTCTAAATGTAAATAAAGAATAGGTACTTTGCTATCAACGTCACCGACTATATAAATGAATTACAATCTGTTTACATTTTATCTAAATTTATTTAAATTAATATATTCATATATATCGGTTTTATTCCTTACTGTTACTTTTTCCGCTATATTTGAGCTTCATTTCTGATATATTTGCGAATAATTGATAAAAAAAAGGGGAAGGGGAACTTCCTACAAAAAGTTGAATCCACAGAACTGATTAAAAACATATTTAAGACAATAAACGTGTCGAATAAAATTTCTTACAAAAACTTTAAGCACCTCATAATTACAATAGATAATAGATTGTTATCATGTGGGGGAGGGAAGAAAATATTTCGAAAAAAAAATTATGTCTTACTAGCAAAAAATCAAAATCATTTTAGTATCTTTTTTTTCTAAGTATTGTTTTTTCATATCCAACGGAAACTCTTCAGATTCAATTTTCTTAATCATTTTTTTTACATATAGCTGAAAATATTTAAAAAAGATTCTTATATTTTAGAGTTTAATCTTCTTCTTTGCAGAAAAAGAATTTTTTTCTGTATGCCCTGTAAAATCCCAATAAGAAAAAGCCAAACAAGCCATTCTTTATTATGTGTCTCCTCTGGTACTAAAATCTTCATTTAGTTGGTTTAGTTTATTTTTTAAAAGGGCGACAGAAAGTATTTTCTTTTCTTGATATTTTTTTTTGTAAAAAAGAGGAGAGAGAGAGAGAGAGTTTATTGTGGAATTTCAATTTTCATTAAATCTTTTTTTAAAAAAAAACAACACCCTTTAATAAGCAGATACAGTATGATTAATTTTAAAATAAATTTAACATTCGTTTTTTTCTTCTTTCAAAGTTTAAAAGAGAAAGGCAATTTCAATTCTAATCTAACATTACATCCAAAAAAAGAGGAAGGATAGTAAAATACATGTTCTTTGATTGAAATATCTGAAAAAAAAATGTAAAACTCTTTTTGATTAATTGAATCTCAAAACTTTTAATGTTTAAATAGAACAAAAGGTCAACTGGAGAGCATATTTTAAAAAGAACGATATATATATATTAAAAGGATTTAAAACATTATTAATATAAGAAAATTTGAAAAAAATTAATTTTGTTTTAAATATATGAAAAAAAAATTGAGTACGCCAAAAAGTGATCGCTGAATAGTTAAAATGAAGAAAATAATTTCAACGGTGTATTTTAAAGTTTTGTATTATATGTTTTAAAAGTTTATCAAACATAGAAAAATTAATATAGAAATAAATTAATAAATAGTTCATCAAGAATATAATACAGCGTTATTTAAATTTTAATAATTGTAGAAATTATTTACTTTTTAATATTTTTTGCAATATTTTGTAGTTTAATGTTTTAAAATGAGTGTATTTTCCCTAAATAATACTGTCGCTTGTATACCTTCAATTATGTTTTTATGTACATTTTTCCTCCTTTGGTGCTATTTTTTTTATTATAACCAGATGTGTCTTGATAAGTTTTCTTAAATTTTATATAACATATATGTTTACTGATATTTTTATTTCAATCCTTTTTAATAACGAGAAATTCTATTTTTTAATATGCTTTGTGTATTAATGCAGTGTAAGTATTTTCACTTATAAATTTATCAATTAAAATAATGAGAAACCTACCATATACCTAAAGAATTTTAAAGTAGTATTTTCCTAAACATTTTTATGGCTTGGAATATGGTGTCTAAGATTAACACGTAAGATTTAAGGAAGAAAAGTAGGCCCAAAGTTTTTCCTCTCACAAGGATTAATACTATCTCAATCCACATAAATATCGTGTGAAACAAGAAAATGAGATTTCAAATCCTCCAGAGAATGGTCTGCAATTAAAAAAGTAATAAATCCTCTTCTATATGAGAGCAAGTTAAATTCCCAATCAAACCAGTTCGTTAATTTCGATACGAAAAATACTCAAAAAGCCATTTCTTTTTCTTTTATGATCATTGTTTGCTCAAGAAACGGGTTATCCGTTTTAGGAAAAAAAAATTGGAGAAATCGTGATTTTTTTCTAATGCAGATGTTCAATAGTAATTTTTGACTGGAGTATTTCGACATAAGTGAAATAATCATTTTTCGAAATTTTATGGGCTGTTTCTTTTTGGGCAATTTAAACAGAAATTCCATAGATCTACTAGTGATAAATTGAAATTGTATGGTACTTGGATGAGAAAAAAAACTATTTATTAACTATCACAATTCTATCTTTCTAACCCACCGTATAGAGCGTGCTGATCAATGTTAACTATGTGGAGGCACGACGTCCGCAAGTTGGTGTGAAAGTTACCAAATTAGGTTCTCAGATGTTTCAAATTAGCCAGTTTGTCTCTAGCAGTACTCGTGCAGTTTTAAATTGTTACATCACAGTGTTTCTCAAACTGTGGGCGCCCCCTTGGCGAGCGTGACAACTCTACGAGGGGGGCGCGAGCATATTGAAAAGTCAAAAACAAAAGATTATTTAAAAAAATTATAAATTTACTGAAAGTAAACAAAATATATTCTTACATAATAAAAAAATAATAAAATACACATTTACACTGATATATTACACTTATAAATATATCAGTGCTACACAAAATATATTTTACAACTAATTTAACAATACAAAGTTAAGAACAGGTTTAAAAATTGCCAGTGACCCCATGGGATAGTCATATATTAAATTATATACAAAAATTAACACACCTTGATAGTTTTTACGGCTTATAATTAATCCCCTAAATACCGATTAAAATTTACGAGATTCGTTTTCCATGTAGGAGCGCGTATGGGGTGTACTGCGGGGGGGTGAAGAATAAGGAAGAGCAAAAATAATCTGAAATAAGTAAATCCTTTGCAAACATTGTTAAGGTCCTTTTATTGGATTGCAAAGCTTTCGGAATAATTATATGGATAGCAGTGCCGAGAAAAGATCGTACTTCGTAAAGACGTATATATACGTCCGTGGAATTAACACTTTGACTGAGCGAGACGTTTATATACGTCCGGGGAATTAACACTTTGACTGAGCGAGACGTTTATATACGTCCGGGGAATTAACACTTTGACTGAGCGAGACGTTTATATACATCCGGGGAAATGAACGCTTTGACTGAGTGAGACGTTTATATACGCAAGTGGAACTTAAGAAGTTATGGTCATGTTGTAGTTTTAGCGTCGAAATATAGTATTATTGAATTCAATGCATTGTTATTTTATGAGGGGGGCGCGATGAAAAATATGATTGAATATTGGGTCGTGAATATTGAAACTTTGAGAAGCATGGTGTTACATTAAAAAGAAATATCAGCCTTTTTCTCTCTTCAGTTGAACATACATTAGTCGTAAACGACATACCAGTCGTCGTGACCCAGTGACGTAAAACGGAAGAGTTTTGGCCTCTTGATAAAGGAATTAATGTCCCTTATTGTGCTATCAGAAAGAAAACAAAAGTAAAATAATAAAATTTATCACTCCTTTCATTTTCTCTTGAGTTTTTCTCCAACAAACTATGGTGTATTTTGTTTATACATCAACTCTTACAGCAGGGAAAAATTCATGCCCTGGATGGTGTTAAACTTAACATCTAATAGTTTTCTTACTGGAAACGTCAAATTTTTACCATTGACGGATTCATCTCCCGCCAGAAAGATGGGAAAATTTCATAATTAGCAATAACAAATATGCGTGATTTTAGATCATATACACTAATGTTATAACTTCATCTTCACATGAAAGAGGAAGAAACTGGGCATTTGCTTAGTTAACAAAAAATACTAAAAGGATTAAAAGTATATATATTTTTATTTTTTTAAAAAAAAATCGTTAGATTAAAGTTTATTATTTTGGATTCTGTGATTTAAATAGCATTTCATTGAATTACAGAGCTTATTTGAGTTATTGGTTTAATATTTTCCGTGACAGAGCTCACAGAATGCTCATACATGAAACATATTTTTCTAATTAGCATGAAACTGATCGTGAAAAGAGTTTTTCAATTTATATATAAAATTTTTATTTTATCTATAACATAGTTTAATGGTGACTTATTTGAAATGAAATATTTTGCAGGTATGAAATTAGTTGAATATAGTACTGCAATTGTATTCAGTAAATCTAAAATTGTGTACTGATAAAACCATGTCAGAGGAATGAGTCTTATTTGAAGCGATGATAAGAAGTTAGTTAAGGGGACGGAGGACCATTAAAACTAATTTCTTAAGTTGTTAGCTTAATAAGCTGAAAATGGAATCAGTACAGTAAATGATTATTATATTTCACAATTTAAATATAGTTTAAAAATACTAGTATACATATATATATATATATATATATATATATATATATATATATATATATATATATATATAAGCAGACTTTTTTAAAAAAATTTAATTTTTTAAACTTTTTTTTTAAAATTGCTGCTTGCGCATCAGTTTTTAAGATATGTACATAATTTTTGCTTTGTATATAGATGTGTGAGGTATTCCCCGTGGGTGATACTTTACTTCTAAGTTGTCTTCATGACCTAGAGGCGTGGGATTGAATGAAGAACCAGGCGTTGTCAGGATCTTAAAATGTCTTCATTAAGATATTAACTTAAACACTCTAACAATGATAATATTTGCATTATAACTTAGCGGATCTGAGGTGAGTAAACACACAATACGTATTACCAAATAAGAGCGATCGTAACCACTATATTTAACTTTCCCATCTATTCTTAATCTCTGTTTATATCACAGTTACTAATAGATACTAGAATTATCCTACCTTAATCTCTTGTTTAATCGCAATCCTCTCGGTCCTCAATATCTTTATATTATCTCGCGTGGAATTGGATCCCCCTTGACTTGATCGTTCTGTCACGAATAGCTTTACACTCAACGACGGCTTTCTTCTCTTCCTTCAGTTCACGCGCTTAAACCAGACTAGTATAATCACTTTCCAATAGGTCATCTGCTTACGTTAAACTTCTGCTATTTAAAAGTTTTCTAATTTGCATGTTCCCGTTTCCCTTCTGGATTTAATTGGAAAGAATTTGCCTTTTTCGGACCCAAAGAACCCAATAAGATATTTTAGAAGAAAACGCGATGAGCCCGTAACAGATGACCAAAAACAAAATATGTCTGTGCATCTATTTTAAATTCAGAATAAAATTTGACCTAAAAAAATAAATTTGCTATTTTATTTGTAATATTTCACTAATTATCACACATTCAAGGTATTCAAAACAACACAAAATATGAACCATTTAATCTTTTAGAAAACTACTGCTCAAATTTTTGAATTATGTCATCTTTCATAAGTTGTGAGAATTTTAAAGGGATATGACGTAATTTTGAAACACAAAGTGAGACAACGAAAAGGGAAAATTTACGAACTAAAAAAATGAATTTTATACATTTATTTGTGTAAAATAGAAAAATAATTCAGTAATTATTAAGCCAAATGACAAAATTCTTTGACAGAATTGTTCCCTGAAATATAAGGAATGCTGTAAGTATAAAAAATCAAAATCGTAATTTTGACCAAAATTTGACATTGTGAAGGGTCACCATCCCCTTAAAACGTTGCTTAAGGGTATGAAAATATTGATACACTACAAATTAAATCTTTGAACAATTTTCGTGTTGATCTCTGAGAACTAACAAAAGTTGAATTGTAAGCAACAAGCATGTATTAAAAATTGCTTATTTACATTTCACCACAATATTTCTCCCCCTGTCCAGTTCACAACATCGTAGTATTTAGATGCGAAAGTGGACTATATTCCAGACTTTGTAATTGTGGACATTATTGAAGTAGACCAGCTGTGTGTGCGGTGGCTTTGGGCATAAAATGTCTCTTGAATTGAATGACGGCTTGAGATGATCAGCTGAAACCCATCTCTTGATCGATTTAATCTAGATCATAAAAAATTTGGCTTCTGAACTAATACTAATTGGGGACTTAGATAATATGGTTGAGTGATTTTTTAAATGCATCTTTATGGTGCCTATGAATGCATACTGATTATCGGTTATGATTAGAAGTCTCGATCTCTCTCTCTCTCTCTCAGTTGAATCAATCAAAATGTTCCTTCAGAGATAGTAGAAATCGCTGGGGTGTAGTTGTTCCTAAGAAAGCAGTGAGGGGGAAACTCCAGGCACACATACACGTGCAGATTTGCATTTCATCACAAGTTCATAATGGAGATTTCACTAAGAAAATTAAGAGCCTTTATAAATGTTTTGACTTATTGAAAATGTCTACAATTGCTGTAAAATACGCGCGCGCGTAAAAAAAAGTTTCTAATTTATAAGGCTCATGATAAATTTCGAAATCCATAAGCAATACAAATTTATACCGACGGTATTTTTAAATTTTTAAGAGAACTTTGTAGCGTGTTTGTGTTAGTGATTTAACTTGTTTATTGATGGTTATACTATAAAAATAAAAACTAACACTCGAGTTGAAATTTGAATCTATAACTTTCCTATCTGCTGTTAAACAGACCTAGTGCTTTGCGGTAATAATCACTTTGCGAGTATTTTTTTTAAAAAATAATACCGGATATTTTTTTTTCTATCTTATACAAAATCCGGATTTTTCATCTTTCGTAACTAATATCTGGAACGAATTCTCAGTCATAAGAAAGGAATTTCAGCTATGTGTTAATATCCTTTTGGACACAGATTCAATTTTCTCTCACTTTGCAAATTGTCAAGAACTTTCCGATCTATCCATAAAACTGATAATTTTAAAAGGACCTGCAACTTACCGTGCTTTTACAAAGAAGGAATATTAACCTCCAAGAGTATTTCTTCCATTCTGACTATCTTGAAGCAATTTTTATGTTGAGGAATAAAATATTCTGCGATTGAGAAAGTGGATTTTTCATCACATTCTTTGCCCCCTTTTTCTTTCTTTTTTGATTTAAAATTTTTGAAAAGTATTTTATGCGCGAGCACGCTGTGAGGTAAATATTCAAAACTATAAATTGTCTAAAGCATAAAGAGTAGAAAATTGAATTTAATAAATATATTTGAAATGTAAAAACAAATCTTTCTGAAATTAAAAACAAATCTTCTCCAACCATTTCAATGAGTTAATAGAATCTTAAAGACATAATTTCTGTATTATTAGCCTCAAAAGTTATAGAAAAGTAGCCAAAGAGTATAAAATGTTGTCCCATTCTTAAATTTGGAATGGTGCTGACATCATTTCTGATAATACAAATAGACTGGCCCGAATCACATCACATAAGAAAATTTCTAAGGCCCCGCTATTTTTGAAGGATTTGTAAATAAGCCAGTTTACTTTTTTTCTGGGAAACTGAATACAAAAAATGTACTATAAAAAATGTGTGTGCTTATGACCCCACGATAGAAGTGATAACTTTCAAATTTTGTAATGTTATTTCAGGGTTTAGTTATGAATAAAAAAAAAGATGTTAGTATTGCCCTATGAAATTATTTATTCATAAGTCTGTACTTATCAAATAATATTTTTGTGCAAAATATGCAAACATATTTGGGAATTAATTGTATTCTAAGAAGGAAACAATTGGTTTATGGTAGCTCAAATAGGTTATAAATCCTTTAGACACTCAAAATTTTGTTTAAGTACCTATAAAAAAACTCCGTCAAGCGTTGTTCCGTACTTCATCGTGCTTTATTTGGATCATTTGAGATAGTTAAAATTAATTTTGATTTTAAAAAATCAACTAAAGCTTTTGATTTGTCTTTTGAAAACTATACTTTAATATTCCCATTTAAAATCACAGGTAATTTGTTCAGAAGACCCTATCCGGCTTTGTGAATTTTGGTTGTAATTTAAAATATTCAATTCTATACATGAATTAATTTAAACAAAGGAAAATTAAGCCTGGTAGTTGATTGGGAAGAGCGAAATCTAGGTCAAGACCTTTAAAAAGGATTTAATCGGAATATTTATGTCATCTAATCTCTGGCTTATACTAGCTATTTTTTGTCATTATTTGGGAGTTTTGTACAAATATATCCAGTGCTGCTGCAAGGAAAGTCTTCTTAATTATATTTGATATTCTTGTCTTTAAATAATTTAGTGTAACTTTTTCTTAATACCTGTATACTTAATTTTGTTATTTTAAATTTTTAATTGTTTTAAGTTTCTTTTTAGACTCAAAGTATATTTAAGTAATGTGATTAATAGAACTATTTGTTCACTGCTATTCCAATTCACTTAAAAAAATAAATTTTTATTCTCAAGACCACTGCAATATTCCTAATGATAACAATACTTTCTACTTAATTCTTTAAAAATTTGTCCTTTTTCTACATTTTATGTTTAATTTTAGTGTAGGATTTCTGTTTCGCTCTAAGCCTATTTTTTTACAAATATTACGTTTTATTTTCATGCTTCAACTAGGATTAGAAAGAATTCCCCACATTCATTGCCTTAGAACATGGGTGTCCAACCCGCGCCCCGAGGACCGCATGTGGCCAGCCTTGAATAATTTTGCGGCACGTGATGTTCTTTACAACTTTACAAAATTCGACTATTTTGTACAATATTTTTTGAACAAAAAGTGTTTTATTCATTTTTTTTTGTAAAAATAAATCCCATAATTGTTATTATGTTATCACGCTGCTTATGTTACTGCGGATATCTTTTTTGGGTGGACAGTTATAAAGACACCAGTGGCGTATATTGAGAGTATTGGTATTGGTGTCATTATACTGTTAAAAAAATGAAGTCCTCTCCAAAATCTGAATTTTTGGCGGATAATTAAAAATATCTCTTTAAATTATTTAATAAAAACTCATGATTTACAATACCATAAAAAATACCAAGTTATCTAATTTTAATGCCGATTTACACCCCAACGCAAAAACATTTCAACCTGCCTAATTTATTGATCCAACTAGATTCTTGGGATTAAGTTTAAGAAAATTCAAAAATGACAGCAAATTTATTAGAATGACAAAAAATTCAACATTTTTGGTTCTGATGGGCATATAATAGTTTGTAAATGAAAAAATGAGGAATTTAATCCCTTGAATTTATGTGGAACATGCTGAAGCATGGAGGCGGAGGTGTTCTTGCGTGGGGGTGTAAATCAGCCTCAGAATTAGGTAATTTGGTATTTTTTGTGGTATTGTGAATCATGAGCTCTATTTAAATATTTCAAAGAGAAATTTTAAATTATCCGCCTAAAATTCAGAATTTGTAGACGACTTTATTTTTTAACAGGATAATGACGCCAAGCGCACTGCTCTCAATGTACGCCGCTGGTGTCTCTATAACAGTTTCCAAATTCTGAAATACCTCCTCAATCACTTTATTTAGTCCAGTAGAACATATTTGGTGTGATTTTGATTGAAAAAAAAGAAAATGTGACACATAAACACATAATGTGAAGTAAAAACAATAATCATAGAAGAATGGTGGAAAATCGATGCAAAAATTACAAAAAAAAAACTGATTAAATTTATGCCAAGACGTTTAAAAGTTGTTGGTGGACACTAAAAAAATATCCTACTAAGTACTAAATTAAGAAAGAATACAATATTTAAGGCCATGTTGAGAATTTTGTTAAGTGAACGAGAGAGAAGACTTTCGTGGCGTAAATATTTTTTGATTATTAATTTAAAAAAATAGTTATTCTATTTTTAAAAATTGATTATGTCATTGCATTAAGAACAAGTTGCAGATAGCTTAAAAACATTACAATTCCATTAAATTAATTTTTATTAGTCATAAACATTAAATTTTATAGGAAATTTAAGTGTACGAAAACTTTTGTGGTTCACTGTATTTTAGTTCGCTTGATGATGCTACATGTGTTTTCCTAATTGATTTCATGATTACCTTAGTAGATATTTTTTTTATTTTTTGTGAAAATTGTATAAATTTACAACATTTAATGAATATTTAAAACACTTTACAACCTTTTAGGCATCGATCTTCTAATCCTAAGAAAACGTATTAATAACGATTTTCGATGGCTTAGCATTATTAATCTGAAACATTTGTACTATGCAGGGTAACAATTATTGAACTCTCACTAAATTGTAGTGAGTGAATTATAATGAGAAAATTCAACTACTTCAACAAGTGAAAAATAAGAAGATTTGAATCAATAGCTGTATTCAGTATTTTTCTCTTTCTGTCAAGTGTCTACTAACCTCCTAATTTTCAGACTACGTGCACATTAATTCTTAAAACAAAGATGTTCACCAAACTTCGAATCAAGTGACATATTTATAATAGGATACGAACTATTTTTAACAAACTAATCGATTATGGCAGGAAACAAAAACTAAGTGATTATCGTAAATACTTTTTTTTACCTTAAAACCATTTTATGGAGATTTTCTTTCGAAATTCCATAACATCTCAAAAGAAAACCGAACATTGACTATCAATTGAATATTTTTCATCTAATATCTAACCCTATTTTATCGATGCGGGACCTCAAATAGAACTTCTAGTGCAGGCCATTCAGATGCTTTTACGTATTCGACGACAATATGAAGTATTTGTTTTACTCTATTTCCACCTCAATAGTCAAACTAATGTTCCCATTTCACTGCACTAAGCTTCTAGTACGTCGTTGCTTAGTGACTCAACTGCTGAATAACTGGACAGATCGATAATTCTAGAATCTTTAAGAACATTTCGTACTTATGTCCGCCTCCTTGATGGGCCAATTAATAGCTTTCAAGATCCAACATAAAGTGAGATGTGCTTTCATTGCACCGTTACAAGGCGAGATAAAACATTTATATAAGTTGCTGATTAAATTAGAGTACAGTCATTTTGAGTCTTAGCATTACCATTAGTAAATTGTTCCTGATTTATTCCTAGTCTATAGGGGATTGTCTTGATTTCTTTTAAGGAAAAATATAGAATGGGTTATTTCTGGTGTAAATGAATTCTACTTAATGATTAAGCAATTATCACAATAGTTTAAGTTTGGACATATAAATATATTATAAATAAAGACATTTAAGCATTTAGTTCGTCGGCTTTGATGGCCTAGATGTAGCATGTCTCCTTCGTAGAATAAATCATCTAGTAAGCAAATATAATTCTCTATTAGTATCGGTTAACTTTAAAAACATATAAAATATTTCATATCGTCAGCCTATATATCAGAATGCGTAACTCCACCAAGGAGCTAAATTTGATATTGGAGTCTCATGCGCCAAGCGTTGTTTGGCGCAATTCCTGAATACCACCAAGCAGCGGCTGTTGTCGAGGGACGTGGAATCCAAGATCGCGCCCTAGCAATAGCAAATCGTTAGGAAAATAATTGTGAAGAAATGTTTTGAAATGTATTTCAAATGAAGAATATAGGAATAGATTAAAATAACCAATATCAATCAGTAATGAATATCAATATATAATATAATAAATATTATATATAATAATAATAATATTGTTACGTAGATCCGGGTTCAATGTGATTTTTTGCAAAACAATCACAAAGAAAATAAACAGTTCTTTAAGAGCGATGCTAATTTATTATAAAAAATCCAATCCTTTAAATACAGGACTCAGTGGCAATATTCACAGGGTAAATATCCGAAGGTCTTCACACCTTCAACAACTATTAAACACAATTGTCAGTGTTTAAAAATACACGTAAGTAAAGATTATTCACAAGCACAGCTGAGCTAATCGCTAGTCAAAACAATTCTCACTACTCGCGGGTTTAATCAAGACTGACTGGTTGCAGCGCTGGCACTAACATTTATAAACCCGACGGAAGCTTCCAGAAAAATCCGCACGCGTCGTTAAGTGTGAACTTAGTGGCGAGATCCACTACTTTCTAGAAGAATCTAGAGGCTCCCAAACTCGCCAACATGGTCGCCAATGACACCAAAATAGTTGCCAAAAATGATTCCAACTTGGCTCTACCACCAAGATTTCGCCAAGTTCTCATTGAATCGTCATTATAACGTAAGGGGCGGTATTGCTTGTGAAGAATAGTACAATTTTAACATGAAATAAATATAACATAGAGTAACATAAATGCATTAAACACCCAAATACAAATTATGTACACTATTTACACAAATTCGAAACAATATCATGTAATTTATTATTATCATCATATAATATAATTTAAGAGTAATTATGAAATATAACAATATTCATATATTTTTTACACTATAATAATTATTATTTATAATATTTTTAATATAGTATATAACTATATAGTACATATAGTAATGATCATATAATATTAATACGAATTAAAATCGACTGAAAGTAATAGGTTTATCGCGGGAAGGAATTCAAAACAATTAACTCAAACATACGTCATCCCTATGGGAACCACATTAGCACACAATAAAATATGAAGGTAACCATATTGCAACGTTATCACCCTTCTTGGCGAATATAAACAACAATTTCGCGTGTAGCTCTCCTATATCGAATTAGCACCCACAGAAGTTGCGCATTTTGATTACTAAGCCGACATTATATTGCAAAACTTAAATCTTTGAATGCATTTATATTCGCAGATGAAGCATTTAATGATTTTTATTTTATGGTATTTGTGATTTAGATATTTAAGTATCTAATTTATTAGAAAATTTATTGAATCATATTGAAATTTCTAGTTTATTAGTTTCTTATGTTTCTAAATATTATATTGAATGCTTCCTTCCCAGTTAACACCCTCAAATAATTTTTCTTTTCCTTTTTTTTTTACGGAAATGTAAATTTGTTCATTTTTGTTAGTAATCAGTATTATTTATTGTATTCTTTAATAATACAATAATATATTCTTAAATATTCCAAACTTATAAACAATTCACCTAATCTAATCTTATTTGCGTGTGTCCTATTTTTATAAATGTATTGCTGCCAAAGGTTATATTCCGCTTGTTTCGCTGGAAAAAAAATGGAATACATTATTCATATAAACCCATTATTTTCGAATATTTCTCCTTAACAACGAAGTCAGTGTTGTAAGATAAATTATTCATGTATCTATTAATTTTCCCTGTTTTATTAATATTTACATATGTTGCATAATTTTACATAAATATGAGATCGTTATGTTGTAAGTAAATTATGAACATAACAAGAAATATTTGTTTCTTAGTTCACGACATATTTTATATGAAAAGTAATAAATAATCAAATTAATTTTCCTTCGAGATATTGAGGTTTATATGTAGATTTATTTTCTAAATAATTATACCAGATTGTACATGTAAAAATAATAACAAACATAATAAAAGTTTTTGTTATATATATTGATAATAGCAAATCTGAAAACAGTAAAATGAATAAATATTGGCTGTATATTAAAAGTAAAAGTCAGAATGCTTTGGAAAAATTGTGTTAGATACTTACATGAGAGTAATATGTATTTTTACGTCAAACCCTTTGTTATTAGTATGAAAATGTAAAAATGGTATTTTCCCCTTATTGATGCTGATTAAAATGAGTCAGTAACAGATGCTTAAATTTTGGTTTAATTACGTAAGCTCATAATGAGACGAAAATAAAAATCATAAACGTATTTAATAAAGTTGTATTTAAGTTAAGGGAGAATTTTTTAATCAATAATCAGCGCAATGATTTTTCCCTATAATTCTAAAATGCTAATCTAACAAGGAGAGGGCACGACTAAGGAAATTCATTTGGGATCGAGTCTTGGTGTAATAGTAGTACTCCTTTAGGGTGTTCAACCCTCAATGTAATTCCGTCGAATGGCCAGTCAATGCGGAGCAAATAGCCTTCAAAATTCATGCTTACCTTTTGTACAATTAAATTTTAATTTTCCGCAACGAGTTCGTAGCTTAATGGGTACATCGTATGTTTAATATGCGCGAGGTCAGGGTTCGATTCCACTCGGACAATTTTTTTTCCTTCAATTCATTTAATTATTTTTTTAAAATTAATTAAATATATTTATGAAAGGTTTATTAAATATTAAATAATATTTTATGTAATTATTTGGTATTTTTAAAGTAAAAAAGTTACTGTAATTATATAAATAATTATATTAAATTTTATAAATATATTTTATATTAATAAATAATATTATAACATAAAATATCTAAAAAAAATATTAAATGATATTGTACATAAAAATTAGGTACAAATAGTTTTATAATGTGAAATGCAATATACTATAAATAAAATATAAAATATAATGTAAAATATATTATAAAATATATTATTATTATTAAATTAATTATTTTATAATTGATAAAATAAAACTATGCCTTTTTTATATATTATTAATTTAATTATTTCATAATTTTATAAAATATTTAGTAAGTTCTTTTCAAATAAATTATTTAGCTTCAAAAAGTTTACTTAAATAATTTTAATAAATTTATTTAAATAATTTTAATAATAGATTAATAATAATTTCAATAATAAATCATAATTTTAATAATGAACAATATTTTTAATAATAAATTAATAATTTTAATACTAAACAATATTTTTAATAATGAATAACAGATTTAATAATAAATTAATAATTTAAATAATAAATTACAAAAATCGGTCAAAAAACCAAATATATTTTTTTTAGCCTAGAGTTTTTATATACTTTATTCTCTCCCAAAATTTTAAAGCTCTTAAGTTTAAAAAACACTGTGTTGTGATAGCTATTATGTTCGTTTTTATTTACATCCCAATGGTAAATGAAAACTTTAAACTGACTAATCTCAGAAAGATTAAATAAGTAGTTAGACTTCATTTTAAATGCTCGGGCTTTTTTCTATTGCGCCTAATACTTGAGAACTTTTTTCACTTTCTTCCGATAGTAAATGGAATAAAAGTTGGTATGCATTTTTCAACAAAGCCATTACTTAAAATTTTAAAAAAATAATTGAGTTTAGAATTTACCCATTCTTTTAAGGAATTTACAATAAACATTCATAAAAAAAAGTATTGCACAAATGCGAATCAAAACATATACCAACTTCTGCTTTACTTAGTTTGATGTACTTGTAAATAAAACGTCATGTACACATAAGTCACTTTTTATAGGAGGAGTAGCATTCTAAAATCACTTCATAAGTTTAAAAATTTTCCCTTTAAAAATTAAATGGTTAGTTTTTTTAATGAAAATTTGAGAACAAAATCTGTTTTACATCATACATACACATAGGATGCAACCCCAAAAAAATATTATGAAAATCATTAAATTAAAAAGTTTTATATAAATCGTACCATGTCCCCTTAAACTGACTATTATTAATACTTTCAATTAAGATTATATGGATATTTGTAGTCATGTTACTTCTTATAAAGTTTAAAGTATTTAAATTAGCAAAAATCGATGACTATCCCCAAACCGAACATAAACATCATTACTGCAAAATATTTACCACAGAAATATGTAAAAGTATTTGATTTCTCCTTCTTAAATTTCAAATAATTGAATCGGTGGTGTAAAAATTTAAAAAAAAAAGGAAAGAAAACTTTAAAAAATATATAAAACAGTAAAAATAAGATTGAAAATAAAAACCTAGAATATAACCGAAAAGGTCACACTTTAACTTTCATACTGTAATTTTGCAGGATGCAGGTAAATATATAATTTGGAAATATAGGAAAATATTTAAAAAATGAAAAAAAAATTACGGTTTTTTTATTTTTATTTTTCCTGTGTAAAATGTTTTTATATGGTGTAGGGCTACTATTATTGTTTGTCACTATTTGTTCATTAATTAAATTTAATTAATTAATTCATATTTGAAACAATTGTTTTAACATTAAGCATCCTCCACTAGAAGTTTAAAAAAATGCGTTTGAACTTGAGTGGATGAATGAAAAGTATTTAATTAACGCTTGAAAATTTGAACAAGATATATATATATATAAACATATTTAGGGGAGAGTGTGAACTAATAGTAGGAATCGAATAATTGCTATTCCATCAAGCATTTTAATCAGATCAACCATAAAATCAATGCAATAAATCAATCTTGTTGTTTCCGAAGATTCAAAGGATTATCCAAATGTTAAGAAATCTAATGGAAAAATAAGAAGCAAAATTTGACATCAATGAAAATGCATTACAGCCATTTTGTAATCGGGTTGTTATAAATGGCATCTTATTTAGGTCTATGATAAACTAAATTGTCCATTCACACGAAAACCTATCATTACAATTTGAAAAGTTTATATTTTTCTTTCAATTCAAAATGTTCGTTCTAGTATAAGATGAAAAGCAAAATATACTTTAACTTTTGGGGAAAATAGCAGTTATTTTTGTTTTGAAAACCAGAGTTAAGAAGTTATTACGCAGTTTGTGTAGTACAAAAACTTTTCTTATGCAATATATAAATTATTTGGCATGAATAATTGTGCTGTACTATATATATAATTCAAAATTATTTTGAGTAATCTCTCTAATCAATAGCAACGATAAAAATAAATCTAATTTGTATTTCTAGTTATGCAGATAATTCGTGTCTTCCTTTTCATGCGCTATTTAATTTAAATGGAGCCTTTATGAATCGAAATATAATTACTATCATAAATTGCATTAATTCATGAGAAATATTTACTTTCTCTCTCTCTCTCTCTCTCAGTGTAAAATAACATTCAAAATTCTCTCCCAATTAAAGAGAAAATTAATTTAATTTTTAAACAAATTATATTCATGCAATCATTCGACTCTATTGTATCAACTAAATACCTTTAGCTTCAAAATTGATGAATAATATCTCCTGGGAACATATATTTAGTATTCAACTTCAGTAAATAAGTCATTTGTTCATTAGACTGATTATTACTTGTTCTGGAATAATTAATTCGCACTTACACTGATGTCCAAAAGTTAAGCATAATTGATAATTATGTGAATAAAGAAGGAACTGTAAATCAGAATGGAACGTGATATGCGTGTACAAAATGGTTATAAAATATATGGAAGTAAATCAAAAGAATGATAAAAATTAATTTTATGATCCAAAGTATCAGTTTGAAAGAAAACTGAGCAAAGCAAGGATTCACACTTTCAAGAAAAAATGAAAGGAAACATTAAATAAAATACTGATGCTGCAGTTTCATAAGGCGTGTGGTCACCTCTGACAGCCAGTCACGTTCCACGGCGATTTTTCATACTTGCTATGAGATGATGAATGAGTTGTGGGCTCAAACGGTTCCAAGCTACTTGGAGAGCTCTCTTCAGTTCTGTAACGTAGCTTGGTGGGTGCGAATGGGCTGCAATTTGTCTCCCGAGCATATCCAATACATGCTCTATAGGATTTAAATCAGGGGAGTTCGCAGGCCACGACATGCACTGGATGTTTTACGTTTCAAGGAAGTCACCAATCAGCACCGCTCGGTGACATGCCGCATTATCTTCCATGAATATGAAGTCAGAACCGATAGCACCTCGAAACAAGCGAACATAAACATAAGGCTCAAGAACTTCGTCTCTCTATCTTTGAGCAGTCACAGACCCCGTGTCAAAGAAATGGAGGTCTGTGTGGCTGTCCATCATGATGCCTGTCCATACCATTACTCCCCTTGATGGAAAATGATGCTTTTCCGTTATGTTGCTTGGTTGAAAACGTGTTCCACGTTCTCTCCATATCGTTACCCGCCGTGAATCACTACTAACAGGACTAAACAGGCACTCGTCACTGACCATCACATTGGATCACTCTCTCACATCCAATGTTGATGTTTCAAACTCCAGTTCAAACGAGAGCGTTTATGCGCAGACGTGAGGGGAATGCAAACTGCTGGTCTTCTGGCATACAGGCCAGCATGATTGAGTATCCTGTAAACAGTTTGTCTCGAAATTCGTATTCCTGTGGTGATTGTGAGCGCCGAACCCACTGCTCTGGCAGTACTGCCCCTCTAACGTCGCGCACTTATTATCAGATATCGGTCTTGGCGAAGGGTTGTGATTCTTGGTTGACCTGATACTGGTTTTGGGGTAACATTTCCCGTTCTTTGAAACCTCTGACACAGTCTTGAAATCACAGACTAGTCCACATTCAGAATTCGGGGCTCTTCGGTTTGTGATCGTGAGGATTCCAGCATTCCAACGATTCTTCCTTTCGTAAAAATGTCCAATTGCCGTCTTTGTGCCATCATTAACCTTGTTTGATGGTTAACAACGTTCCTTCGCACAGCAGTTGCACGAAACTTGTCTGAACTGCCTATGCTGCGTGAATCGGTTTCTCCGCGTTCCGACATGCGCCGGTGTTTCGCGCCGGACGTGGTCGACTGAACAGTTTTGCATAAACCCAATGTTTCTTCTTCACCCAATTAATATCCGCAAGAAATTTTGAATAATTTTACAAATATTTACTCCATGTTTTTCGCATTTTATGATTTATGCTTAACTTTTGGACACCAGTGTACAAATTCGGAACAGAAAAATTCTTGATTATCGAAACAACGAAATCAACTGTCAAATAAATACTTATAATTTTTTCATTATTTTGTTCCAATTCAAGATTTGTGAAATAAAATATTTGATTTGGAAAAAAGAAAATTTCATTGTACAGTATAGTGCATTTTTGCGATCAGGATTTATATTAAACTAGCTAGTATACCCGTTTTTCGCATTGAAAAACTTAACAATACGGATTGAAGGATACATAAGTTTTTAATCAGTTAATTTTACGTTAATTGAAAATTAAACAACAAAAAGCTTTATGCGTATCTCAGATGAACCAAAAAACATATGTGTTAAGTCTATACATTAAGTCTGTGGATCTAATAGCTGATAAAAAGGATTTTTTTTTGTTTATAACACCTCGTCACTCTCATATGGATCTATTTTTGAAAACACCTTCCACACCTGATATCTGCTCAGCAGATGTAACACAATGTTACAAATTTTGCGTAATGAATGCTTAAAAGAGTGTAAGTAATTTATATCAGGGTGTCCAATACATTAATATTACTTTCTGTTACATTTATTTTATTTTAAAATTATAATATTCGCAAGCAACGCCATTCCTTACGTTATAATGAGATTTAATGGAAACATGGCAATGGAGCCAAGTTAGCATCATTTTGGTGACTACGTTGGCAACTTGGCGATTGATTGAACTATGACGAAGTTCATATGCTGTAGCACCTGGTGGGAAGATGCAGCAAAGAGGATACCCCAAAATCTTCTCCATTTTGGGTTGAAGAAAAAATAACAAATTATTTTTTACCATTACTCTTGTGGCTCAAAAATGTATATAAATATATCATATTTATCATTAATACTATACTTAAATATACATTAATGAAATATTGATAATAAAAAAATTATAAAGAAGATATTGTAAATAAAGATGCTTTTTGAATCGGTATTATGATACTCTTCTCTCGTTTATTTTATGATAATTCTCATTTAGTTTATTTTATTGAGAGCCTGGAATACATTATTGAAATATCTTGTAAGGAAATGTAATTGTGGCTTTTACAAAGATGGCGGAAAATTGATAAAAAGCAGCAAAAAATCAATCATTTCAACTTGTAAATGTAATCCTAATGCAATCAATAGCTATTACTCATTCATCTCTTTTGAAAACTCATACATACATATTTTAGATTTTTTTAAAAAAAAATCGAGTTCGGATGCATTTAGATTTTACAAAAAAGCATCCTCTTTTCTGCTGGAACTATTTTTTTATTTTGTATAAAACTAGGAGAATTAGCGGATTTTTCATTCATACATTTTATTTTTCTACCCATTTGTGTTTCAAGACGGATTGAACATCGACACATTCCACCCATAGTATTATCGGTTCTACATTAAAAGAGAATATATTATAATGTTAAAGAATTATCTTGATGTTCTTTCAGTTAGACATGTAATTATTTAGAAATTAAACATTTGTGTGTAAAGCTGCTGAAGCATGGGCATTTATGTTGCCCTATGTATAATTTTCAATGAAAGGATATTAATATTAGGTTAAATTAATTTATATCAGTCATTAAAAATTCTTTTAATATCATTTTTAAAATAAGAAATTAAAATTAATAATACATAAATGATTTATTGTCTTTAGACACTTATGTAATGTTAAACGTGCCAAAGATTTTCAATGTCAAAGCTGTAATTTGAAATTAAGTTCAAGATAATTTCATGAGATTTCATGAAATAATTTGCAATTAAATTTGTATTAATAAGACTTAATGAAACTGTGAACTGGAAACCATTTCATAGATTTGGCAAGTAAAATCGATGCAGTGATAGAAAAAGTGTGTGTGTGTGTGTGTGTGTGTGTGTGTGTGTGTGTGTGTGTGTGTGTGTGTGTGTGTGTGTGTGTGTGTGTGTGTGTGTGTGTGTGTGTGTGTGTGTGTGTGTGTGTGTGTGTGTGTGTGTGTGTGTGTGTGTGTGTGTGTGTGTGTGTGTGTGTGTGTGTGTGTGTGTGTGTGTGTGTGTGTGTGTGTGTGTGTGTGTGTGTGTGTGTGTGTGTGTGTGTGTGTGTGTGTGTGTGTGTGTGTGTGTGTGTGTGTGTGTGTGTGTGTGTGTGTGTGTGTGTGTGTGTGTGTGTGTGTGTGTGTGTGTGTGTGTGTGTGTGTGTGTGTGTGTGTGTGTGTGTGTGTGTGTACGGGAAGAAGAAATTTTAAAAACTCACAAAATCTAAAAATACGTTCAACTTTGAAATAAAAAAAGGAAGCATTTTATAAATAAAAATCATGATACTACGCACTGTGAAGTATTGGCAACTTGATGAGAAGCAAGTGACTTAATAAATTAAACTATTGATTTATTACGTTTACACCAGTGTTTCTCAAGCTTACAATATTTTGCGATCCATATGCAAGAAAAATTTTCATTTCCCCCCAATACAATAACAGTGTATTGAATTCAAGAAGACTATACATTGATCCTAAAGCTACAATACGACTTTAACCACTTAAGGGCCACCAATGTATATGAATGTCCCACTCAGCTAAAGCCTTAACTGCCCGGGCGTTTATATACGTCTTTCCGGAATACGATCTTTTTGTGCACTGCTATGCATAAAATTATTCCTAAGTCGTTGGAATGCAATAATAGGACCTTGACAGTGTTATCGAAGGACATATTTCAGAGAATTTTTTTTATTTATTAACTTTTTTTCGTCCCCCATCACATATGCGCTTACGTGGAAAAGGGGGCATTGGGAAGAGAGTGGCATAACTTTTAATCGGTAGTTAAGGGATTAATTATAACCCTAACAAATTAATAAAATGTGTTAAATCACATATAATTTTGTCATATATAATTTATAGTATATGACAAAGCAATGGGGTCAATGGTAGTCAATAATCTCGTTCTTAACTTAAGGTATTCAACTACGTTTGGAAACGTGTTTCTGCAAAAGCGAGTAAATGGATAATATTTATGATATTTTGTGTCAATTAGATTAGAAAATGTACATAGAACTGTTTTAAGAATAGTATTACAATAAAAAATTATTTAAATACAATATTTTGACAAAAAATGAAAATATAATGACCCATTTTAAAAATATACTCCTTCCGTGAAAAATGCTTCTATTATAATAATATTTTGCCTATATATAGCTCAGACCTCTGTACAGAGGCTCAAGTAGAATTTTTAAAATATGTAACTTAGAAGTGGGTTTATCCATGTTTTACGACAACAGAGGAGATAAATTTTAAGAAACAAAAACGCCGAAAATTATTTCAACTGGTTGTAACTCTGAAAATAATGTGAATTTTTCAAAAATCATAGTTGAGCCTCTGTACACAGGTCTGAGCTATATACACGCAAAATAGTATTATTTTAGAAGCATTTTTTTATAAATAGAGAACAGTTTGAAAAGAGGTTATTCTAAGTTGCTTTTTTGCCTAAATATTGTATTTAAATAATTTTTTGTCAAAATGTCCTTAAAACAATTTTATACATATATTCTAATCGAAGTGACACTAAATATCATAAAAATTATCTATTTTTGCGCCTTTTTAAAACCTCGGTTCCGAACGTAGTCGGATACCTTAAGAGGTTCTTACCTGCAGTTCTAGAGTAGCTTCAAAGTAAAACATTAATACAGATCAATCAATCTTGTTGTTTTGAAAGTATGCTCAGAAAAGAAAATTAAGTATTTTATACCAGAATTACATTTGTAGGTCAGAAAGTAAATTAAGTATAAAAAAAAAAGTTTGCATTGAATTTACTTTCGTAGGAATTAAAAGTAAAACTAATTGTCAAAAATTTCAATGTCTAAGTATTACAAACTATCTTTGTTTTAGAATACATATTTTTCTAGATTTGTGAATTGCTGTCTTTATTCGAATTACGAAAACTAAAACGGAGATGTTATGCTATTTTCAAATTCTAATTCTTTAATAATAGTATGAATAATCATAAAGCTGTGAATAACAAGTGTCATTGAGCTTATGTCCAGTACTTGATTGTTCTTTTCACATTTTCACTTGTACGGATAAAACAAAAATAAACATTTAAATTGATTACAAAAATGGCTTTTAAGCCTTCTTATTTCGTAATGCAAATAAGTTGTCAAATTTGTAAGCAAAACGAGAAATTGCTTTGTTTTTTCGATTTTTTTAAGTTCTTGTACACCATTAATTTTTTTAAATCTGATATAAATTTGAGAATAATAGCACAAATTAGGATTAGTACTGTATTTCAAGGAAATATCTGAAATAAAATCTATTTTAATGCACCAATTCGTCTTGTACAATAACATTTATTCAATCATGATGAAAACACCATTAAGTTCTCCATTCACTTAAGTCTAAATTTGCTTGGATCAGTTATGTTTGGGTTACCGTGATAGAATTTTTTTAATACAATTTAAACTAAACTATCTAAATTATTAATTTCTGTCTTTGACAAAAACTTTTGGAGGCTGTTCTGTATTTTATATATTATAGACAAAAATAATGTATAGATAGCTAATCTTAAATTACTACTTGTATTCCACCTTGAAAATCGATAAATATTTAAAATACAATCTCGAATAGGTCAATCTATATTCTAATCGAACATAATGTATTATTTATGAGCCATGTGTGGTATTTCATGTATACTATAAGATATTCTTTCTTTATTTAGTTTCATTTCTTCTCCTAAATATTTTTAGTCCATAAATAAAATTCCTATTTCTTTCAAATGTTATAACATAGTCTCTTCCATTTAAACTTTATGAGCTTGCGTGCCATTGCGCTATAAATGTTATACCAACCATTACTTCTATTTTCGTCTATCTTGCGTGATCTACAATAATATTATCGTTTATAAAATGTATTGTATTTACTACGATTGCTAGTTTATTTATAAATATAGAATCAAAGTATCCAGTTTCGATAAAATACTCAATATAGTTATCCTGCCATCATTTAAAGCTTACACTTCCCCTCTTTCCATAATGCTTTGCTGTATTCCATATAAATATGCGTTACAATCCGTGACTTAAAACGCTTTTATCAATAAAATAAAGTGCTTGTATTTCGTTTTTCGTCGTTGATTCGAAGCAAAATTTTCTAAGAATTATAAAACAGTTGTGAAACTTTGTTGTTAAATTTATCAGCTACAAATGTCTTACAGCCGTAAATGTCAAATCACGGCTGAAGTACCTCTATTTCAGGGAAGTGCTTCTAACCCAGCAAATTCAGTTTATTATGTTAGGAAATGTGTTGTAGGAAGAGTCGAAGTTTGAATGATGGTCATTGCTAATTTTTTAGACACTGGTCGAAAAATAAAAATACATTGAAACCTTATTGTAGACTATACGCTTTAAATTGTATTTAACGTGCAATTTATCGCCATGGCCAAATTACTACTAGAGCATTAACTATTAGCGTAGAATCCAAAAAAAACATACTCATGAAATTAGTGTATTATGTTGCTTAAGGTATCTGACTACGTCCGGAACCGTAAATTTGTAAAGCATATAAATGGATAATATTTATGATAATTAGTGTTACTTAGATTAGAAAATGTATATAAAATTGTTTTAAGAATAGTATTACAGTAAAAAATATTTGATTACAATATTTTGACAAAAAATGAACATAGAATGACCCATTTTCAAAATATTCTCTTTTTGTGCAAAATGCTTCTATTATAAAAATATTTTACCTGTATATAGCTCAGACCTCTGTACAGAGGCGCCACTAGAAATCTTGAAATATATAGCTAAGGAGTGGGTTTATCCATGTTTTACGACAACAGAGGGGAGAAATCTTAAGAATAAAATGCCGATAATTATTTCAATGGGTTGTTCTGAAAAAGTGAATTTTTCAAAAATAATAGTTGAGCCACTGTAGAGAGGTCTGAGCTACATACATGCAAAATATTATTTTAATATAAGCATTTTTCACAAAAGGAGAACATTTTGAAAAAAGGTTATTCTAAATTAATTTTTTGCCGAATTATTGTATTTAATTATTTGTTTGTCAAAATGTCCTTAAAACAATTTTATGCATGTATTCTAATCTAAGTGACACTAAATATCATGAAAATTATCCATTTATGCACTTTTTTAAAATCCCGGTTCCAAACGTAGTCGAATACCTTAACAGAAAAACACTATCAACCGAACTTGAATTTTTTTTATTTAAAATTGTGTGGTAAAATAATTGCAGAAACGACGTATTTCATCAAGCTGTTTATTTAAAACTGGAATTTTATGCATAAAAATGTCTTTTAAAGTACGTTTATGGCTTAAAAAATGATGCGAAATTCTATCATGCGTTTATTATTTTTCAATAAAAGTACAATTTTAACAAAGATAATATTTAGAAGCTGGAGATATAATTACTGTATCTATATATCACCAGATAATTAAGCAATAAAACAAAACGACAGATTAATATTATAGCAAAATAATAAATGAACAAAATAGGCTTATTTTTACAATTAAATTTAATATTAAAGCTGCATTCTCAAACTGCATTGATACGAATTCATTGTACCTGTTCTAAAATTTCCTTCTTTCCTCATTGGTACAACTTAGGGTGGGCCTTGGCCTTCCTAAGAATTCCATTCCATATATTTCTGGCCTTACTTTTTCAGTTTCTAACATTAATAGTTTTAAGATCTTTTTCTAGGCAATCGAGATCCGCCTGAGTCTTGGTCTTCCTCTTTTTCGAGTACCATATGCTCTGGCCACAAAAATCTTTTTGTGACTCAGTTTCTGCCCAACATTATCAGATGTCCTGACCAGTTTAACCTTTGTAATTTGTATTGCAATCGAATTTAACAGTATCTAGTTCCTTAAAAGTTCAGAAATTCCTAACTTGGTTCTCCTTCAAGTATTATCATATATTTTAAACCTCCAAAAATACTTTTAATGACTTTTCTTTGAAATATAGCAGGAGTCTCCTTGTCTCTGTAGGTAATTGCTAACGTTTCTGCAGAATAGGTGAGAATGCACCTTATCAATGATTTGTAGCTTAGTTATGTTTTTCTGCTAATGAAATTAAATTTTAAATACTTTTGAAGTCCATAAAATCATCTGTTACCTGCATTGCCTCTATTGCAAAAATCTGGGGTTATATCATTGAGCATGTTCAGTTCAGAGCCTAAACATCTGAAAGCATTTATAGCTTCAAATGTGTATTTCCCTGTTACAAAATAAGGTTTATTAAAACTGGTGCTTGACATGAACTTGGTTTTGATCGATGCATTTTACTTGCTTCCTTCCTTCCTTCCTCAGTGGCTCGACAGTCCAGAGTGGTCCTTGTCTTTCTCAAGAAGCCTTTTCCAGGTCAGGCTTCTTCCTGCTAGTGTTCTCCTATTCTTAGTTCTCAAAGCTAGGAGATCTATCTCTAGGTCATCAGTCCATCTAATATTTGACCTGTGTGCCGATTAGTTGAGCATTGAAGACTTTTTTAGTGGTGCAGTTTTCGTTCATTCTGACAACGTGACCTGCCAATTTAATTCGTTGTATTTTGATGAAGTTAACAATGTCAGATTCATTATATGATTGATAGAGCTCGAAATTTGATCTCCTTCACCATGTTCCCTTTTCCTGAATTCCTCCAAAAATAAATTGCTCCCACTTCCAAATAAAGGAAAGCCTGTTTGACAGCATCAGATGACCGATCCTTACAGGTAATGTGCATCTATTTCAGTCGCCTTCTACAACATTTTTAAGATTTAATGCACACAATTGTGGAAAGCAAAATAACTTTAATAAGAACTTCAAGATAACTAAAATAAGAACTTTCAAATTTTTGAAATAAAGTTATCCCTGCATCATTGAAAAATTGAATAAATTTATTTACTTTCGAAATTAAATACAAAAATTGTACTTATCGTTGAGGGAAGCGGAAATACGAGTCTGACAGCCTATTTCAGGCCTTTTTGAAGTCATTGTATAAATGATAAAAATGTCACACGAATTCGTAAATTCATTTTATATGCATGCTGCTATTGGCGATCAATTAAGAGTACAAACTATTGATGCTAATTGAAATTTAGCGAACTTGTCGAAGTTAACGACTCCCAGTGGTTTCGACATTCTTCTTAAATCCCACATGTTATTTTGAATGAATTAGGGGAACAGTTCACAAATCAAAAATGATAGTTAGTAGATCTTCGAATCAGTAGAAAATATGATTTATTAAGAACTGAATTTTTTCAATATTTCTCAGAATATATGTATATTCAGCATATAAAAATTTCCATCGATAATTCAAACTTTCCAGAGCAAAAATTTGAATATATTTAACATTTTTTAATCCTAAATTCCTTAATAAAAGAACTGCGTAGAGGGGTAAATTTTTCATACAGAACATGTTTACATAAAAATAATAATAAAATCATCTGTAGCATTATTTAATTGCAATTATTCACAGTTTTTTTTCAATAATTTGTTTATGCCAGTGCTTCTCAAACTTTCAATACTGGCGCCCCCCTTTTCGATCACAATTTTTTTCGCGCCCCCCTTATACATTAATAATGTACTGAATGCAATAATAATGCACTTTGACGCTAAAGCTACAAAAGGCGATCTTAATTATAAACCATACAGATTAGTAACATAAGTATTAAAAATTTTGTATACTACTTTTAAGCAAAATAAATAAAATAATAGGATAATTATTATGTTATTTTTTCCTTTCTCTAATTTTTAAATTGAACATATTGAAAAATGTGGTAGCTGCTTAGAAGACAAAATATAGATATCTGCTAAATATAGAAAAAGAACTCAGAGGGTCAATTTCTAATCGTAAGCATTCCTTATAAAAAATTAACTTTGCAAGACAAGCCCATGGAAGTCGTTAAATCTTATTAAACATGTTCTTGATATATATTTAGTATTAATTAATTATAAAATACTCTGTGCAGCACTGATACATTAAAAATATACCGGCTGATATGCCCGCTCTTTCCACGAGTTCATTTAGAAGAAAATAAAACATTATTGATATAATCGCTGAATTGTAAGGAGAATAGAGCCATGTGCGCGACACTGTTTATAAAAATGTAAAATTATTTTTTAAATGGTTGCTCAAATTATAATTAGTTTTAATCGAATTGTAATTTTAAGCCTCACAGAAATAGCATTTATAATTGATGTTAAACAGTAGCGCACACAGGAATTTTCCAAGGGGGGGCCGGGGTCGAAAGTTCACCAATCTTGTATCAGGTTCCTTTTGATTTTGTCGATTTTCGGGAACGAAACACAGTAAAAAACTAATTCTTGAATAAATAATTAGCAATAATTAATAAAATTAATCATTAATAACAAATACTTAATTAAATTTTGCGTACTATAAACTTAGAATTATAATCAATCTGAAAAAAATCAAGGGCTTTGGGGGGCGTCCGAACCTCCCCCTTGTGTGCGCCACTGATGTTAAATAATGATCAATAATATAAAATATCGATGAAGAATATTTGTATTATTTTAATATTTAAAGCGAAAAGACTTAAACATGTTTTAACCCGGGAGCAGGCGCGCACTCCATATGGTCGGGGTTATTGAGTCACCGCAATCTTTTTTTTTATAATTATTTTATTGTACACGATACAAATCATGCTTCAAGTGAATAATTTAATTAAGAGAAAGTTTACTTACCTACTTTCAAGGACTTTTCAATTTTTCAAATTTCTTTTAATTTGGATTTTCAATTTTTCTTTTGCCAGAATTAACGATTTCGTAATCTGTGTGTCTCGCGCGACACTTCCGGGTAAGAAGTATATTCATTATGATAATATGTATGTTACTGCTAAAAAATTGTGTTAAAGTTTTTCGTTATGCTTTATATGTTGAGAATATTTATAAAAATATGTCTTGGCCAAGTAATCCTTTATGTGCTTGTGTGTGTGTGTGTGTGCTCTCCGTGGTTTTTTCCAAATACCATAAAACTCTTTTGCATGGAAAAAAGCGCAACAGAGAACACATAAGAGAGGGGTCATAACTAACTGTACCAATAACTTCGAAGGTTAAACCAATTACAGCTATAATGTGCAGTATTTCAAAAATAATGACAGTGATGAATTTTTTATGTTTCTAAATTTTTTCGATTCTGGGTCTGGATCTGTTTTTTTTCTGAAAGAGTAGTATGTTAGGTTAAAAAAAGCGTAATAAAAAAATCTCTCATCATGGGATTACAGCAAATCAAATAAAAGTTTTTTTATTTGGTTATAGGATCAAAGATAGCTAATTAGGTATTGAAGAGGTTTTTATTTTTGCTGACTTAATATCGCGCGCGCGCGCCTATAAATTGTATCAGAGTAAAAGTGCATTTTTTATTATGTCTGAAAGTATTTTCTTTTAATTCATTCCAGTAAACTAATTATTTTTTAAATCTTTTATTTTCGATATGCTCGCGCCCCCAGGGGGCGCGCCCCACAGTTTGAGAAACACTAGTTTATGCGCATTTCAAGTTTTTTTGTAATTTTTAAAGTAGATATTGATTAAGATACGATAATGGTAAATCTTAATTAACATTAAAAGCTATATAAAAATTTTCTTTACATATCGGATTTCTGCTGTTCTATTGTAAGGAACTAATTTCATCAATACCCTTTTAAAATACTAGCTGTAGTAATAAATAAATTATTTATTATGCATTGTTTTTATTAGAATTGCTAGAACTAATATTTTGTCATCAACGGCCGAAAATAGAAGTGATACTGGATAGTCGTTCATTTCTTAATCACTTGATAAATGTTTCACAGACCCTTCTTTTCTATTGTTAGAAATTAATTTCTACAATACCGGTTAAATATTCTTAAATATAATAATGAATGAATTATTTGCTGTGGATTATTTTTTTTCGAAAATTATTATATTTAATATTTTGTTTTCACTAGTTAAAGGAACTCAAAGTTCATCTTTTATAATCTGTTTTATCTGATAAAAACTTATATATATATATATATATATATATATATATATATAATGCTGTATTTTTTATTTTCAAGGTATACCTTTAAACATTCTTTTAAAGAGGTATCTTTGAACATCATATTGTATTCCTTTTTAATTCATTTGTCAAATCCTGTCTGACAGTTTCATTTCCTTAAAACAATACATCATATAATACAATTAGTATTACGTATTGCCTTATAAGCTATTAAGTATAAAGTGTTCACATAATTTGATTTCGTAGGTGATGAGTATAAATATAAAAAGCGAGTGAAAATTGCGCATGACATAAAATGCACTTTAGAGCCAAAACATTATGAGTATCTACTCAAAAGCCCATTGCTCCATCTTTGGTCTGCAAAACTTCTGCAACTCGCCTGGGCATGAATGGTACAAGTTATTAATAGATGATTAGAGAGACAAGATTACCAAATGTCGAAGCAGTGGTCACGCGAAGTCGAGATAATCCATCATGGTAGTGTCTGACCTCTGAGTTACCTTCCTATGAAAGCTGTAATGAGGTTTACTGAATTAAGATACGGCAAATTAATTTGAATTCATTCTAGTATTCCTGGAACCACTTCAGCACAATTCAGGCAATGCGACATGAGCGTTGTCCTGCTGGAAAATGCAATTTCCATTTGGAAAGATAGATGCTAAATAAGAGTGTAACTGAACCACAGTTATGTTCAGATAGCCCAGAGCTTTCATGTTTCATTATATTACAGCTAAAGGCCCCAGATACTCCCAGAATGTTTCCCAAAGAGTAATACAGCCACTAACAACATTTGTATGGCCTACTGCACCTGGAGGAGCAATGATTCCCTTGAAAGATGGTAATCTGTGACACAACTATCGAAATGATAATAATAAATCATTATTCATCCAACCAGGCAATTCTTCTCCATTTCTCCATTATCCATCCTTAATGTTTTCGACCCCACCGTAGACGTAGTTTACAAAAATGCTTTATAAACAAAGGTTCCCGAATGGGACAACTGCTGGTCAGTCCCACGTCCAACAGAACCCGCTGCATTGTGTGTTCCGAAACACTTGCACTTGGACCTGCATCGTATTGGGCTATCGGATGATTCAGTGTCTCCAGTCATTTTTGCTATACTAAGTGGGTTCTCTCCGACGTCCTTTTTCTTTGATGAAGCATGTACGTCCAACAGCTTGACATCTACTTCTAGCTTCCCCATATCTTATCCATTTTGTATAAATACTAAAATTGGCAAATCATAAACAACCTATCAGTCGTGCTGTTTCGAAGATTCTCTTTCCAAGTCTTCGGGTAATTACAATTAGGTCTCTATAAAATTCTTTAAGATCAGCAGCTAATCCCATCACTCGTGAAAATGATTCCTTGCGTTAAATAGGCGTTCCTTTTTTAAGTATTTGGACTCTAAAACAGTCCTCAATCCAATGTCGTGAGAGTCTATGATGTTGGGCATAGCGAAAGTGGTGTTTTCCATTCTGCTGAGTGGCGTGATAGCGATTGGTCGAGCGATGGAATCCGGGAGGCGTGGCTATGAATGCCATTTTTTGTTAGTCACGTGCCATCCACGTCATTCGGGTGAGCTCATTCAAAAATGGGGGATTTGCTTAATGCTTTGGCTCGACAATAGATGAACTGTCACTGTAACTTTGATAAGCTAACACCTTTATGTGGGTGCGCATCTATTCAGCATTTATTCATACACGTCTGGAAAAGATTAGAAAAATACAATAAATTTTTTGAAAATATATCAATGAACTTAAAATTAATTCTAAGAAAAAGAATAAAAAAATTTTAAAAAATTCATAAAAATTAGGATTCAATCATTTTAAGTTAGTTCATCATTGAATAATTTCAGTTTTATTTTGTGAAAATTCATTTATCATAAAATATTATTTAATCTATTACAGTATTCTTTCTTTTTTTTTTTTTTTCCATTCTTTCTTTAAAACAAATATTATTTATCATTCGAAACAGAACTAAACATGATAAATTGCTTATGCTCATGTATTCTACATAATTTTTATATTAGTATTTTTTTAATTTTATAAAAAAAAAAAAAATGGAGAAAAATTATGTTTACTTTTTCAAAGGCAAGAAAATTGTTTACTTTCAAACTGAACGCATGTAAAATATTTGCTTTGTATGGCTAGAATCGAAGAGGTGGTAAGGTTTAAAAACAACACAGAATTGATAAAAAAAATAATTCTTTCTATTGAACGAAATTTCGTGTAAGTAAAGTATTCAAATAAAAATGTAGGATGAAGATAAACAAGCCAGCTCTTCATATAGAAACATAAAAATTCGGTAAACTTTACTTGAAAACGAAATCGACTTCTACTTTGTTGAAATGTTTCTTTAAGTTGCATCCCTAGGGAAACCCCGTCAGTGTTGTTCCCTATCGAATCATTCCATTTCTATGGGGAAAAAAGTTTTAAAGTAGCACAAAAGGGTTCTTTGATTGTTTTTTTCTTTTCACTATTGATGAATCGTTGGAATTAATTAAACTGTATCTATACAATGCAATGTTACAAAAGACCAATTTATTGGAGCAGACTTAACGAACAGATATAACGAATAGCAAACCTACCAGAAAAGTATTTTTAAAAGAAAAGCAAATATAGCTAAATAGAAGGTGTGGAGGCATGGCAAAAACATTTTAAAAATAATTTTAATAGAGTTGAAATTGCTTAAAATGACAGGCATATTAACATTTATCAATATGTATTTTGTAAGATATATATATATATATAGTATAATATAAAATAAAAGTGAAGAGATTAACTATATATATATATATATATATATATATATATATATATATATATATAATATTCCTATAATATTTCTGGAGAGTGGTTATGATAACTATATATGTCGTGGCGAGTGGATGGTACTGTAACGGACGCAAGGATAAGGCGTGACTATTGGAAGTTTTTTCTTAATATTGGATCCATTTTTAATTATTGTTGATGTTGCTTTCTGATGAGATTGACGAGGCAGCCTTGCAATTAATTAAATCCGCTTTATTCCACGTCTTGAAACACATAAGCATATTAAACATAACACATGGAATGGATGACTCAACACAGAACAAGGAAACTGCGACACTACGAAACGCAATGCAGCTGGCTACATGATTAAAGACACAGACAAAAGAAAGAAAAGAGCGAGATTTCTCTGAGTCTCTCTTTTATACCAAGCGGGAAATGACATTATTGGGGGGATGTACTTCCAGAAGTTCCCGTTAGGTGGATAACTAATTAAACGGTTGTCCTGAAGGACAGGACCATAAATAAATCAAGAGCTATTAAAGATTACATTATTGGGAATTATTACATATATATAAGAAGGGGGTCCCTTCTGTCCACCTACAGGCGGACCAACTGCCATTATGCCAATTATACAACTGTTCATACTCATTGCTCAAATTGTAAAACTTCTCAAATTGTAATTTACATGTATTCGAGTAGTTCTATTTTTTCCCCAATATATTGTAAATAGGGGGGGAGATAAATTTCTAAACTTCATCTCTACATAACTTCTAACCATAATGTTAGACAATATTTACTGTTTTTTTATTATTGTCTGTTATATTTTATTAATCTAAGTTTTGTTCTCTTTTCCACATAGTGTTTGACAACAATCTAGTGGCGATAATAGAGGGCGTGGCCATGAACTTATTGCCAGCTTCCTGTCGAGTCTTTAATTTGAATCTTGGTGCCACTTGAGTCTTGATGTTACAGGTACTTGGCGCCACTGGTGGCATAGAGTCGAAGTTAGATGAGTGAGTGCCATATCAAGTTTTGTCCTCGTCATATGAACGTGATTCAAAATTACGAAGTCCGTTGTCAATGAATTCAAAGTTTCTGAGTGCAATGTCAATAAACATCAATGAGTTGCCAATAATCTATATCAGAAATAGTAGGTCAATAAATGTTGCACACACATTACACTTAATTTCAAAAAGAATATAAAACCGAAAATATTAGTCAGTTAATAAAAATATTTAATATTAATTATAATGACATACAACCGAGTTATAATCTCAATAAAATTCAAAAGTCTCCATCAAATTCCTCTAATTAAATTTTAAATGTATGAATTGCTTCAAATATTTATACAAACATCGAGTGCATTGTGTGATAGTTCAAACTATAAACAATCACCTAATGTTGTGAAATAGTATGGTCGTTTATTTTTTTACTGTAATAGCTTTAAATCAAAACATTATACTATTAACACTGTCTTTAGCACAAGGGTCGGCAACCTTTTAGCTGTGGCGTTCCAAACCAACCTACCAATAGGATTCAGCGTGCCGCACAGTAAAACATTTTTGAAACAATTCAAATTCCACGATAATGCATGCAGTGTTAGGGAATAGGGGTCAATAATATAGATTTACAGTTTTATTACACATTAATTTTACAACATTAAAAGATATTTCTTTACATAAAAATAAACAGCATAAAATAAAACTTCTTCAACAAAAATTTTAAAAAATCAAACTCTATACGTGTATTAGGCGTTTTTAAAACATAATTATTTAAATAAGAAATACACAACATAAAACATAAGTATTTCCCTTTATTATAGTGAAGTAAAAAAAGATAAGTAAAAAGTTTCATGTGCGAATCTTGTGTTTGCACCAATCTACTTTCATACCCCAAAATCCGGAGTATAGTTTGTGACTTTGAATATGATACGATTTTGAGCATACAGTTATTAAACATATTCTTTGCGGAATCGAAATATTTTTATAATATATTTTTTTTTACTTAGATATGTAGAATAAAAAGCGGAAAGCAGAGTACATACAATTTTCTCTCTTCTCTCTCTCTCTCTCTCTCTCAGACAGTTAAAACTCTTCAGCATTGACATTTAATAATTTACAAAGTAATTGTACATTTATTTTTCCTATTTTTTTGTAATTCCGTAATTGTCCATAATTCTGCAGATGTTTACCAAATAAGGTCTGTGTGATCAAGTTATCAATTTCCATCCTCTCAAAAATTGACAAATTTGTAGATTAGTGCAGAGCGCCACTGAGAATTTTACTAGTGTGACAAATGTTTCCAACCCTTGTACTAGTAGATGAAGATTTATAAATTATAAAGTAATTTTATTATACGGATTGATTGATTGAATATTAACGTCGCACTGTTCAGCTACACGAGGGCTTTTGGCGAGGGCACGTAATTTTGAACCATGGTCAAGTGATGTGGACGACACCTGAGCTGGCACCCCCCTCTCCTAACTACCACACTACACCAACGGGAGGACGTTTCAGCTCTCGACAGATTTAACGTGCATCACTTCCCTACACGGCGGGTCTTTAGTGGTACTAGGCTCGAACCTGTGACAAAGCAAGCCACGGTCCGATACCTATACCACTCGGCTACCGCGGCCTTTATTATACGGAAGAGAGAGAGTTGCATCAATGTTTTGTTTAAATCCCTTTACTATATTTCAAGTTGTCTCTGTTTCACGTGTTTATTTGTATTCATGACAGTTTCAGACTGACCACAAATACCGTATATAAACTGATCCATGTATAAGCAGAAATTGCGTTTATTCTTCAAAAATGGAACAAATGTTCCATTTATAAAAAAAAGAAGTTCATGTAACCTTCAAACATATCACCATGAGGACAAAATATTACCAAATGGGTAAAATAAACAAGTGGAATGCTTTCCGATTTATTTGGTGTAAAGTAAAATGCTAACGACAATTGTTTTATTTCTGGTAACCCTATCTGTAACTAACACATTTTTTTTCGTTTGATTGTGTTGTCTTGTTTTATATCTGTACAATTTACACATTCTGTCCTATTTTTTGTTTGCAAAATAAATGGGAAGATAAATTCATATGGGACGGGATCGTTAACCTACATACTTTATATTCGGAAAGCAAAGCCCGCTGCATAATGATCACATGCGATCAAGCATCCCAATAAAAATTATTGGGAAACTCGAATTATGACCCTGACCTTGAAAGATATTTATGTTACCATTTTTTTTCTTTTTTTAGAATAGAAGTTTGAATCAAAACACACCCAACAAGTTAAAAGATTAATATCGTTTTTGGAAGGCTAATAAAAAATGGAAAGGAGAAAATAAAGACATTTTCTTATAAATTACTTTTTTTAATACGAGAGATTAGTTTTTTTATATCAGTTTATATATAAATAAGCTACCCTCTTACATTTGCTACAAATACCAACTGAAGTGAACTTTCCTAAGACTCAGTGAGAAATTTGCCGCCAAGACCGTTCCAGTAACCACGCCTCCCTGCCACTTCCAACCAACTAATCAGGACTCTCTCACCAATCAAGGCCCTCCCACATCAGGCCACATTCACAAAATTAGATATGGGATGGAGGAACGTTTCGCGTTCCATTTTCCCAGCGACGACCAGCGACCAGCGATTTGCTACAAAAATGCTTCAAAAATTCTCGACTTATATTTGCCAGGCAGCGCCGGGCTTTTGGTGTGACGCACCAAAACAACATATCCTCAATATCACTTTTTTTTAGTTTTATTTAGTTATAGTCTTTGCATTTATATCTTTCGATTGAGGTATCACTTTTGTATGCCTAAAAATTAGAAACTGCAAAAAACTTCAATTGAAAAATGTAAACAAACAATTAGGGAATTTAACCACGCCCTCTTTATAGATAAAAATGCTTTTTGATAATAAAAAAGCTATTTTAAAAAGGAAAATAATTACTATAAAAAAGGTGTTACAATTAAAGCAAGATATTTCTGAAGTATTACATTAATGTATAATTTTGTTAAAAAATATGTTTCAAATTCTGCAACAAAAGCCTTTTTTTTAAAAAAAAATACCAGCTTTATTATCTAATTATTTTCTTAATCAATTTCTAATAAATAATTTTTAATTCAGTGATTGTTGTTGTATTAATTACTCTACTTTTAATAATGCACCATATTTGCTAAATAAACACTTCTAAACTCTTGACAATATTATTTCATCATGTCACTGAAATAGGTAAGGGATTTGATCACATCACTTACTTTTCTTAGGGAAATCACTCTACTGTGTTCTTATTTCAACATCTTGCGTGAATTGATCGTCTCACTTAAGGAAGGGATTAAATTAGGCATGAAATCCCTAATTTAAACATTTCCTTGTGGCACAAAAATCCATTTTCCTTCAAATTTCTCATTCTCTTTTTACCCAACCTCCAGACTGATAGATCGTCTTCCGTTTCCGTTCATTTTCCTTGAATGTTACACAGAGTGAATTTCTTTTTCTCCATAATCTTACCATGATCTTTTACCTGCCGCAACTGGACTCGGGAACACTTTTGCCGATCACAAAAGAGCACCAACCCATCACTGTCAGTCTTTGGACGGATTCAATGGCCTCCAACATATATCTCACTTCAAGTACTTTGACATCTATCCGGCAGAATGGACATTGCCGGAGGGTCTTGCAGCATTTCGGATACAAAAATATTTCTATTTTTCTGAGTGCTTTAGTCATTTTCAACTATCCGGCAGCGATTTTTGTAGAAGAGCGAAATGTTCTAAAGCTGTGGGAGAGTGGATATTTTCTCTTCTTTTTTTTGCTACTCCTTTCTCCATTTTGCAGTTTTTGAGAAAAATTTTGTTTCCAAAGCAGAACCCCGTCTAGATTGATGCCTCGAGGCGTTAAGAGCAAAGAAAGTGGATTCAATAGATCGCGTCAAATATTCTTCAGAAATAAAATAGATTTATTTTTTGGTGAATGTTATTCTACGGAATTAACCTTATTTTTAAAAAAAATATTATTTCTCTTGAATGGATGGAAGAATGGTTACCATGAAATATAAAAACTTTTCACATATCCTTTAACTCTTATTAAAATAAATTATTTACATTCAATTGCTTAAGATGATTTATAAACTTTAATCGCTTACGTAGCTGGCAATTTGCTGTTAGTGGTAGATTCGTTAATTTAGTGCTCCTCAAACTTTCGATATTCGCGACCCAATTTTCAATTATAATTTTCATCATGCCTCCCCATTTTATATACTAACAATGTATTGAACGCAGTAATAATGTATAATACTCTGATGCTAAAGCTACAACACGACCTTAATTATAAACCATACAAATTATCAAGATAATTATTAAATTTTGTACACAATTTTTTATATGATATGCTCATGGAAAATATCACTAGAAATTATTAAACTTGTTCTTAACTTAATAATACTGATACTTATTTTCAAATACATTGACAAGTATAGTATATCAGAGTAAATGTGTATTTTATTTTTTATTACGTCAGAATATATATTGTTTTTTTTCCTTTTAGTAAATTGATAGTTTTTAAATAATCTTTTATTTTCAATTTTTTGATATACTCCCACCCCACAGTGTGAGAAACACTGAGTTAATTAATTCGCAGTTGTCTCGAAATTGAATTTCAAAATAAGGAATATTTGTGAATGATTGCAGTGTTGTTTGATGATTCAATTTTGTAATAACACACACACATTTTTGATATTACTGTAATTCATTTATACTTTAGAATTGACTCAACCGTAAGTTATTTAAGTATATTTTCTGTAAATGATTGTTTTCAATAACGACATGCGACTAGCTTATTTATTCAGTCAGCTGCTGTATTCGAGTGGTCATGGTCTCGAACTCATGGTTGGAAAGGGTACCAAGCCCTTGACCCTAATGTCACTTATTTGATTCTCGTTAAATCTGTCGAGACTCAAAGTTCTCCCTTTGACTTGGTGTAGAAGTTCAGGTAAGGGGTTCCATCTTAGATGTAGTCCTCTTCACTTCACCATAATTCAAAATTACTTAACCAATAGGCCTTGTGTTGCTTCACAGAGCGACATAAATGAAATTCAGCTAACGTATGTAATAAAGTGTTTATTAATTATTTTTGTGAACACATAAACGTGTAAACCAGCGTTTCTCAAACTGTGGGGTGCGCCCTCCTTGGCGGCGTGTAAGTGTACGAGGGAGGGTGGGGGGTTGCGAGCATATTGAAAAGTGGCAAACAAAAGATTATTTCTGAAAAAATATCAATTCACTGAAAGTAAACAAAAAAAAATACATTTTGACATAAAAAAAATAAAATACACATTTACACGGATATAATACACTTAGAAATGAATATCAGTACTGCACAAAGTATTTTATGACAATAATAAGTTAAGAACAAGTTTTTAATAATTACCAGTGACCCCATGGGCTTGTCATATATATAAAATCATATACACAAATTAACACTCATCTTTAGAATTTGTACAGTTTATAATTCCTCCCTTAACTACCGATTAAAAGTAATGGAATTATCTCCCCAATATCATCGTTTTCCACGCAGGCTTGCGTATGTGATGTATTGTGGGGGGAGGAGAAAAGGAATAAAAAAATATAAGAAAATCCTCTGAAATAAGTAAATTTGTCGCAAACACTGTCAAAGTTCTTTTAATGCATTCCAAAGCCTTCGGAATAGTTTTATGAATGGCAGCGCACAGAAAAGATCGTATTTCGGAAAGACGTATATATACGTCCAGGGCAGTTAAGACTTTGACTGAGCGAGACGTTTATATACGCTGGTGGCCCTTAAGAGGTGAAAGTAGTTTTGTAACCTTAGCATCAAAGTATAGTATTATTGAATTAAATACATAGATGTTGTATGGAGGGGGCGCGTTGAAAATTATGATTGAATATTGGGTCGCAAATATAGAAAGTTTGAGAAGCACTGGCTTAATACATTGAAAGTGAATAACTACATTACAATTAGTATATAATTATGACATTTTACTGTAGAGAGATAATGTTACAAAGGCTTATATTTATCGAAGTAGCTGAAAATAATATTAATAAATCACAATGACAGATTCTATTAGTTCCCATGATCCAAATCCATAAATTGAATTTTTTCTTGGTTGATTGATTATTTTATTATCGGCTCACTTAGGAGCAACACGAGGTCTGCAGACTGCTTTTGATCGAATTATGAAGGAATGAAATATTACGAACATGACACGAGATAAACTCTTATATAAAAATGTACGAAAATTGGGTTTTTAATAATGTTATGATGCCGCTTAAGTGGGATAATGCATATATTCTGCTTGTATATACTATTTTATGCAAAAGGATTATTTTGCGAACCCTACTCCTCTCGAATTATTCATTGTGTTAATTATGCAAATATGTTATGGAAACGCGGGGTGAACTATTCATCAAAAGGATATTGTTTGAGGTAATAAATTCAATTCTAATACACAGAAGATTTTTTTTGAAAGGTTGTTTTTATTGCTGTTTTTTTAAAATAAGTGCAAAATTGGAAACAACAAACATGTTTTGACATATTTGTAACATATTACTTAATATTATTTTGTTAAAGGGGATTAAAAAAGGAATTCATTTCGGTTTGGCTATATTTTATCAAGTGGGTCACAACCCTGCGGTCGATAGGGATGTTTGCGACACCGAATGAACAACCATTGCTATATAAATAGCTAAGTTTATTGATCTATCCATTGACTATCACGCAATGTTATAAAAGTGAGGGAGCAGTCAAATTTAATATTTATCCTAAATTCCTAAGACAAGTAATTATCCACTTAATTGATGTAACTTCACTAGTCAGGTCACTCCCGGATCAACTGGATATCCTGGACTAAAGATTCTTTACAAGAACACCACAGACTTCTGATAGTCACTCCCCTTATTACACTTAAATAGGAGCCTAACGATTAATCCTAACACTAACATTTCTAGAGTTTCAATAGCACTCAAATATTAGCATAAAATCAAGTTCTCTCTACGGAAGGTAGTTTTGAACTCAAACAACAGTTAAAGAAGTATTTTCTCCAAGAAGATTAGTAAAAAGGGTGTATATAAAACCCGTCACAAGAGGGTGATGAAATATAATTGTACTATAGTCTGGTAATACGTTCAGTTGAAAAAAAACCTCAACTCGAAAAAAATGCAAATAACTTATAGGAAATATTAATTGATACTATAATAAATATCTCAATGTTGTATTTTCTACTTTTCTCATACAGAAGCAAAATAACGTTTTTTTATTATGTTAAAACATGTTTAATATTTCTAACAATGAGTTATTATTTTCAACTTGTAATTATATACCAGTTGATTCATAAATAGTATAGTATGACCAATTTTAGAGGATCATAAATTTTCATTGGACAAAGTTATTTACATGGAATTTTCAATGCTGTTTACTCTAGCGCACAACACTTTTCATAAGCGTTTCATCTAAGCTAAAAGAGTTATTTCGATCATTTTGGGGGTATTTTTCCAACTCATTCTTAAATTGCTTTTTGAAGCCCTCGAAAGTTTCTTACTTTATCTTTATTTAGTAGTTTTTTTAAGTATCCCCATAAAAAATAATAGCAAGGAACACAGACAAGAGATACTGATAGTCATTTACCATGAGGTAGAACATTTACTTTTTAATCTTTCAGCCATTTTATAGTTGATTTTGTAGTATGAATTAATGCAGAATTATGGTGAAATACAGAATTTATTTGAGGGTAAAGACGTTTGCTTTATTTGATCAAACGTTTTAAAACTCTATTCTTATATTTTTAGCATTAATTTTAAAGTCTGATTCTACAAAAAATTGTTCTGTTAAGCCTTGAGACGACATTTCCCTCCTGCTTCATCAGAAGTTATCTCTGCTTTGTATCTACCTTTGCGTAATATTAAATACAGAGGTCAAGAACTTCTTCGTTTTTCTATAGTCTTAACAGACATTTCATGACACACAGGAAAATTTACTTTTTAAATCGAACTTTCTTTAGCTGACGATAAATTGTCGATTGTTATATCTATAGTTTCTTTTCCGTAGGTTTTTGAGGCAAAGGATTTTTTACAGCGATAATTCTTTTCGACTTATTTTTTTGTTTTTCATTAAGGTCTTCCTTTCGTTAACATTTTTTCCCAGTAGCTTTTGCTTACAAGCCAAATTTATTTCTTGTTGAAGTTTAGGTAGTAATACAATAGAAAAGCGTCATTTTTTATTTTTAAATGCTACAGAATTTGAACAACTATACTTCAAAAGCTGTAAAATCTTGCTCCGGGTTTGAGGAAGTAATTTCAGTATTGCAATTTACTACCACTAATAAAAATGGTTAGATTAGTAATTTAAATTTTTCATCTTTCAAATAAAACCAGTAGTAAAATGATAGAAATTCATCATAAATACAGTCGAACCTCCATATAACGAACCTCCATATATTGCGAATTTTTCTATATTGCGAACTCTTTCCTGGAACCTTGAACATTTCACGATTTTCTTCATAAAATAACCTCTCTATAGCGAAGGGCAATTTCTATATAATGAATTTTTTCATTTATGATTAATTTTTTCCCTATATATCTTCCCTATAACTTCTAAATAACATTTCAATTTATTCTCTCTAACACATTTTATGGTGGTCATAAATCTTGAATTGCTTTTATTAGATCCTAACTCAGTGTTTCTCAAACTGTGGGGGCGCGAAAAGCGTATAAGGGGGGCGTGAGCATATCGAAAATAAAAGATTAAAAAATATTATTTAATGGAATGAAGTAAAACAAAATAATATTTCTGTCATAATAAAAAAATACACATTTACACTGATATAATTTATATATCTGCGATATTACGTCATAAAAAATTAAAGCTTCTACTTCTATTACGGTTTCTTTTCAAACCAAAATGAGAAAAAACAAAACCCAGACCCATAATCGAAAAAAAAATTTAGGAAGATAAAAAATTCATCACTGTTATATTATTGTCATCAGCTATAGGCAGCAGAATGTAGTTGCTGCGGTTTGACCTTCGAACTTACTTGTACGGTTAGTTACGTCCCTGCTCTTATGTATTTGTTTTTTCATTTAGGGAAGTTGCAAATAAACTATTTCTGCTGCGCATTTTTCCTTGTAAAATATTTTTATGATTTTTGGAAAAGCACAGAGAGCTCTTCGAAGGATTACTTGGCCAAGATTTATTTCTATGAGTTATTCCCAAACATATAAAAAAGCATAATAAAAAACGTTTTACATTATTTTTTTGAACATCCATATTGTAATAAATACACTTTTATTCCGGAGCTGTCACGCCGAGCACAGAGTACACGAAATCGGTAATTCTGGCAAAAATGTTTAATTGTTACCAATGGCTCTGACACTATCCTCCTGTGTGACAGTCTTAACGTGTGAACTAAAATATATTTGTCACATATCTCCCTCTTTTTTGGGAGAGACAAACGTTTTTTTACAATCTTAAGGTACTTGTTTTGACTAAGTTCCCGGTGTGATAACTTTCTTTTCCGAAATATTTTCTGTGTTCTTAAAAGTAGATGAGTATATTTTCTCTTAATTAAATTATTCCGTGGAATTACGATTTTTATTGTGTAATATAAACATATTTATAAAAGAAAAGATTCGGGTGGCTCAATAACCCCACTCGACCATTAGTATGGAGTGAGTGCCTGCTCCAGGTTTAAAGCATGTTAATGTGTGTCTCTTTTCACTTTAAATATTAAAAATAATACAATCATTTCTCATCGGAATTTTATATTATTGTTCATTATTCAACATCAATTCTAAATGCTAATTCAGTGAGGATTAAAATTACACTTCGCTTAAAACTAATTATAATTTGAGCAATGATTTAAACAAATCATTTTTCATTTTTGTAAACATTGTTGCGCACTTGGCTTTACTCTCCTTAAAATTCAGCGATTATATCAATAATGTTTTATTTCCTTATAAATGAACTCGTGCAAATAGAGGGTACTTCAGCCGGTATACTTTTAATGTATCAATGCTGCACAGAGTGTTTTATAACTAATTAATTAATGCTAAATTAAGAACAAGTTTAATAAATATTAGCGACTTCCATGGGCTTGTCTTACAGAGCAAATTTTTGAAAGGAATGCTTATGATTAAAAATTGACCCTCTTAGTTTTTTTTTTCTATATTTAGCAGATATCTATATTTTGTCTTCTGAGCAGCCACCTCATTTTGCAAAATGTTCCAATTTAAAAATTAGAGAAAGGAAAAATAACATAATAATTATCCTATTACTTAATATTTTTTTTTTTTGCTTAAAATCAACACATACAAAATTTATTACTTGTGTCATGAATTTGTACGGTTTATAATTAAGATTATTGTTTTAGCGTAAAAAAGTGCATTATTATTGCATTCAGTACATTATTAATGTATAAGGAGGGCGCGATAAAAATTGTGATTGAAAAGGGGGCACCAGTAGTGAAAGTTTGAGAACCACTGTCCTAACTCGTCGAGAGCAATAGAGTTCTGGATGTTTCATCCAAGAAATGCAACCTTTAACCACCCCATTGTCCAGTTCACTAGAAACATTTTCGATATCTCCTTTCACACTCAGTGGAGTTGTCTCGTGTCCCAGTGTTCAAGTTATAAAATAATGTATTTTTAATATTATGCGTATGCTTTAAATTAGAAAATTTCCTTAAAACTCATTAATTTTATTATAAAATTATTTTCTTAATATTGAAAATAAAGTGTATTCTTCGACATTCTTTTTTCTGGTTTTCATTGAAGTTTTTTTTATGGGTAAGATAGATAAAATAAACATATATTAGTTTTAAAAAAGTTGTGTATATTAACTTTATTTAATAAATAGTGTTTGGGAATTTAAAACTTGTTTTATGTTCTTTTTATTGTATATTAAAAGATTAACCTCTATATAACGAACTTTTCTTCCGGGATTTAGCGACTTCATTATATAAGGATCCGAATGTAGTTATATGCTTATAAAATTGGTCGCACTAATTTTGAATCAACCGGTATATGTTCATTACGGCAAAAACAGAACATTGACTAAGGATGTTAGAATTAGAACCAAAGTAGAACTAACACTACGACTGCTGGCAACGGAATTCTTCATTTGGAATCATGTTTATAAATGTGGACAATACCTGAGCTTGTGCAGTAAAGCAAGATTTAGTTCAAATGTGTTTATTCATTTATTTGTAATCCTTGCAGAAAATCAAGTTGCCACGGTAGTCCAGTGGTCACGGTCACGAACATGTGGCTGATGCATTGAAGGTCTGCGATGCAGTGAGAGAGATGCTGATGTCCGTTTCATCTCTCGTGGTTCAAACTATTAAAAAGGCGTGCTGTGGAAGCCATGGGAATAGGGAGTCGGTTTAAATGTGATCCTCGTCATTTTACCCCTTGCTTCTAGCTCCCGTCAAATTCACGGGGTGAAATTTCCCTCTCTGTTCCTCAAGCCCGTGATATTTGAGGGTTTGAGAGTCTTTAAAAACAACTGGCCAAAGAAAGCTTGAAACAACTATTTCTCCAAGTATCCGACTACGTTCGGAAACAAGATTCTACAAAAGCGTATAAATGGATAATATTTATGATAGTGTCACTTAGATTAGAAAATGTAAATAAACTTGTTTTAAGAATATTATTACAATGAAAAAATATTTAAGTACAATATTATGACAACAAATTAACGCATAATAACCATTTTTCGAAATATTCCCCTTTTTTTGAAAAATGCTTCTATTATAACAATATTTTGCCTGTATAAAGCTTAGACCTCTGTAGAGAGGCTAAAGTAAAATTTTTGAAATGTATAACTTAGAAGTGGGTTTATATACATGTTTTATGACAACAGAGGGGAGAAACTTTAAGAAAAAAAAAAACGCCTATAATTGTTTCAATGGGTTGTAACTCTGAAAATAATGTGAATTTTTCAAAAATCCTAGTTCAGACTCTCTGGAGAAGTATTTGCTTTATATATGCAAAATACTATTATTTTAGAAGCACTTTTTATAAATAGAGAACATTTTGAGAAAAAATGTTATTCTAAGTTAATTTTTTGCCAAAATATTGTATTTGAATAATTTTTTTGTCAAAATGCCCTTAAAACAATTTTATACATCTAAGTGGCACTAAATATCATGAAAATTATCCATTTATGCGCTTTTTTAAAATCACAGTTCCGAACGTAGTCGGATACCTTATATATCCGGAATATTGTTTAATTCTTAATCTGTACACCAGATGGTAGATTATTTGCAACGTATTTACTGATAATTATTTAAGATGTCAGCACAATCAAACATATGTATTGGCGATATGTTTTTTTTACCTTTACCCCAACTGTTTTATTGAAAGACATTTTATTAAAAAAATACCTCCAACTGATCAGGAACGACAACCGTCAAAAGAATGCAAAGTCTGTTGATTCAAAAGAGACAAAAACAATAAGACATACAGAAAGGAAACTCGGTACTACTGTCCAGATTGTGATGTTGGCCTTTGCACATCATGCTTTGAAATTTATCATACAAGAAAAAATTACTAATGTTTGTTTGTATTTTGGATTTAATGTAATAAAATTCTCATTTAATGTTTAAAACACGTTTGTTTTTTTAAATGTTTTCTTTGTTGGAAAACCAACATTCAGTCATTATAATCCGAAATGTTGGCTTTTCTTAGAAAATTGAATTTCGTATTTCTAGCTAAAAAGTAAAAATGAATACATATAATGAACATGTACTTAGTTTTAAAAAATTTTCTTGATTAAAAAAATAGGGACTTTTATGGCCGGGTTAACGGTGGCTCAAAATTATGAGGCCTGTCACCAATAATTTTCGAGTTGCTTTAAGTGGGACGTTTATAAACACTTACTATATAAAAACAATGTAATTTCTTAAAAGATTTAGGATTTTTAAATATTACAATTAATATATTTAAAACAGAACGTTTAAATAAATATTAGTTTCTCCCAACTTTTGTAATACATAACTCTAGCCAGCACAGCATTTTTAAAACAGTACAGTATTTCCTCACGTATCACAAAGGAGAAACACTACAAGTATTGTGACGGATCTATACACGTTTCTTCAGTTAATTCTCTTGGGAAATATTTGGGCTATCAATTCGAGTTATTCATATCCAACCCTTCGAAAGAAGAGAATCGTGATATTTAAATTAAATTACTATATATAGGCGAGGTTTTCTAGCTTGTAGAGAGAGTAGGAGAGAAGATATACTCGAGTCAGGTAAGATTGCTACTGAAGGTATAATATTAGAGTGATTTGATTCCTATTAGGAGGAAACTTTAAAGCCAAAATTTTTCACTAAGCTTGAATTGATATTAGATTAAATCGGGTAATAGGTTAGATCCTTCATTAAGGTAAGGATCAAGTTTGATAGTATTCTATTAGTTCGCGTTTTACCGTCGTTTATCCACTCTCGTTGTTGGCATTGAGACATTCTCTTTATATTATTAGTTGAAATTCTGTCTGCTCTTTATGCGGTAAATAAATAGTTTAGTTGGATGATATCGAATGTTTTTCCCTACCCACCCCATATCTAGGTGCCCGAGAAAAAGATCTGAGGCTCTCACAGTATTTAAAAGAACTTTTTTGTGTTAAATACAAACATTTTAACTTATTCTTTTAAAATATTACATGATGTAAAAACATTTTTTCACCACGCAATTTTCAAAGCAATTATGCTTAAAACTGTATCAAAAGAAACCTTCTAGATCAGGGGTCGGCAACCTTTCTGCTGTGGTGTGCCAAGTCGATCTTCTAATGTGATTCTGTGTGCTACACAGTAGAACATTTTTTAAACAATTGCATTCCAACGATAAAGTATTAATAATTATTGAATAGTGGGCAATAATATAGATTTACAGTATTATTATATATTAATTGTGCATCATTTAAAGATATTTCTTAATATAAAAATAAATAGATCAAAATGTAATGATTTCTTCAATAAAAAAATAAGAATTGTATTTATATTATGTATTTTTAAACATTTATTCAAATAAGAAATAAACAGCATAAAATATAAATGTTCCCTTTCGGTGTATTTAAATAAAAGTTAAAAATAAAAATTTTAATGTAAACTTAGCGATTGCATTTTCATATCGCAAAATCAGGGATATAATTCGTGTGTCTTAGATTTGATATAATTCTGAGCGTGCAGTTGTTAAACAATTTCTTTATGGATTCGAAATATTTTTCATATGAGGAAAGAATTTACTTAGATATGTAAAACCAAAAGCGGAAAGCAGAATACATGCAATGTTCTCTCTTCAAACAATTAAGTCTCCAGAAATAGCATTCAATAATTTGTAAAATAGCTGTAAATTTATCTTTTGAATTTTTTTCAGATTTTTTCATAATTCCGTAAATGCCCATAATTCTAAGGATGCTTGTCAAACAATGTCCATTAAATATTTAACATTTTCCATCTTGACAAATTTGCAGATTAGAGTAGAGTGCGACACGTGGCACTTTTACCATAGTTTGTCGACTCTTTCTCCAGATCTTGACAAAGTAATCCCATATACGCTTCACAACTTCGGCTCCATTGCTCACCGTTTTCAGCCATAATTGAGAAATTTCTCATTTAAATAAATATTTGTGCTTCATTAACGCTATTCATCCTGTAATGCACTTCTTTAGGCTTTGTAACTTGGGAATTTCTCTTATTCTTAAAAAGAAGACAATGAGACTGTGTTCACGGAATACAGCCAAATGATCGATATTTCACAATAAGTAAAATGTCTTTGTCTGGAGGAGCCACACATAATTCCTTTGTAAGCTTACTATAATTTCCACTTTAAGGAGATGCAATATGTCTGTAGTTTTACTTAGTGAGAGAATATCTGATTAAAAGGAATAGTTCACATTTTGTTTTGTTCAAATAGGCATGAATTTAAATTAGGCCAATCATTTTTTTAGAATTTTAAATGTATTTGAAACTAGAAAATTTCCTCGCTTAAACTTATAATTTTTTTACTAATATTGTTAAAGAGTTAAAAAATTTGTTTTTAATTAAAAAATAAGTTACAAACATTTGGTACTAAATAATATCTCTGTTTAATAACACTGTCTCGGTGGAACTATTTAGTTATAAGAAAATCAAATTTTGAAAAGTTATAAAAAATATATATTAAGTTTTGAAAAGAATAGTGTTTTAGCTAGTAAAAATATATTAAATAGCCTTATAAAGTGTTTGTGGTACATTATTTTTTATATTGCTTTGGGTTATAACCGCGATTATATATATATATATATATTTCAAACTCCATTACTTTAAATTATTTTTGTTTTAGCTCAATAATATAAAAAAAAAATCAGGGGAAGTTTGGTGTGGTTTTTGAAACGTATAACCCTCAAATCTTAGCTCTAAACTTAAAAGTTTGCTATTGCATTACTGTGACTAATCTATATTAGCCTGTGTGAGTGTTACCTTGCTATATATATTCTTACATATTAAGTTATTATGTTAATGATTATACATATACTAAATTATACTAAGAAGTAGTTCTCAAGATAAACATAGCACTTCAGAACAGTTATAAAATTCTTAATAATTTAAAATTTCAGTTATGTTATAAATGCTTTTGATTATATATAAATTACTGAAATGCACTAATAAAACCTTAACTTGCCTTATTTTTAATACGCTGTAATAAGTTTCATTTGCAAGTAACTGAATATTTGAACTCGATTTTTACCCACTTTAAAAGGTCAGATTAATTCGAAACTTTACACACTTGTCAAGGACCGATGACAATACAAAAATTTCATAATTTTGTTCCATTGTCCAGTAAAGAATAATCAAAAATAACGATTTACAGATTTAGCGACTAATTCATTGTACCATTTCCAGTTCTGGCGACTAATTCCAGATCCCTTTCCAGATTTGGCAACTAAGATATTAAGAGTAACCCTTAAACCGAAAACGTTTTTCTGCGTCAGCAATTTCTTTTCATAATACAAACAACTGTTCAGTCTTTCAGAAAATGGAAATAAATTTAAAAAGCGGACTCGTGCATGTAAAAAAACATTCTGTTCTAACTCAGGGATGAGGAAAATTTTCAGTCAGTGGCAAATTTTTTTTAAAAAAGTGTATGAATAAATGATAGTTCAGAAAAATAAAAATACTTGCTTTTACTGTAGATCGAACTAAAAAAATTAAAAAGAAATTATAGTTTATAAAACTAAAAAGCACGGTTTATATCAAATCAAACTACACTCATATCCATAAATTAAGGATAATTCAGAATCACATACAGAAATTGAGCACTAAAATAAAAATTTCACCTGTAGAATTATCACACACATCTTGAAGAACAATATGCGAATTACAGGAAACCACCAGATGGCGCGGATAGTCCGTCAAAATGACCAGAGTGTAAGAGAGGGATATATTAGAAATGGTGGCACACAGAAGTAAAATTGTTCACAAGCGCTTTAAAAGCCTTTCAGTGCAATAACCGCATAGTTATGGAAGGAAGCATTTGGATGATTTTTTACGTCGTAGAATTATTCGACGACTGGAATGTCGACGTACCCAGCTGGAAGTATCCGAGGAACATGGAATCGCCCAGAGTGTCATCTACAGTCTTTGGCAACGATTCCAAGATGATGGTATTGTGAGAAGATGTTACAGCACAGGTCGCCCCCAAGTTACAACGCCGAATGAGGACCGGTATTTGGCAGTTACTGCCAAAAGAAACAGACGAAGCACATCATCAGACCTGTCTCGTCAGGTCTCTTCAGCTACCGGTACGACATTTTCAAGGCAGACCATGTACAGACGCTTAGGGCACATTGGTCTATATGCTCGTAGGCCTGTCAGAGGTGTTCCACTTACCGCAACTCACTGTCGCCTGCGATTAACCTTGAGTAGAGAGCATGCATTGTGGACACCACAACAGTGGTCTTCTGTGATGTTTTCCGGCGAGTCTAGGTTTAGTTTGCAGTCTGATTCTCACCGGACTTTAATATGGAGAGCGCCAGGTACCCGTTTCCACGAAGAGAACACCATTGAACGACACCGTTACGGTGGTGCAGGATGGCTCGTTTGGGAAGAATTATTCTTGGTTTTAGAACTGACCTGCATGTTCAGAGTGCAACGATGACAGGCCACATCTATCGGGATGTAATTCTGTAACAACATGTATGTTTGCTTCGGGGCGCCATGGGTGCTGAATTTCTATTTATGGATGACAATGCCCATTCTCACCGTGTAATTATTGTAGACGAATGCCTTCAATCGGATATCACCAGTATGGATTGGCCAACATACTCAAAGAACTTGAATCCAATAGAGCATGTGTGGGATATGCTTGGCCGACGAATTGCAGTCCGTCAACCCCCTCCCACCTGTCTACCGGAACTTCGGAGGGCATTGCTTGATGAGTGGTGTAATATTCCCCAACATCAGATTGATAATTTGAAACTCAGCATGTCTAGGCGTTGTAAAGCCTGTATTGCATCATCCGGGAGACTTACTGCGTATTAACCATCATACTAACCATGTGTTAAACTGTTTTTGTAAATAGCTTCTTTTTTGAAATTTGCTGCAAGGAGTAAAAAATTGCAATTTTTTTAATTATGTCAAACATATAGCATCTTTTTTTTGCTCTTTACCTTTTGTTTAATAAATAGACTTTACAAATAAGTCAAATTTGTTTTGCTTCTGTCTCTTTCTTTGCCTGAACTTTATTATCCTTAATTTATGAACATGAGTGTAAAAAGTAAAAAAAAGTTCTTAATATAAGAATGAAATGATTAAGAAGAAAATTATAATGTCATTGTTGTAAAAGCGTGAGGTGTGCTTTGTACTAAATTTTTACACTAACTCAGCATTTCGGAATAAATAGAACAAGTAAGATGTTATAAATATAGGTATAGAGCGCCTCACGCGTTTACCCCAATAACATTAATTATCTCGTAAATCGTTTTATTCTTATACTAAGAATTATTTTTTTACTTTTTAGTTCGATTAAAAAAAACTATAAAAGAGTGTTTTTTAGTTTTTTTTAAACTGTAATTTATTCAATTCCTTACTGTTAGTTCACATCTCCTATATATATATATATATATATTTATATATACACTGGTGTGCAAAAATTAAGGACCAGATGGTTTTTTCAATATAACTTTGTACAAAAGCTTTCCAAATCAACACATTTAATACCATAAGATCCCCAATACGTAAGGACATGTGTAATGTAAGCAACACTTACTAAAAGAGAAATCAGAGGGATAAAAAGAAGCTTTATATTGAAAATGTAGCATGGAGCGCAATGCCACTGAAGGCCGAAACATCCCTGTGATGGGTGTCCAGCAAGAAACATCCGGTCTTTAGTAGGGGATATGATCTCCCCTGACTGCTAGGCAGGTTTCACAGCGTCTGCCCATGCTGAGAATGAGGGTGTCAATGAATTGTTGAGGTATTGCTGCCCTTTCGTCTTGCAGCGCCAATCGAAGCTCCCGAATCGTTACTGGTGGTAAGGTACGAGCTGCCAAGCGTCTGCCTAGAAACTCCCATACATGCTCGATGGGATTGAGATCCGGAGATCGTGCCGGCCAATCCATACGTTCAATATCCTCACTCTCTACGAGCTGTTCGGAAGCTACTGTGCGATGACATGGTGCATTGTCGTCTATGAAAAGGAACTGCAGACCCATAACGCCTCTAAAAAGACGCACATATGGAAGAAGAATCTCGTTACAATAACGGGTCCCGTTGACTGAACCTGCGTCGAAGATGTGAAGGTCTGTACGACTACCAAGCAAGATGCCTCCCCAAACGAGAACACCGCGACCTCCATACCTGTCCCTTTCAATGATGTTCGAGGGATGATTGCGGCTTCCCCGCTCTCTCCAGATGAGTATGCGAGGAGAATCGCTACTCAAACTGAATCTGCTCTCATCTGTAAAGAGTACTCGTTCCCATTCATTGTTTCTCCAATTCCGGTGTTCCCGGCACCACAGAGAAAGCCTTCTCCGATGGGCAGGCGTTAAAGGTACACACCGTACAGGGCGTCGTGCAAACAGACCACCACCGTACAGGGCGTCGTGCAAACAGACCACCACCTTGCAGTTTTCTGGCCACGGTAAAACGCGATATCGGTCGTCCAGTCGCCTGTTTCGTGTGTCTAGCGATTTCTCCCGCTGTCTGCCGCCTGTTTCTTCTGGCCTGTAAGACAATGTACCGGTCATCTGCGGGTGTGGTTCCTCGTGGACGACCACTACTGAACCCCCGGATAGCTGTTCCTGTAGTTTGAAATTGTCTCTAAAGTCGTGAAACGATGCTGTGAGCAATTCCGAACTCTGCAGCCACACTTGTCACACTGCGGCCTTCCTCCAACTTCCCAATGATTCGACCTCGGGTAAAAGCATCCAGATGTCGTCTAACAGACTGACTATTTGCCATTTCTCGCTGAGGCAGCAACTCGGTGTGATTTTAACTGCTATACGGCGTGCAATCTCTTTGCCAGAAATACTGATCTTACACCGACAACATGCTTTATACTACTCAGACACTCCCCCATTACGTCTACCTGCATATCTGCGCATGTGCTACCGTACATCACCTTACTTAATCTCCTGATTGGTCTTTCTCTCTGCTCTGCCTCTTCATTCAGCTGATATGCTAATTTTTCGACTTCGTCCTTAATTTTTGCACACCAGTATATATATATATATATATATCTTGTTCAAATTTTCACTTGTTAGTAAAGTACATTCTAAAGCGTTCAATTGAGCTGAAATTTTATATACTCTATAATTTTTTTAGGACAATACGGTAGTTTAATAAAAATTAATTGGTTAAAACTAATTATTTAAATAATTACAGATACACGCATACATTTTGGTGATTTAGTGACCATTTTGGTGACTTGTGTCAAAGCTTTAAAAGGTTTCTTTCTCACATTTTACAGTGCTCATTTGAGCTGAAATTTTCTGTACACGATTGTTTTGTGTGACAAAACGATAATTTAATTATAATTAATTAAAATTAATTGACTGAAACTAACTATTTAAAGAATTACAGAAACAGAGACACGTTGGTTTCCTTTTTAGCAACTTTAAGATATTTTTTTTCTCACGTTTTAAAGCATTCGCAGTGGAATTGAAATTTTATATACCCAATTATTTTGGATGACAATACGATACTTAAATGATAATTAAAAAAAATAACTGTCACTTAATAGTGTGATTTGTCATATTTATATATATATTTATATGAATTGTAATTATTTAATAAAAGTAATTAAAATTTTTATTGTTGACCTAAGTAGGAATTATCTTTAATTTGTTTTCTATTACTTGTTATGTGTATTTCACTTTGATCTAATGTGAATATTATCACTCTTATAACCTAGTTTCAAAATGAAGTTTATTGGAGAAAAGCATATAATTAAAAAATTGCACAGTACAATGTATTGAAGCTAAGACAGTGTGGTACTTTGGTGGCTGACATTTTGGAAATTTTGATTAGTTGTTTTTATTTTACTTTTTCGAGCTGTTTGTCAGTGGTATTTTCCTGAGTATGTTACTACTTCCCTGAAAACATTCAATTTAAAGTTGACATGAATAATAAAAGGAAGCAAAGCAATTCAATATCAGTAATTTGGTTTGATAAATTTTCTTAATTCGCGAAATAAATTACATATCTGGGATCGGGTCCTTCGAGAATTATTTTTATACATCGATGTGTAAAACTTTTGATCGTAGACATTTTTAATGCACATATATGTTTAGAAAATATTGTAGAAAATGTAAGTTTTTTTTTAACTGAAAAATTAACTTTTATCGAGATTTTTGGTTTAATTTTTACAGAAACTATTCTGGTTTGTAAGTATCAAAAAATAAATGTTAGCAAGTTACTTTAAAAAAAGATAAGTCTTTGCTTACTTTGGAATATTAATGCAGATTATAATGCAATATTTTTTATAATGCTATATTAGATATATTTACTATTAGGAAATTAATATTACATATAGAGGATATTACATTGAATTTTTTGCTAAAATGTTCAATTAAAGGGAACATTGGTACTATTATTTGCAATGAAAATAGCGCATTAAAACATATGTTACCTTTCAACGAAGTATTATAACCACTGGTATAAATATTACAAGGATTACTTTTGACGAAAAATAGCAAAATATGATCAATATTTTAGGTTTATTTATTTATTAAATTATTAGGCTCACTTGTGACAAAAGGGAAATATTATTTTATAATGAAAACAAATAATTGACTTGGGGAAAAAATATTTTTCATGAACTGATTTTTTTTAAAAAAAATTCATGCTCAAAATATTTGAAAAACCAGAAACCTTATAATACAATAAAAATTTCTCCATATAACCCGGAAGAATTCTCCAGACAGCAAATATTTGATCCGTCAGCTACAGAAGTGGTAACTTAACTTTTGGATTCGAGGTTGTTTCAATATATGTATAAAAATATACTTTGAAACATATCTCCTATTAAAATGAAATGGACACCTAAGCTTTTTCATGTTTTTATGTGATAGTATACGCATCCAATATTTAAAGAAAATAGTATCTCAACAGCTAGACCTTTGTCTTTCAAAAGGGAGAAGCACACATGAGCTGAAACATAATATAACATATTTTTTTACAATTCTAATATGTATAGATTTGTGGTGGTGTAATATCAATATAAATCATTAATGGCCTCCACATTATGACGAACGTTTTGATGTGGTTACTCGTTTTCGGATCGAAAGGTACCTAGATCGAATCTTTCTTCATTGGTGACCCGGACGTGCAAAGAGAACAGCAGCAGTCATGGCGCTATCTATCCACCACAAAAATGACCAAACCGTCAGACACATGACTCAATTAGCCGTCACACACGGCAACGCAACCCACAAAGCCGTCGCACTCAAGAGAAGCAACTCCTCACACGCTACCCACGGATATGGCATCGTTCGTTCACCTATTCGCCGAATCACTGGCAGGGGGGGGGAGTGTAGCGATGTGATATTAATATAAACGAGTAATAGCTTCCCCGCTACGACGATCGTTTTGGCGGGGTGGCTAAGATACTCATTTTCGAATGGGAAGGAACTTAGATCGAATCTTTCTTTAGATCAGTGCTTCTCAAACTTTCAATACTGGCGCCCGCCTTTTCAATCACAATTTTTATCGCGCCCCCCCCTATACATAATAATTTACTGAATGCAATAATAATGCACTTTTACGATAAAGCAACAATATTTATTATAAACCGTACAAATTCATCACATAAGTATTAAATTTTGTATATGTTACTTTTAAGCAAAAAAAAGTTAAGTAATAGTACTAAGTTATTTTTCCTTTCTCTGATTTTTAAATTGGAACATATTACAAAATGCGGTGGTTGCTTAGAAGACAAAATATAGATATCAGCTAAATATAGAAGATGAACTCAGAGGGTCAATTTCTTATCTTAAAACTCCTTTCAAAAACTTTGCTCTGTAAGACAAGCCCATGGAAGTAGCTAATAATTATTAAACTTGTTCTTAATTTAGTATTAATTAATTAGTCATAAAATACTCTGTGCACCACTCATACATTAAAAGCAGTGTTTCTCAAACTTTCAATACTGCCGACCCAATTTTCAATCATAATTTTTGTCTCGCCACCCTGTACAACAATAATGTATTTACTGCAATAAAAATGCATTTTGAGAGAGAGACGCTAAAGTTACAATACGATCTTAATTATAAACAGTACAAATTAATACGAGAAGTATATTAAATTTTGTGTATATGTAACTTTTAAGTAATATATATTTTAAGAAAAATACTTAAAATATATATTACTTAGAATTATGTTATTTTTCTTTCTCTAATTTTTAAATTGGAACAGATCGCAAAATGATGTATGTAATTAAAGATTTATTTTCTTCAGCATTCATTTCTCAAAGTACAAATGTCATTAGAAGAATAGTCTAGTCAATGTCGCTCTCTATTATATCTATCACATCTGGCATTATAGGGTACGTTTGCGTGAGTCTGGGCAACCTATCGGACGTCTGCGCAAAACATGTAAACATGCTTTTCCTCGTACAATTCCAGTCAGTTTTGGTCGACTCGATACTGCTATAGCTACCGAATCCAGCTGCAATGTACATTTTTTAATTTCCACGTTAATTGTAATTCAAGGTAATTAAGTATTTACGGCAGTAGATTAAAACAATATCATACATATATTTTTAAGTCGTAAGCAAACATTCGACCATAATAAAGAATCAACAAGTACACAGACGAATGAGCATGGTTCCGAAAATTAAATCAAGGCGATATTCTCAAAAATACTTAAATTTTGGATTTACCACTACTAAAGTAAATGATGGGAAAAAAAGCCCCAGCTCGCGATATGTGTTAAAACTTACAAACCTGTGGAACAACATGTGAAAGTTATTTTATCATTTAGCTATGTTGGCAAAGAATTTTAAAAAGTATTTTCAGGATGAGGACAGCTTGGTAGCAAGTTACGAGTGGATTAGGGATCTATTTCAAGATACTCCAGAAGGGTTTTCAACTTCCGAAGAAGAAATCTTCATAGATTTCACATCCAGTGAAAAATTAAAAGGCAATTTTGTAATAAATTGCTCTTTGAATTTAGGGTAGAGGTGGATAAGGAATTATCTGTACTGAAAACAAAAGCACTTCGTATACTATTACCATTTTCAACATCCTACCTTTTTCAAACCGGATTTTCTGCAGTGGATGCCTTGAAGACAAAATATAGATCTCAGCTAAATATAGAAAAATAACTCTTTAAGTGTCAATTTCTGATATTAAACCTTCCTTTGAAAAACTTTCCTCTACAAGACAAGCCCGTGGAAGTCCCTAAAAATTATTAAACTTGTTCTTAATTTAGTAATAAGATTGATTGATTGAATATTAACGTCGCACTGTTCAGCTGCACGAGGGCTTTTGACGACGGACCAAGTAATTTTGAACCATGGTCAAGTGACGTGGATGACACCTGAGCTGGCACCCCTCTCTCCTAACTACCACACCAACGGGAAAACGTTTCAACTCTCAACAGATTTAACGTGCATCGCTGCCCTACACGGCGGGTCTTTAGTGGTACTGGGCTCGAACTCGTGACAAGGCAAGCCACGATCCGATACCTATACCACTCGGCTACCGCGGCCAAATTCAGTAATAAGAAATTATTTATAAAATACCTTCTTCAGTACTGATACATCAAACGTATACTGGCTGAAACACCGACTCTTCGCACGAGTTAATTTTTAAAAAAAATAAAACATTATTCTTGATATAATAGCTGAACTGTAAGGAGAGTAAAACTGTGTGCACGACATTGTATACAAAAATGTAAATGATTTTTTTACAAAAATGTAAAATGATTTTTTTTAGATAAATGCTATAATTTTAAATAACTGTTTAAAAGAACTGTAATTTTAAACCTCACACAATTAGCATTTAGAATTAATGTTAAATTATGAAAAAGAATATAAAATTCCGATGAAGAATAATTGTGTTACTTTTTAACATTTAAGCGAGAAGACTTCAAAATGTTTTAACCCGGGAGCATGCGCGTACTCGATACTAACATTAATGGTAGTGCGGGGGGACTCAGTCACCCCAATCATTTGTTTAGAATTATTTTTACTGTATACGATACAAATCGGAATTCTAGTGAATATTTTAATTTATAGAAAGTATACTTACCTTCTTTCAAGGACTATTCAATTCTTTGATGATTTGAGAAAAAATCCAATAAAACTGAACAAAAATGATTCAAAAGTACAAGACCATAATAAAGGACGCAAATCAGACACTTTTCAATTATCCTACAGAAATGTTAAACCAATCAATTCTTTTCCAAATATCGCAAAACTCAATTATTTACAATTTCCCTAAGCGAAAAGCAAACGCATAAAAGATGGGAGGGAACTAATATTCATAATAACCATACCATAAGATTGAAGGTCAATCAAATGATTAGCAAACGTACTATGCAGCCTGGCTGAAAAGTGAATCATGACTTCCTTTTCTTTTCTACAACTAATGTACAGTATTTCAATAATAATTACAGTGGTGAATTGTTTATCTTCTTAGAATTTTTCTCAGGGTCTGAGTTTCGTTTTTTCTTTTAACGAGTAATATTTTATGTTAAAACGTAATAAAAAAAATCTCTCATTGAGGAAATACAGCAAATAAAACAAAATGTTTGTTTTTCTTTAATTTGGTTTTGGGATCAAAGATAGCTATTTGATGACGGAAAAAAGCCAGATAATAAACATAAATTATGTCAGTGTTGTTGTGTGTATTTTTTTTTATTATGGAAGAAAGCATTTTGTTTTACTTCTCTTTCCGGTTATTTTTTTTAAAAAAAATCTTTAAATTTTCGATACGCTCGCGCCCCCCCAGGGGGGCGCGCCCCACACTTTGAGAAACACTGCTTTAGATGCATCAATATAAACTTGACTAATTCTTCTACTTCTTATATGGCATCCTTGTTAACATGCTTACGATGCTTGTCACGATCTCGTGGCTGGAATTTTTCTGCCGAGTTGTGCACTTTAGATCCGACATATATGGGACCTTATGCAGATAACATCTATTGAGGTTCACAGTTGTCCGCATCAATTGAACGCGTTTTGGAAATTACCAGAATGATTGCCTAAAGGTCTCATGCAGCTTCGAATTGCAACGTCGATAAATATCCAAAGAAAAGAAGATATTAAGTTTCTTTTTAACATGTAAACAATGCAGGTTAAGAAATTTGAAAAAATCTATAATTTATCTTATCTAAACAATCACTAATATGTATATAAATATCTTATTATAATCCCAAAATTAGTAACTGCATGAAATAGAAAGTATTTTAATCCTTTAACAGTCATGGGCGTATGTATATCTCTCACTCAGCCGGTGCGTTAACTGCACCTGGCGTGTTAGTACACCTTTCCGAAGTACGTTCTTGTGCATTGCATTTTTGTCAGTAAAACTACTTTGAAGGCTTTGGGAAAATAAAATGAACTTGACAGTATTTGCAAAGAATTTAAGAATTTCAAAATGAAATACAAAAAAGGTTTACTCTTTTGTGCTATTTTTTCCCGCCAACACACTGCATAAATACGCACGTTTATTCGGCCTTTAAGGGGTTAAATAATTTTGGAATATTTTACATGTATTTGAGTTAAAAGCAAAATTATTTAACTGTACGACATACATTATAACATCATTCCAGATTTAAGGTTCTTGAAAGCGTTTCATTAACTTAATTTTTTCGAACAAAGAATATTTAGCAGCAAATATCAAGAAAAAGGCTTACGTTCATCCCCGTATATAGTTTTTTGCGTTCTTTCTGTGCAATATATCTCCAATTTTGCACAGGTTAATAAGCAAGATTAATTCTTATCAATTCAGTTAGTGGTTTTCCCACACCCGACCTCGATAACTCAAGTAATTAAATCAAATATATAGTTTGAACATTTAATTCCAATCAGTTTTACTTTGGACGACCATTATTCATACACTCAACTCTCTTGTCAGATGCAGCTTTGTTGAATTTCCCAGGGAAAAGATTCTTTTGTAACATTTTCTTTGAAACGGGTGGTAAAGCTTGCAAGAAATCCATTTATAAAGAGGATGTTAGTTCCTAGTTCTATTCTTAGCCATTAAAAAATAAGAGGAGATCATTCTTGACAGTTACCCAAGCCTTGAAAGCTGTTATTTTTCTTAACTTAAAATTCTCGAAGGAAACATAATATTCAGTTGTCTACAATGAGCATACAATTTGAAGACATAGCATTTGTTTTCTATACATCTTTGAGGTTTTTCGAATACGATATTAATTTAGAGACATTTCATTTTTTTTTCAAAAAATGTTTGACTCATTGAATTTTGGTTTTAAAATTTAACAATTATTTTGGACCATGTGAAAAGTTGTCAGTAAATTAACTGTTTATATCTCGCAACAATGTTACGGGATCTTACAAGTCATAACAGTTTTAATTTAATACCTAATTTTAAAATGTATTATTGCTAGTTTTGTGTAAAATAGGGTAAATAATTTGTATTTGGATGTGTAACGCCTTTATCTTACTCTAAATTAGAATTAATATACATTGAAATTGTAATATTAACAAGCTACACCGTCCCCCTTGCGTTATAATGGGGATTCAATGGGAACTTGGCGAAATCTTGGCAATAGAGCCAAGTTGGCGTCATTTTTGCCGACGAAGTTGGTGACTTTGGTGACCAATTTGGGGACTTGGTGATCATGTTGGCGACGATTTTTGGCGAGTTCTGAACCTTCTGGATTCTTCTAGAAATTAGTAGAGAAATACACTAATTTTAAGACCTAGGACGCAAGCGAATCTTTTTCGAATTATCCGTGAAGGATATAAATAGAGAGAAGTTCGCTGAAAGTCAGTCAGGTTTTGACGAGTGATCAGTTAGTGTTGATCTGATTGTTGAAGCGAGAGAATAGTGATTACTTCGGCAGTTGAAAGAGCGATTGCTTATGAATAATTTTTTATATACTTCTATTTTAGATACCGATAATTGTGTCTGAAGGATGATGAAGGTGTGAGGACCTGATATTTATTCTGTGAATTGCTGCTGAATTCTGTATTTCAAGGATTGGATTTTCGACAATAAATTCTCATCGCTCTGAATTGTCTTGATCTTTGCGACTGATTTGCATAAAATCCTCGTGAAAGTATCAAGAAATAAAATAAAAATAATAAATCATAATTGGTATTAATTTTTCCAACTCTTTGGTAAGAAGATTTATACAGACATGTTCTTACACGGATCTTCAAAAGATTTTAATGAATGTTTCGAATTTCTTTTACTTTATTCTTTCTACAACACTTTTTATTTCTGAGAAAAACACATTTTTTCATGCAAAATATTCTTAATAAAATCCAATCATATTTTCTTTTCTACATACATTTAACTATCGTTACCTTTTTAAGTCAGATAAAGCTTAAAGTACACCTTCATCTTGGTTTCGAAAATACAAAACAATTATCAAAACAACTTTGGAAATAATAAAACGAAGAAAAAGCAGTTCAAACTCTGAAAGAAATTTCATACATCTTTTTTTTTAAATCAGAATGTTGTAAAAGGTCACTTTTTCAAATGTATGATAAATTAAGTTAGTCGCATAAAAAAGCCTCATCACGATTACAATTATCTCGTCCTTTTAAAATGTATGTGTCTGAGAATAAATGGGAAAAAAGAATATATTTTTCGCGTTGAAAAGAACAGCATATTTATCTTGTTCTCAAAATAAGAGACTTAAAGTAAATCAAATTTACTTTACAAACATTTATATTCATGAAAAATAACTTACTTTTTTTATAAATAAAATATTATTGGCACTCACACGTATGTGAGTTGATTAGAATTACTTTTTATGTACGTACTCAATGTTATTAAAACCCTGTATTCCCTTTTTTGAGGGAATAAATGCTTGTATGAGCTTTTTAAAATAGAAAAATTGAGCTTATATTTATATTGAAACATTTCGTATCATTTTCAGAATATATATTGAGCTTATATTTATATTGAAACATTTCGTATCATTTTCAGAATATATATATATATATATATATATATATATATATATATATATATATGTATATTTATACAATAAAACTATCTTTCTTGATTTATAATGATAAATTAAAAGAATGTATTCCACATATTTTATTATAGTTTGAGTCATAATGACTCCCAAAATATGGTGGGCAACTACCAAATTTAATAATAGATATATTTGAGTTGTCATATAAACATCATAACAAACACATACTTTAAAAATCTCAGCCAAATTAATAATATTAAATAAAATATTCTGCATAAATAAAAAAAATAATTAAAATCATAGTTGACAATTTTTTTCTAAATAAAGAAAATTTTCGTTTATTTCATAAGTGCAGAAATATTTTAAAGCGGAGAAAAATATTTTAATTCTAATTTTTTAAGCTTGCAAGTTAACATTTACATTTATTTGATAATATTCATTTTTATAACGCTGATATATATATATATATATATATATATATATATATATATATATATATATATATATATAAAGAAATGTTTTTCAAAGCTGGTTTTATCTATTTCTATATAAATGTTTCATTTTTCAGTCCACTAAATATTCAAAAACACATTTATTTCAATTTCAATTCATCCACATTATTTCAAAGCAATTTTGGGAGATATTTGTTTTTTAAACTTAATAACAATGAATGAAAAAAGGTTGAACAAAATTCGAAATGCATCAAAAATATAAAATAAAAAGTAAATTAATTATAATCATCGATTTGGAGATTTCCCTTCCCCTAAGTTTTCTACGCAAACAAGCTTTTCGGATAAAACTTTGGATCTTATTTGGGATATGAATTAAATATTAATAAATAATAGCCATATGAATTAGTTTTGGGAAGGCGCATCACACTGATGAGGTGTTGTTAAGGCCGGTTTACTGATGTAAAGGCTATTTTAGGACGGCATGTTGCTCGTTATTCTGGAGGCTTCGAAAGTCCATAGGAATAAGAGGAAGTGCGATGGAGCGTCGTAGAACAGCGCTTCTCAAACTGTGGAGCATGCCTTTCTAGGGAGGCGCAAGCCTATTGAAAAGTTAAAAAAAAAATATCATTTTAAAAAATAATTAATTTTTTGAAAGTAAACAAACAAAATACATTCTGATATAATAACAAATGTATATAATTAACATTTACATTGATATAATACACTTATAAATGTATCAATACTGCACAATGCACTTTATAATTATCTTAACAATACTAAGTTAAGAATGTTTGAATTAACAGTGGGCTTGTCATAAATAAAATTATATACAAAAGTTAACACTTATCTCGATAATTTGTACGGTTCTTAAGGTATCCGACTACCCTAAAATCATGATTTTTTTCAAAAATTGACAAATTTTTTTTATGATTTTATTTTATAGGCCATCATATAAGCTTAATAAAAATACCAAGTGTTTTATTTTCCAATCACTAGAACAAAAATTACAAGTGTTTTAGTAAAAGCAGATGCCATAACTTTACACAAGATGAGAAACTTTAAAATGCGTTTTACTCGAAATGTGTTTTTTGCGAAAAGTTCAAACGGGGACAGCGATTGCTCAAAAAGTTTTGAAAATAATTTGCTGAAATTTTTTGTGTATTTTATGTATAACAGTAGAAGTGTTTTGATCTTCAGATTTATCAATCGCTGCTTTATTTTAAAATTTACAGTCCTTTATGTGGATATAATCACTTTCTTTTTAAGCAATTTCGTATAATCACTAAGATAAAGTGCTCTAGGTTTTGTAAAAATTGAAATATCTCTTATCCTGAAGGTCATTTCAAACACGAATAATAAAGTAACACATCAAAATTGAAAAATTGAGAATTTTCTCATAAAAATTTTGTACAGAGCGGGCCCATTTATGTAATTTTTTGTACATTTTTACCAGTTTTTTCCCATTTTAATAATAATAAATTTTTTTTCTGCTTTCAATTTTAAGATTTTTTCCTTAAAATATACTAAATAAATCTAAAAATCACAAAAAAATCCTCATATTTCCATTTTTTCAAAAAAAAGTTGTCGCAAGTAGTCGGATATCTTAATTAATCCATTAACTGCCGATTGAAAGTTACGCGATCCACTCCCAAATGCTCCCCTTCTCCCCGTAGGGGCGCGAATGGGATGTATTAGAGAAGGGGAGGGAGAAAAGGAATAAATAAGAATAAAAATTCTTCTGATATAAGTAAACATTTCACAAACTCTCTGACAAGGTCTTTTTATTGTATTCCAAAACCTTCGGAATAATTTCATGGATAGCAGTGCACAGAAACGATTTTACTTCGAACAGACGTATATATACTTCCGGGACATGTAACGCAACGGTTGAGTGAGACGTATATATACGCCGGTCTCACTTTAGAAATTAAGTGAGACCGGCGAAATTATGATTGAATATTGGGTCTCCTTAAATATTGAATTGAATTTACAAGCAGCAAGTATTAGATAACATACAATAACAAATCCATAAAAAAGTTAAATCTGTTAATAAATTAAAAATTCGTTGGATGGAGAAAACTGAACATGATAATCACAGCTAGAACAATTATTGGTTTATGTATTTATATTCGAAAGTTTATATAAAACTAGTTAAAATAAAGTAATTATTCCCTTCTAATCGGTTATCCTTCATTTCTTTTCTTTTTTTATTTCTTAAATATCGGATATGATAAACCATTTTACACTTATTTTATTTTTATAGCAAAATGTGCTTAGAAATTAGGGTGCGGCTTAGATTCGAATGTATACGGTATGAAAAAAAACTTGATATCAAAAGAGTTAAGAGCCGAAACCATGATATGAACTGAACATTTAACACGTGAATAAGAGGTTCAGTTCCAGATTTGATGGTCAAACTGTATGTTGCAAGACGGATATTTATATTTACCTCGATATTGATTTCTTAACGCGGATTTCAGCTCATCACGAAAGTACGTCAAAGATTGAAAACGGTGTCATAGAACGAGACTGTATGAAATATTCACAATTCTCCTGGAAAAAATCGTCAAGAGATGGAGCTAGCCAGTGAACGCAGTTCTGCAGGTTCAACTACAGATGAAGCTTCAAAAATGCTGATCGATATTTTTCAAAAAAATTTTATATTTAAGTTCTGAATTTCATTAGATATCTATGCTTATATTTAGCCTTTAAAGTTCACAGGGAGGGCAATACATAATCCAACCAAAAAGAATAATATCGTGAGCACAACTGTTTGTACAAAAATATACAAAGTAGTTTGCTTCCATTTTAAACTGCTATTTGAAGACTATACAATTCGTCAAAAGCTATAAACAGGAATCACTTGACCTAACTTTCGCTTTTAGTTGAAACAAATAATATATATATATAATTAAGTCAATTTTTATACTATGAATGGATTAATAGAAAGTATTTTATTAACGATTGAAAATTTGAATAAGATATATATAAGGTTGGGGAAAAAGAAATCCCCATTATTTTTTCGGTAGATGGTTGAAGTGTCGATATCTAGTGAAGTATCGATCAAACAATTTCAAAATTATGCTCATTTTCAAGATGATGTTTAACACTTAAAAAATTATTTTGCTTTTTTTTTTTTTTTTTTTTGTTTGGTCCATTCAGTTGTGAGTTACAGGGTGTTAAAATTGGAAGTCAAGAAAGAGAAAATTTGGAACTTTTTACAGTTCTTCTTTGATAAAGGTGAAAATGTAAGCCAGGTGGCTGAAATTGCGAATGGTTTCTATGGTACCGATACTGTAACAGCTAATTACGTGCAATTTTGGTTTCTTCGATTCCGTTCAGGTATTTTTGATGTTTAAAGACGCACCTCGCACAGGCAGGCCTGTCGTCGAAAATGTCGATAAAATTACAGAAATAATCAAAGTTGACCGGCATGTTAGTAGTCGTAGTATCACCCAGAAGCTAAAGATCGACCATAAAACAGTTTTAAGCCATTTGTGCAAAGTTGGATTCAAAAAGATTTGGGTGCCACACCAATTAACACCAAAAAAACATGATGGATCGAATTTCCATCTTCGAAGCCTTGGCCAAACGGAATGAAATCAACCTATTTCTTAAGCGGATGATGACTGGGGATGAGAAATGGGTTATATACTACAATATTGTGCGAAAACGATCGTGGTCAAAGTGCGGTGAAGCAGCTCAAACGGTGGGACTGGAAAGGAATCATTTATTAGGAGTTGCTTCCGCATGGCCAAACACTAAATTCAGATCTCTACTGTTAACAACTGGACCGTTTGAAGCTGGAGATCGACCAGAAATGGCTAACAAAACAGGTAATGTGTTCCATCAGGACAACGCCAGGCCACACACTTATGTTGTGACATGCCAGAACATCTGGGAACTCGGTTAAGAAGTTTTAATGCATCCACCATATAGTCCGGCTCCGGCACCAAGCGATTACCCCCTTTTCTCGCATTGCAAAACTTCCTGAGTGATAAGAAATTGGGATCAAGAGAAGATTGAGGAAATCAATTACAAGATGTTTTCGCCAATAAGGGCTAAGACTTCTATGAAGAGGCATTGTGAAGCTACCTTTAAAATGACTACAAATTATACAACAAAACGGTGCATATTTACCCCAAATCAGACAATCGGAAGCATATTAAGTAAAGTCTTGATTTTCCTGCAAAAATAATGGATTTCTTTTTCCCCAACCTAATATATAAGAAAAATATATATAGGGAGAAAGTGAACTAATAGTAGGAATTAAAAAAAGAGCAGGATTTTTCCGCAAAATTGTAACAATGCAAAACCGGTTTGGCTAGTTTGGCTGAAAAACAGATTTTCGACGACAGCTTTTGTCTTTGTTTTAACAGTTACAATGTTACAACTATAGAGACGAATCTAAGATGGCGTCAGAAATTGGTAAAAATGAAACCAACATGTCTGTATTTGTAATTCTTTGAATAATTAGTTTCAGTAAATTAATTTTAATTAATTATAATTCAATTATCGTATTTTTATTCAATACAATAGTGTATAAAAAATTTCCGCTCAAATAAATGATTTAAAATGGGAGAAAAAACATTTTCAAGTTTTGACACAAGTTGCCAAAAAGATCGCTAAGTCACCAAAATGATGCCAAAGTAGCTGTATTTGTAATTCTTTGAAAAATTAGTTTTAATAAATTAATTTTTATTAATTATAGTTAAATTATTGTATTGTCTCATCCAAAATAATCTACTTAGGAAAAGTTTAACCGCCGCAACGCCACTTAGGAAACGATTTTCACAAAACCCATCTTATAGCGGATCTCTACTTAATGAATGGAATCAGCGTACTAAATTTCGAGATTTTACGTCTAAGAGTTTAAAAAAGGAGTTAATTTCCTATAACGCCACTTAATTCTCTACAACGCCACTTGAGGAGTTGATTTTCACAAAACCCATTCGGTAGGGGATCTGTACTCTATGAAAGGAATCCACTTACCAAATTTCAAGACTGTACGTCTAATAGTTTAAAAATGGAAATAATTATGCATAATGCCCCTTAAGCACCCTTTACGCCCCTTGGAGGTCCGTTTTTGTAAAAAACATTATGTAGGGAATCTCTACTTTATGAAAGAAATCTGTGTACCAAGTTTCACGACTATACATCTAATAGTTTAGTAATGGAAATAATTATCTATAACGCCCCTTAAACCCCCGTAACGCCCCTTGGGTTTCGAACTTTGCAAAATCCATTTTTAGCTGACGTTTACTCCATGAAGGGAACCTACCTACCAAATTTCAAGTCTGTAGGTTCAATAGTTCCGGAGATATCGTGATTAGTCAGTGAGTTAGTCAGTGAGTGAGTGAGTGAGTGAGTGAGTCGCTTTTCTCCTTTATATATATAGATAACTGGTAGCAAAGTGATCAAAATTTACCATTCACAGTTCTAAGCTTTTAAGGGAACCAGGACATGCTCCAAAGAGTAAAATGCCAAAATTAAGACCCTTTGTTTTTGAAACATATATCATTTGCAATTTCCAATAGAGCTTAGATTTTTTACGTTCTTAATAAAGATAATTTAATTATTCTGTAGAACTACAAAAATAATTTCTTACTCCAAAAGTTTGTTTTTACTACTTAATTAAAGTAATACATAATTTTTGAGAACTCGTAATATATACTTGTGTTTAGGTACCATTTTTTAAAAACGTATCCTTTTTTTTATGCAAAATATTTTTTACACATATATAAAACAATACATAAAATACAATGAATCCATTTTTTAGTAAAATGTTAGTGTAGTTTCTTTAAAAAAATTATGAAACTTTGAAATTTGAATTTTTTTTTTCTGCTTAAAAAATTAGGCACTATCTTAATAGAAAAAAAGTTGGCTCACTATATGCATAGGCATCTTGTATAGAAATATAAAAAATCTGGAATCATATAGTGCAACAGTTTTTTTTAAAAAAAGGTCCCTAAATGCAAAAAATATGCTTTTGAGGAAAAGGGAAAAAACTAAAAAAACAATATTTTCACATATTATACATTTGATTAGTATTTGCTTGCCTATTTTTATATGACTAATAATAATCCTTAATCATTTTCTAGAGTTACAAAAGTAATTTTAAATTCAATTTTTTTCCCTTTGTTTTAGTTAACATGAACATAATTTTCGAGATCTTGCAATACATATTTTCATGTATTTCTTACAAAAAATTCTTTGAATATACAAAAAAATTTACACATATATATAGAGCAACATATCAAACATAATGAACCAGTTTTTTACGAATTAATTGCGTAATTTCCTTAAAATAATCATAAAACCTTAAAATTATGAAAATCTTAATTTTTTTGCGCGTATAAATTTATTTTTTTAAAAAATTAGACATTACATACTAAAAGATATTCTGTTCACTATATAGAACGTTTATATAGATCAAACATAGGGGAAACTACATATTTAAAGTTCAAAAGGGTGCGTCAAAAAGGGCGTGGTCATTTGTTTACATTTTTATTTTTCATATTTAAGGGCTATTTTATCAACAAACATATAAGTATTATACATGTTTAGATTCAGAAAAATAAGCACTATTTTTAGAACTAAAATTGAAAATATATTTTTCAAAGTATACAATGTCCCTGGTCCCTTAAAATTGATCACACTAATTTTAAATAAACCAGTATATTGTTCACAAATTTATGAACGTCTCATTGGATACGACTATTTCTCTCGAAATGAAAAACATTCAGAGTTTATATTTACAATACAAAGGGTATATATGAAAAACTTAAAATTATTGTTTTAAAAAAATTAACTTCTAAAATGTGCTGAATCTAAAAGTAGCCACAAGAGTATAAACATATGTGTAAATACATCTAATCATCTGATTGTGTTTGTTAATTATATAAGTGCTAATTATACATCAATACAGTTTCATTTATCTACAAAGTGTGTGTTAAATTTAAATTTAATTTCGAAACAGAAAGAAGAAAAATGCTTTGAAATAAATATTAATTTAATTGCCTCGCCTATATACAGTTAAATGAATAAAATTATATATATATATATAAACAGTTTACTTGTCCATTGTTTAAAACATTGTAACTGATAAGTGTTGCGCAACAATGCATTCTAAATAATGCATTGAAGGAGCAAATATAAAAGTAAAGAATGAAATCAAAAACGCTTTGTTCAGTTTAGAAATATTTTGCTTCTGATTAAGTGACGTTTTGTGAATCTGAGATATTTCTGAGTTGTTATTTTAAATTATTGGAATTGATATTCCAATGACTACTACTTTTATTTTAGAGAACATTATCTACTTGATCTCTTGCTTCTTAGTGGCTCTTTTGAGAGATTCTTTGCCGTCTTTTGTTGAAATACTCACATGCGCTTTCATAAACGAATTGGTTAAATACTTCATGTTATGGAAATTTGCTAAAAAGAATGGCGTGGAAAGAATTGTTTTCTTACCACAACAAGATTACATCATGACTGAACGATCAACTGAAACAAATGAAATACCCATCATCTATTCTCTCATGATGTGCAAGATGTGAGAGCAGCTTGATATCCAAGTCCATTTAGCCCCGACTGAGAAAGGTACCTAGATTAAAAAATTCAAGAAGCCAATCAAAAAAATTCCAATCGTGCGATCCGAAACTATCTTAGAATTGTTCATTGCTCTGAATATCCCGGCACAATTGGTCGAAGGAAAGAATGTTAAAGTAGACCAACGGCAAAAATGTTTGAACTCCACCAAAGTTCCTCCCGTCGTATAAATTCTGTTGCTGTTTTATAAGATCTGTCATTCATTGGGGCTTCCTGCACAACTGAATTGAAACGAAAAAAATAAGTTTCAACGAATAATGGTGAAGTCACGCTGCATCTGAAAAATAGATCCCATTATACATTTCTCTGATCATAAGTAAAATTAAATACATATTAACTATTTGGATATAAAAATGTTTTTCGAAAATATTACCTCTACTTCAGACCTTATCCTCAATCTACTACAAAGATTACAAAGAAATGGCAATAGATAAATATATATAGAACACTTTTGGATATTACCCTTCATTAATATCATCAACGATTTTACCACTTACTGACAAAGATCGGAAAACTGTAAAGGATGAGATATATTTATGATCTGAAGTTCCCAAGAAATGTACAACATCCAATATCAAGGTTTTGTGAAGAGCATATCATGAGAAAAGCTTTAGCAGCTTATCAGAGAGTCCGTTCTCTACAATGGGTCATTAAGTAGTATGGAATTAGTTTAAATGGAAATTTCAGGACTGAAATTAAGAAGATGTACAAACATCTGTGAATACCAGAATTTATTAAGAATAATATTGGATTCCTCATATCGCTGTCAAACTTTCAAGAAATCCTTAAAAGAGAAATTTTAAGCACTGATGTTGGAAAACATTTGCTCAAGTAACGCACAAACTGGATGATTATTTCCTATTTGCTACTTAATATGAATAATGAAGAATTTATCTGCTGAATGTGACTACAATATTATTCCTCGACAGGTGTGTTATTTAAATATAAAAATACTCAACTTTTTTATTTTAAATTTAATTGTCAAAAACATGGATCGCTAAAAATATATCAAAGGATAATCTATTTATAGCAATACTGACTTATGAAGTATCTAAACCCTGTATAATGGTTTTTGTTCATCATTTTATTGTTTTTTTAAAAAAAATCGCAATATCATATATAAACAGCTTATGTATCATTATATAATTTGCGGCACAGTAAAAAAGGTTTTACAGAAAATATTTGATTAGTTTCATAATTTTTCGTATCATATACAAATGTCTTTAAATTTGGTATTTTGGGAAAATGTTGATAATAAATTTTGCTAGATAAATTATGACTTTGACTCTTTTTTTTTGAATTAGATCTTTTAATATGATCATGTTGAATTAATATAGTTATCTAAGGGTAACTCTGTATTTAAAAAAATAACAATATTAGGAAATTTTTCTGTCACAGTTATGTACAGATAACAGAAAAATACTTTTACACAAGTTTATTTCCATCCTATTGAAATGTAAACAACGTAGGCATTGAGTCATAACCAAAGAAAACTGAGGTCTGCACTCTGGTTTAGTTAACAGTAAATTGTGTGTGTGTGTGTGAAACAATTTCAAGTGAAAACCCAGACATATAATTTAGCAAGTAAAGCAAGTCATTTCAAGCACAGTCTTAAAAAATTTTCTCTTCCATGTATAAAAAAAATTATATTCTAAGGAGAAAACTACAGGAAAATTGAAATTTATGGTACATGAAAAAATTATAAAGAATATGTATTTTAGAATACCATTGAAAGAAGAAAAAAATCAACTTCAAACCTCCAGTGTATTATGGGAGTGCTATGGGAGATCAATATATATAGCGCTGTTCCATCTTCTTTCGAATTCCACGTATAATTGCTTTCGATTTCTTGCGACAAATCAAGTTCAGATATTGCAAAGGAAGCCCCTTCTCGAAGACAACTTTTTATTCAAAACCAGCAAGTATGTAGCTCAGATAAAATAAATGGATTTTAGATACACGTATATCTTATTTTTTTAGCTCATTTTTGTTCCATAATGGACCAAAAATCGACACATTTTTCCTATAGAATTATCGATTCTGCATTAAAAAAGAGCGCGTTTCCATGTACATGAAATCTGTCACTATTTTATCTGCAAGATATTCAATTATTAGGTATTTAAAATTTGTATTTCAATAGGTAAGACAGAGAAAGGTCAGATGTTCTATCTTTGTCATAATTTTCAATTAAAAGCTTTGTTATATCTATGTAATAAACGATGCATTGAAAAAAGTCAGTGTTAAACATAATTTTAATAAAATTAAAAACCATTTTTTGTATTAATTCTTATATACTTTAATTGAGAAAAACCTTACAATAGAATTATGTAATAACATTGTATAATTGCTAAATCTGAACTATTTTGTTTAATTATATGCTCATAAAGAACAAGAAATTTTGTGAAGAAAACTAAAGTGTATTTTTTCTGTATAAGGAATGCGTTATATATTTCAGAAAGTTCTTTACTATTTAACTTACTAGTTTTGCAGGTTTTTATTATTCTTGTTTCTTATAAATAAACAAAAAATGAATCCATATCCCGTCACAAATTTTGCACCGAATGTTGGCGGAACTATTTAGATGCAAATTTTACAGACATAAAAATTTGTGCAAGTTTAAAAACTTTTTTTATAATATTTATAACTATATATATATATAATAATAATATTACAAGTATATTTATGTATAATATTTACAAGTAACATGCCAAGATTAAAGCTTAGTTCAGAGTTTTAAAATATTATCTTAATTTATTTTATATTCCTAAAAATGTCTTGTTTCGTGAACCAAACCACATATTGTTTTAAGCAAAAACTGTTGATGAATAGTCATATGAATTTGTAAGAATCCACAGATATTAGTAAATTGTAGAAAATATATATTTTTATCAAGATTGTGTGAAAAGTAAAATTATGAGACTATTATGAGACATTTTAAGACTAGAGACTAAATACTAGTTTAATTTTCTTGCAGCTTTCTGTATGAATACCTTTTTCTTTAAACCCGAGAGTGGTTTCGTGGGGCACATATACCCACCATGCTCACGAAATCTTTAATTCTGGGAAAACTATTTATTTGTTAGCAGTGACCTTGTGTCAGAGTATCCTATTATTTGACAGTCTTCATGGAAACTAAAATGCATTTGTCACTTACATCCCTCTTATTGGAAAACTGCAAACATTTTTTTTTTTTTTGTAATCTCAAGGTACTTGGAGGAGACTGAGTTCAATGCGTGACCACTTTTGTTCCAAATTTTTTCTGTGAACAGGCTACATTTTTCCCCTGTGAACAACTTAGTGGTTTTGAGTGCCTTGTTGTATGACTCATTATGGCTTATAAATGTAAAATAACAGAATATAAAAAAAAAGAAACGGGCTTCTGCAATTTATATTGCCTGAAGTTGAAACTGATCCAGCAAGGGAAGAACTTGGTGAAATAATGGATAATAATCATAATAGCGAAAATAAATTTCAGGAAAGTGATAAACAGGAAACGTTTGCATTCTGAGGACATTAAAATTACAATAATTTGAACAAAATATGAGAGTTTTACCTGCAAATATCATTCCTTCAACGTTAGTGAAAAGTGTCTCAGCGATTTGTGTCCTTTATTATAAGTCACGTACATTTGAAATATTTTATAGTTCAGTTACACAGAATTTTTTCACAAATTATCAACGAAAAATTTAAAAGCCCTTAAATGTATGTAAGCAGACTTTCTCTTAATTAAAATATTCACTGAAATTACGATTTTTAACGCGCGCGCGCGCGTGTACAATAAAAATAATTATTAACAAAAAGTATTGGGTGACTACGTCACCCTGCGTGTTCCGTAACGTTAATATAGAGTACACGTCTCCTGCTGGGTTAAAAGAAAAATGTAAAATAAAATTATCTTAAACTTTTTCTATATAAAATGCTGTTTTACTTATATTACAAAATCTAATTGATTTTCAGATTATTAATAGGCTAAAAATTTTGATTTCTTTCAAAAGGTGAACTTTTCAGGAGAAAATATATACGTGGTTTGTTATTAAGAATATCTATTGTTATAATATGCACTTATTAATCATATAGACAAAATAAAACTATTTTAAGATTATTTTTAGTTTACTTTTATTTTTCAATACAACTCTTTAAAATTTTACTTAAAAAAGGTATCTAGTCTCTTTTTTTAGAAGTAATTTTTGTGAATTTGACATGTGGCAAAATATTTTTGTGGTTTTAGGTTAATTGGGAGAAATTTTACAACTTAACAACTAAATGAAAACTTAACGTTCGCTGGTGTCATTTCGACATCAAGCAATTTATCTTCATAAATAGCTATCATTCATCATTGCTATTAGTAAAATAAAATTAACAAATTAGTATCACACATTTATTTGATCTTGAATGCAGTGTTATTGGATTAAAAGCGGAAACGTATCTATTTTTCTAAAACTGCTGCGTCCAAGTGTTTCGGTACATAGCATTTGGTTATATACTCTTAAAAAATCATTCGATTTTCAAACCTTCTGCAGAGCAGACACCCAGAAACGATGGCTCATAGAAAAGGTCTAAGTCCTGATGAAATTGCTAATTTATTATGAGAGATATTTCTGAAAATGATTAGGATGGTGGTGAGGTGTCTTGCTCTAATTTAGATTCCGATGAAGACTTAAGATTGAGTGAAAGTGACTGCAAAAAATCTGAAGAAAGTGCAGATTTAATTGATAATCTGGTAAATCCTGATACATATATCGCTAGGGATGACTCAGAAAGGATAACGCATAATTGTAAAGATCCTGGCAGATTTGCGATTCAAAATGCTTTGCGACAAAGTAGTAATCCAACAAGCTTTGAGAAACATAAGGTCAACGTCAGCTTTTTAAGATATAAAGGGTCATAAAATATGTTAATTACATGAAATGATATTAAACAGTCTTAAAACCAAACCCTATTGAACAGTAGGCATACAGTTGTGTAGTTAAGACAATTATTTTATATATTTTATATCTTGGTGTCGAAATGAATCCTTTGGACGTTCTAGTGTTAAAGGTGCTTTGGTTAGTTACCACAGCAGGGCAATTAAAAGTTCCAGTGGCATTCTACTGTTCACAGACTCTAGATCTGTGCTTCAGGCTATTCTCAAGGTCAACTTTCAACTAATCCATGATATAATGGTTCCTATTAGAGAGTAGTTGCAGCTCAAAGACCTTGCAGTTAGCAAAGGACACCGACCCATGTAGACATTTTCGGCAATAAACAAGTTGATAACATTGTTAAGGAGAGGCCCCTATTTCCCTCAAATTTCCAATAGTTTTACCGATGCTAATGCAATAGCCAAACGTAAACTCACCTCCAATCCATTTAAGAAGCACTACATTCCAGATCTTAATTGTAACTGTTAAATTCCACCCACTATAGTATGGATACGTACCAGATACTTGAAAGGGAAGTAAATATCCCCTGATGGTCGAAAATTGTATAAAACTTAATACTTGTCCTCGCTGTCCTGACAATCAAATTTTTCTCCTAATCATATTTTCAATTGTACTTCTATATTGGCTTAACTCTTAGGACCATCAACTGCTTTATTCCTTAAAGATCGTCGACATAGCAAGGACCATTTTGGACATCTTGGGGGGCATTTGATTTCTCTACACTATTTGGACAAGACAACAACAATTGTAATATAGGAATCAATGTGGGTACGAAAAATATTTAATTACTACAAATAAATGACAAAATTTTCAAAGCAAAAATACAATATTAAGTTACCAAAATCTGTAATTAGTGTAGCCACCACGCGTTGGAATAAATTCTGCTATATGACGTGGCATGGAGTCAAACAAATTTTGAATGTCTCTTTGTGGAAGAGAATTCCATTTTGCATGTATGCGCAGCAAAAGTTCATCTTTTGAAGCTGCAGGACGCGGATCACGATCGCGACGCCGACCAACCAAATCCCACACATGCTCAATAGGTGACATATCCGGTGAAGAAGCAGGCCAAGGATAAAGTTGTATGTCTTTGGCTGAACAGAAATCTTGAACAGTCATTGTCATGTGGGCGTGCATTATTCTTCTGAAAGATAGCTCCAGAGATGCCTTAAACGAAGGGAATGACTTCAGGCTGGATAGAGAGAGAGAGAGAGCACTTCATGGACGTACCTGTTGCTATTGAGATTACCCTCAATTCATAGAAAATTGGACCGTCCGTGATACAAAATCGTACCCCAAACCATAACTCCAGATGTTAGGTCACTATGTATTTCGATAACGCACTGTGGAAGGCAGCGTTTACCGGCATAGTGTCTAACACGAATGCGGCCATCATGGTCCCTCAAATTGAAGCGTGATTCATCTGAAAAGACATCTTTGTGCTAATCGGCTTGCCAGGCTCTGTGCTCATAAGCCTATTGCAGACGCAGCCGTCGATGGTTTGCTGTGAGGAATATCCTGTATAACGGCGCACTTGCACGTAATCCACGATTCAGCAGACGTCGACGAATTGACGAATCCGACATTAAAACACCTGTAGCAATAGACTAATGTGCTGCAAACTGCCTATAGAAAGCTGTATGCTCATTCACCACCATGCGGAACAGGTGTTGATTGTCACACATTGACGTCACCTTCCGTTGTCTATTACCAGTTTTTTGGGTTGTTCGGTGCTCGTCGATCCACTGCTTCCAAATTCACATCACTATGGAAGTGTTCCACTGAACACGAACTTCTATTGCGCGATAGGAAAATCCTCCTTCTTGAAGAATGATAATCCTCCCCAGTTTAAACTCCGTAAGTTGTTGGAATTTCTCCTTATTTCGTCGTGGAGGCATACTTAAGTCTCACTAAACGTTCAACATTAACAAATATTCATTAACTATTTTCAATGTCCCACTACAGCCCTCTATTTATACGTTTTCAGCGTCATCTCAGAGGCCGCTGCGCACACAATCATCCCCTCAGGGGGCTCGCCTTCTTTAGGTGAGTGCGGGTGTCACAATCCCGAGGTACCCTAGAGATCTTTTCCTTTTCCCAAGGGATTTACTATCTTTGGTAAACATGGGCTTCACGAACCCGGGGAACCCTAGGGATCTTTCTCTATTTTCGGCCCTCTTTCTTGCCATTCAAATTTCCCTTTTCTTCATTTCACGTCGAGACCACAGGCAAACATTTTAAAATTTACAATTTGAACTATTAGTTTTTTCTATTGAGAAAACTTACGTTTTAATACTAACATATTATGGTTTACATTTTGGATTGTGTTATTTAGTTTCTTTATCGTATATTTCTTTAAATCTTTTAATTTTTGTTGCTTTATGTGCTTTTGACTAACAACGTTGGTTTTCCGACCCGCATGTTTGCCGTGTGCGGTGTCTCGTAAAAAGGAAAATGGTGTCCTGGGAATACCTTTGGCCCACGCTTCGCTGTAGACGGGAGGCAGGAGTGGGCCCGTATCTGTCAATCGGTTGGTGGTACCTCTCTTTGGTTTCCCCGAAGAGACATTGCTGTAGGGTTAGTGCTGCAGATAAGGGCTGCCGGGTTTACCCGTTGGATCCTCGCCCTGATGTTGTAGTACTATATTCTGGGTGTACTCCAGGTAAGCGCCGTGCCTGGTATTTGCCAGATGACCGGCACATTGCCTCCCTTGTTGGACTCCGTGGTGGGTGGAGGCACGCCAGAACGAAGATGTTTACGCGTACTTATGAATCCGAATATGCAGTGCCCGGGTAAAGGCCTTATATTACCCACTCTCAACATCGATAAAGTTTCCGAACATGGTCGTTTTTTAATCATATCTCTTCCTAACAATGAAATGTTACAAAAGTCACAATTTGCAATTCAAAAAGCTATTCAAGGAATAAGCGGCGAACCCAAATCGGTCAAAAAATTACGATCTGGGGATTTGCTTATCGAAACATCATCTGCCTCACAAACGAAATCTCTCTTGCTAACCAAAACATTTTTAGACTGTCCATTAACTGTAAATATTCATAGATCCTTAAATTCTTGTCGTGGTGTGATATCTGAAGCAGATATTTCCTCTTCAGAAACCTCCGAAGCAGAAATCTTAGAAGGACTTTCTGATCAAGGGGTTACTCAAGTCAAAGAATTAAAATAAAAAAAAGAAACGTCACTTTTTCCTACTAAACATTTAATTTTAACTTTCAATAGCCCTAAATTACCATCAAACATTAAAGCTGGTTACCTAAATTGTAAATTACTTCCATATATACCGAATCATCTGCGCTGTTTTAAGTGCCAGAGGTTGGGTCATTCTCAAAATTCCTGCCGTGGACAACTAGCATGTTCTAGGTGTGCATCTGTAGGGCATTCTTCTACAGATTGTACCCTAGAACCAAAATGCATTAACTGTTCACAGCTTCATACCGCCGATTCCAAACTTTGCCCAAAATGGAAAACTGAAAAACAAATACAAGAAACTAAAATAAATAAAAACATATCTTATTTTGAAGCACGTAAATTAATAGTTCCTCAGTTAACCCAAACGTATGCTCAGGCTACTAAACCGTCATCTATATCCACAACTACCTAAACAGATTAAAATATAACAAATATAATCTGTCCACATTTACAATGTCTGAAACCCGCATCTTTTTCAAATCCGATGCCAAGTACCTCGTCTTCAATGTCTACCGTCTCCACGTCATCTTCATCCAGTCAAGTACATCTACTTTCTTCTTCATCTGCAACAATGCCAACAGTGCAAGGTGAGTCTTTGTTACCAATGCCCATTCATACTGCTTCCCCTAGCAATAACCTAAATACTTCCGCTTCATCATTATTAACTGAAGTACCCCCAGTTCTTACAACATCTAATAAATTTGCCACCCTGTCAAAAGAAGTTGAATCATCCGTTTCTTTGTCAGAGTCTGCAACTCCTGCATCCAATGATAAACATTTAAACACATCACAAATTTCAAAGCAATTAAAACAAAACTCAAAAAATAGAAGAAAACGCACAAAAGTACAAAGACCAGAAATAGAAATAAAAATGGCTAAACATAAACCCAGAGGGTAAGCACCTACGGAATGTACGACTGAGGACGAAGACATGCTTATGTATGACGTGGAGGAGTAACTTGAATCAGATCCTACGGATAAATTTGTTTTAAAGGAAAGTCCTTCAAATTTTCCTAGGGGCTCCTTAACTCCAACACGATTCAGAAAAAGTAGGAAGTAATTTTTTTAAACGTTGACTGCTGTAACATTGTTTTCAATTCCCATTTTTCCTTTGTTTATTTGACTTGGTGGGGATATCCCCTCCAAATTATGGTAGATTTTATCATTCGAAAACATGTTTTACATGATTTGATATTTTAACTTATTGAAACTATATGTTCAGTGCTTTTTACTTAATTTAAAAAAGGTTTTAAAATTTTAACATATATTTGGCGCTTAATTTAATTTGGCGTTTAATTGCTTTTTCATATTCTGAAAAAAGTGTGTTCTTGTCAGTACTTTAAATTTTTAATTATTTTTAAATTTTAAGCAAATGTTTGGCGCAGTATGGCCGAATTCGGCTCTTGCGCCATAAAACTCCAATATCCCTCACTCACTCGGGCACACAATCATTCGCGGTGGCTCTGAAACTTTACTATTTTACGTAACATCCTATAATTGATATTTGCTGCAAAATTCATTTAATTCTGATGATTCCTTCATGGTGTATTTTTTTACAAACAGCAGTGTAATATTTAAGTACCAAAATATCCACATTATGCAATTTATTTAGGAGATATTTAGTCAATTTGCTTTAATGAAAAAACTGAATGAGACAACTATATTTCGAATTACACTCATTGCCATAAAAATTTCCGCATCGAGAAATTGGAGATCGTAACGAAGCTTGACATGCAAGTACATGACGGTCAGATATTCCAGTGATTAGAAATGTAGTGGATTGCGCATTGCGTAATGCCACTAGAGGGCGTTGAACTTCGTTCTCTTTGGAGTATAAAAAGTTAAGCATAGTTTGTTTGAGTGTACTTAAATTTTTCAAAAGAAACACTGAGGATAACATGCTATTACGCCGCTATCGAAGACAATATGAGCAGCTGACAGAGTTCGAGAGGGAGAAATCATTGGGATGATGGAGGCTAGGTGGACAGCTTGGCGAGTAATTCGTCAAGCAATCCATTCTTATTTGACTGTCAGGAGGTGTTGGGACCAGTGGACAGAAGAGACGTCATTTACAGATCAACCTAGTCCAGGACGCCCTCGACAGACCAGTGTTCGAGAAGACCATCACATCATACGACACGCAATGCTAGAGTCAAATACCTAAATGACCTCTGTCCAGATACATGCAGTACCTTCACTACACCCCCTGTATCTTCCTGAATCAACATAAGGCGACTGGCTGAAGGACATCCGGTATCTCGGTGTCCATTACGTGTGTTGTCAAGGACACCTAACCATCGAGTTCTCTGTTTGAAGTGTGTAGTGCAGGACGAGGTTGGACTGCAACGGAATGGAACCAGGTCATCTTTAGCGACGAATCTAAATCCAATTTGATTAGTGCTGACAATAGTGTTCGTGTGGGGATGCCCTGTGGTGAACGCCTCAATCCTGCCTTTGCTTTGCAGCGACACACCGCTTCCAAAGCTAGTGTAATGGTATAGGGTGCTGTTGCTTACGATACATGGTCACCCTTAGAGTATCCGACTACGTTCGGAACCGTGATTTTAAAAAAGTTCACAAATGGATAATTTTCATGATATTTCGTGTCACTTAGGTTAGAATACATGTATAAAATTGTTTTAAGGGCATTTTGAAAAAAAATTATTTAAATATAATATTTTGGAAAGAAAATTAACTTAGAATATCTTTTTTCCCAAATGTTCTCCTTTTGTGAAAAATGCTTCTATTATAATAATATTTTGCCTGTACATCTCTCTACAGAGGCTCAACTAGAATTTTTGCAATATATAACTTAGAAGTGGGTTTATCTATCTTATAAGACAACAGAGGGGGAAAATTTTAAAAAGAAAACGCCGATAATTATATCAATTCTTTGTAACTCTGAAAATAATGTGAATTTTTCTAAAATCATAGTTGAGCCTCTGTAGAAAGGTCTGAGCTATATACAGACAAAATATTGTTATAATAGAACCATTTTTCACAAAAGGAGAACATTTGGAAAAAAAGATTATCCTAAGTTAAATTTTTACCCAAATATTATACTTAAATAATTTTTTTTGTCAAAATGTCCTTAAAACAATTTTATGCATGTATTCCAATCTGAGTGACACTAAGTATCATGAAAATTATCCATTTATGAACTTTTTTAAAATCACGGTTCCGAACGTAGTCGATACCTTAATATGATCCATGGCACGATGACTCATCAGCGGTACGTCCATGACACCCTTCAATCACATGTGTCGCCACTCGTGACAAGGCTCGAAGGAACCATTTTTCAACAAAATAATGCTTAGCCACACACAACAAGGATGTCACATTACAACCCTTCTCTGGTCTCTTCGATTCCCAGATTTGTCACCAGTCAAGCATATATGGAATGTTTTGAAACGGCAAGTTGAATAGCCTACGAGTTTTGTCGAACTAGAGGTGCATTAGTTGCATTTACAGCAACTATGGAACTCGAGATGTCTTAGGACATCATACGGAACTCTCAGCCTCAATGCTCGCTCATATAACATCGTGCATAGAGGGGATCCAACAGAGTACCAATACTTTTATTCACTTCAATAAATTATCATTTTTCTTTGATTTCTAGTATCTTACTCATATCAGAGTAATACTGACATATGTAAAATTTCGTTCCATTTTGTCGATTTTTCTTGGTGTGAAAAGTTTTATGGCAGTCAGTGTATCATGTACCTTTGAGGTTACTTAAACCGCGATCACTCGCGCGGGGTGTTCCGTACACCCCAGCAGCAAGAAAGTCCTCCCAGGATTCTAAAAAGAATACGTAGAACTACAATTTTTTCTGTAGCTGCACATTTTAAGTCATTGAACCTTCAGGTCTGATGCAATTCTTCTTTCTCGAACGATTGAGATGTAATGACCTTCAAAAGTTTATCGGGGGGCTGAGAACTCCCATGAGAAGGTGAGCATTAGTATACAGTCTGCTCTGAATGTTTGGAAAATGATTAAAATATCATTTTTCTACTTTCTACAATCATTAACTCATTAATTATAAAGTATATTTATTACTGGTATATATGTTTTACTGGTTTATGAAAAAATACAAAATTATGGGTTTAAAAATGTGAAAATTTTGTATGTTTAGTTTAAATTAATGTTAGTCTCACTTGTATGCAATAAATTTAATAATTGTATTTGTATAATACAAAAAACATCTTGTACTTGATAAATATGTATCATAATAACTTAATTTTATTTTCATAATTAAATACACGCGTTAAAAGTTTGGGGTGTTCTCTACACCCCGCGAATTACGACGGTAGCAAAAACAGGCGCGAGTGACCGTGGTTTAACTAAACCAATCATAGTGGTTTAAGTCATCATTATGAAATTATTTCATTTATAATATAAATATTTAAACCAGAAAGATAGTAAATAGGTTTCATTAAAATCCGTTGAAGTAAGGTAACTCGATTTTTGTTAATCCTTCAATTACCGACAACACATAATTTCAATTCAAAACTAAAGAATGCTATTTCCCAAAACCTCTATTCTGCTCTTGGCAAACTTCCTTTGTTTCAAATTTTATGAATGGAGATAAAAACATTTTTCTCTTAACATTTGTATCGCCATGACCGGAATAATTCCAGTTTCCAAATTGCACATCCTACAATTCCACGTATTTGTCTGGCGGGAATTGAGGAAGAAGTAAGATTTTGAAAGCAGCATTGAAGTGAAGTGAAAAATATTTGCTTCTATCGACTGCATTTGTATAAATAAAACATTCAAAATCAGAGCGGAGGCTAAAGAAAGCCATCCTGATCTTGATGTGCAAGAATAAAAATAAAATGGTTTTACTTGAAGACGAAATCGACTTTTACTTGGTTGTAGCATTTTCTTTAGTTGTTTTTCTCCTGGGCAACGACTCAAGAGTTATTTTCTATTGAAGCACTTCTTTCCTGTAAAAGTATTTTAAAGAAATAAAAGGGTACTTTTTCCTTGCTACTTTTCCATAGCAAAATCGTGTAAAATTGACTGGACTAAAACCATCGGTACAATGTTAGGAAAGGCCAAACCCTTTGCAAAATATCACATACTTGTAAAGAAGTAAGTGCCGAAATGTAAATACAAAACTTCAATTAGCTTGAGGAATTATTTTAATGAAAAATAGAACTCAAAATTTGCAAAACAAACTTTTAGAAAGTATAATTCTGTTTTCTAGGGATTAACAAAAATAAGATAATTAGAAGAATAACAGCCATTTAATTTTTAAAAATATATCAGAAACAGATAGAGAGTTCAGTACATTCCATTTTATATTGAATTTTTAAAAAAAACACTATTTACTCAAGATTATAATCAGTAATTGAATAAGCATGAATTTTAAATCGTTTTCAATAAGAAAGTATTTAATAAAAAAATTAATAATTATACGAAATTTTTAAATGGTTGAATGGCGATATATATTTGAATTTAAACTTATCTATCCGAATTTGTAGATATTCACTGTGCACTGTTATTTTATTCGATGATAGAAATAAAACGCTGAAAATTTTTATAATTTTTTTACAATATATCTTTACGGAATTCTACCAAATGGACTTGGTTTAAATTTCAGGTGGATTATTTTTTCATTGTCTATCAATAAAGGGCATTTTGAAATAATTTATCACTATACGTTCGAATGTATAATACGTATGTTAGAAACATACATAGAAGTACCTATTTTCATAACATTCTTTTTTTAGGATAAATGCTTCTAGAATATTGATTTTTTGCCTATACATAGCTCTGTACAGAGCATAAACAAGGATATATTTTAGAAGTATATAATTTGGTAATGGATTTATATATATATATCCATATTTTATCAGAATGAAAAATATTTAACAAAAAAAGCTTATTATTATTTCAGATGGTAATATAACTGAAAATAATGTGGATTTTAAAAACTCCTAGCTCAGGCTCTCTGGAGAAGTCTTAGTTATATATAAACAAAATCTTACAATTATAGAAGCATTTTTTTAAATAAAAGGATATTGTTTTGAAAATAAACAATTCTATGCACATTTTTTTTCCAAAATATTACATTTAAGTATATTTTTGTACTGTAATAATACTCTTAAAACATTTTATACGTATATTGTACTGTAAGTGGTACCAAATATTAAAAAAAAATATCCCGGTTTCGAACGTAGTCGGATACGTTAAAAAGATATACATACATAAGTTATTAACTCCTTTCAAAAGTTATTCCTTAAGGTTGAAAATTTGGTCTATGGCTACCTCAAGTAAAATACCGGATGCAGAAACGCATTCGATTAAAAATTTGACACACTTTGAAGAACATTAGAGCTATTGAGCGATAACACCAACTAAGCCCCAAAATTGAATTGTGGTTCCACGGTACTGTATTATGTAATGTTAACAACCACTTACTCGTCATGCCCGGCAAAGGCGCTGTCATTTGAACGGTTTGCGAAATTACGAGTCTTTATTTGGAAATTTAGATATTAGGAAACGCTAAATTTAACGCCCCACCTTTTATCTTGAACCCCTTTTATATTTTCTCTCACTATTTCCTCTCTTTAATCTTTACATGACGCGCGCGTGGTTTGGATATTTTAAAACAAAGGAATAGTCTCTTAAAGAAACGGCTTGGTTTAAAAATGAATCAAAGGGATAATTTTCATCTCTACAGCTGTTCTGAACGCTTTGTGGTACATCAAAATATGTAATATAACTGTTGACATATGTGTACAATATCGCATATATAACTGCTGACATCTGTGTACGTATATAAACTTTATTTGTTTTGTTTATATGTTGTGACGTCTTACGCATCTTTCCTTTGACAAGTCATTTGGGTTCTTTGGGCCAGAATTAATGGCAACTCTTTTCCAACCAAATCCAAGAAATAAGATGTAAAGTAAAGATGCAAATAAACGGACTTTAAATATCGGATCTTAGAGTAAACGCGATGGCAATGTAAAGGAATGTTAGACAATTGATGTGCGTTGTGGCAGTTGATGATTATTACAGTTCGTGTTTCAAGTTTGAATAAGTTCTGCGTAACGTGGATACATGTATTGGTACTCGATTAGAAGGAAGTCGTACTGTGTACAGCTGTATCCCATTGCAGATGAAGACAAGAGCTACTAAAAGATATAATAAGGTAGGATTGAATACTTAATATTAGAATCGAGGAATAGGAGGTTCGCTTATTGATATTGGTCTGAATTGGATTAGGTCTTAATATAAATATATATATATATAAGAAATATGTATTATATATCAACATATATATATATATATATATATATATATATATATATTGTGTGTTGCGTATTACGTCATCGTAGATTCTCTTATATTAATTATTATAATTGAATTTGTTAAAGGTTTAAGTTGAATATCTTAATAAAGTCATATTAAGATAATGTTTGATCCAAGTTCTTTCGTTAATCCTACACCTCTAGCTCACGCTGATACTTCGAGAGATGTACTTCCAAGGGGAGGAACATTACAATGTGTATATAGTTTTTCTTATTTGTTTTAGTTTTATTTTAACCAAAAGTCTCATTGGTCTTTTCGGTGGGCTTTTAATCCTTACTTGGTGCATACGCCACACGGGACTAAATGATAACTCTCGCTTTTAAAATATAGCAACTTTAATTTTGCGTAAAGTAGAACGTCGTTTTTTCGAATCAATTCAGACTGGACACCCTTCGGATAACCGAAAATCGAATGCGATCCATGCAGTATATGAAACTAGACACTATACAAACATGGTAATTCATAATAGGCGGGAAACGCGCTTGAAGAAAAAGCAAAATAGGAACAATTTTACCTTTATTGTGGAAAATAATCGCTTATTTTTCGCTGTACCATTGTACACCTTCGTTTTTTCGCAGCAAGGTATCTGATTCTCTTGAGCAGTAGTAATTGAGTAGGATAGCACTCTGATTGTTTTACGTACCACTGCATAGCTGTCTCTAAAGCAAAAAATGCGTCAAATTGTATTTTTTGGCAACGGAACACGTAGTTTTGAGCCATGGTCAAGTGACGTGGACGAGACCTGAGCTGGCATCCCCTCTCCTAACTACCACACCATACCAACGGGAGGACGTTTCAGCTCTCGACAAATTTAACGTGCATCGCTGCCCTACACGGCGGGTCTTTAGTGGTACTGGGCTTGAACTCGTGGCAAGGCAAGCCATGTTCCGATATCTATACCACTCGGCTACCGCGGCTGGCCATGGCGTTGGCAAGAAGCACGACAGTAAAACTAATTATTAAACTGAAAATATGTACAAAGTAGAATTTTTAAATGAAAAGGAAATGAGAAATTAAGTATATCAGATATAAATGAAAGTACATATGCAAAGCACATTGATAATAAAATTAGAATTTAATTATAGTGAAAATACTATTTGAATAATATAAAAATACAATTTTCTCTCTCTCTCTCTCTCTATGTCTATCCAAACAATATGATTTTGGTCTATTTGAATAATACATAAGTAAATAAAAGAATGTTGTTCTCAGAGGAGATTTAAGAAAACTTTACAAAATTGCTGCACTTGTGCTTTGATTTGAGATTATGTTACAACGTTTATAATAGTAGTACTTGTATAACTAAAGAAATTGAAAAGTACATTATTTAGTATATACAACATTTAAATTATTAAAAAATAAGAATATTTTGAACAATTTAATTTCAGAAATGTGTTTTAAGGGAGGGATTTTTTAAATTCATTACTTATATATTTTGTATTCCTCCTTTCGTTTTGAAAACAAGCAATAACTTTTTGTACTTGAATATGAGAAAGAGAAAGCTTTATCTATGTTAATTATTTTTTCATGAAGAAGACACATAACACCTTTCTGTCTTGCCGCGATAAATACTTTTCTTGCAGCAATGTTTTGTGTAGTTAAGCACGAAAATATCTGAGAAATATACTATTTTTAAAATAATAGTGATCCAAATTAGAGACAGATGAAAAAAAGAATCTGAGAAATTAAACGTTTTTATAAAATTTAATTAAATTTTTAACGAATTTAATTAAATTTTTAACGATTTTTAATTAAACTTTAAGCGATCACGTTTAAAATTTAATTAAATTTGAAACGTGAACGGTTTTATTTTCTGTGTATGATGTTGGACTATTATTCTTGCTTGTTAATTTTTATTCATTAATTAAATAGAATTAATGAATGGATATTTGATAAAAACACTGTATTTACGTTCAGTGTCATCCACTATTAGTTATAAAAATTGTATTTGAACTTCAATGGATGAATAGAAAGTATTTTATTAACGATTGAAAATTTGAACCAGATATATATATATATATATATATATATATATATATATATATATATATATATATAAAGAGAGAGAGAGAGAACTAATTGTAGAGGCATTGAAAAAAAAAAGCGCTAATTTAAATTGATTTTAATAATTCGTAACGTAAATATATATTTCTATTGAATATTTATAAATCTCTTTAAAATATTATTTCAATCTTTTTCTGTTGATTTTAAACTCGCAATTGAAACTAATTCCAAGGCTAAATTATCTCGTAGAATTTACAAAAAAATTTCAAGTTGTATCAATAATGGATGAATAAATATGCTTTCATTTAACAAAAACATATTATTTTCTAAACTTTGAAAGTAAATGTGTACTGTGAAAAGAAAATTTCTCTTTGGTCTTAATAATTTATTTAAATTTATAGTTTTTTTTTTTTTAATTTTAAGGAAATTACTTATTTAACTATATGCAGAAATCTACACATATCACTTTTTCAATTCATTTCAAATTTTTTAATAAAATGTATGATACTTAAGCTAAATTAATCCGGACAAAATACTTAAAAATCAGCATAAAGTAAATTGCTTTATATATTATTATATATGTTTAAAAATAAAGAGTGTTTTTTTTTTCAGGTATAGAAGTTTAAGTTAACATTACTTTCCAAGATGGCGACCGATTTAACAGCTGTCAAGTGATTTATTCTCAGTTTGGTTTGGCAATTCATTAAAACGATCAACAAGCAAGGCGTAGATTCGTCGAATGGACCCAAAACGAGATTGCCGTTGTTCTCGATTTTCATAAGCGAATTTTGTTTAGCGATGAAGCGCACTTCTGGTTGAATGGCTACGTCAACAAACCAAATTGCCGCATTTGGAGTGAAGCTAATCCACAAGTGTATGTCGAAACACCGTTACATCCAGAAAAACTGACTGTTTGGTGCGTTTTATGGGCTGGTGGAATCCTTCTTCAAAAACGATGAAGGCCACAACGTTACAGTCAATGGTGATCGGTATAGAGCCATGATTACTAACTTTTTCACTCCTGAATTGAACAATCATGATGTCCAGGAGCTGTGGTTCCAACAAGACGGCGCAACATGTCACACAGCTCGTGCCACAATCGATTTATTGAAAGACACGTTTGGTGACCGCCTAATTTCACGTTTTGGACCTGTGAATTGGCCTCCAAGATCTTGTGATTTAACACCGCTAGAGTATTTTCTGTGGGGTTATGTAAAGTCATTGGTCTATGCGGATACGCCACAAACGCTTGACCATTTGGAAGACAACATTCGCCGTGTTATTGCCGATATACGGTCACAAATGTTGGAAAAAGTCATCGAAAATTGGACGTCCATATTGGACTACATCCGAGCCAGCCGTGGCAGTCATATGCCAGAAATCATATTTAAAATGTAATGCCACAAGATTATCTTTCGAATAAAAAAATTCATGTCAATCGAATAATGCATCGTTGTTTTATTGCAATTTAAAGTTCTATACCTCTAAAAAACACCCTTTATATCTTTTAGAGTGAATATATAACACAAATATTTACTTAACAATTTGAATACAAATATTTACAAATACAAAAAATATATTGGCACAGTATACATGTTTGTAATTATTTATAATTTAATCCTATGTGAAATCGATATAGCAAATATACATTTTGAGAACTTATAAAACAAAATTTTTTTAATCAGGGAGTGCTAAACTCTTTTAATTCAAATAATTTATCCTTACCTATAGAAGTAAGATTGAATTCCATAGTGCTTGTAAATCGTTAACCGTTATCTATATACTCAAATCTCTAATTTTTTTTAACAAAAATTATATAACAAACTAGCCGTTACCCACCAGCTTCACTGGGTATTTAACGATGTTGTATAAATGTATACTGTTTATATATATATATTTTATTGATATCTAGCATTAGGAATTCGATTGAATTAAAAAATACATTTATAGCTGTTACACTCTCACCCCTTGATATAAAAAGAACATAAATTATAATATCTAATTTCTATTTATATCTAAAATCGAAGAAGGAAGATTGTTTTCACTTACTTAAACTAATAATCAAGTGGATTTCCACCAAAGCAACTTTCAGTGGATCTCTACTCCATAAAATAAACATGCGTGCTAAATTTCAAGTCTAAATGTAACACAGCAAAAACGGAATTTTTATCATCAATACGTCTTTGACAGCATTCTTAGCGGATTCCAATTCAACAAAAGAAGCATGCAAACCAAATTTTATTATTATAGTCTTAGCAGTTGAAAAACGGGAATTTTGTCTATCAATACGCCCCAATAACTTTCCCCGCTTCCTCCTGGAGTTGATTTCCGTAAAATCCATTCTTAGTGGACCTCTATTCAACTAAAGAAAAGTGCTCAACAAATGTCAAGTAAATGACTTAAATTCAAAAACAGGAATTTTTCTATAACACGCCTTAAACCCTCGCAACCCCACTCCGTTGGGAGTCCGTTTTCGCAAAAATCTTTGTAAAAGGAACTTTATTCCATGAACGGAACATACCTTCTAATTTTCCAGCAGGTGGTTCTATTTGTTGAAAAGCGGAAATATTTATCTATTACGCCCCTTAATCCCCCTCAGTGACCCTTGGGGATCAATTTCCCCAAAAACTATTTTGTAGCGGATCTCTATACCATGAAAGGAATTAGCTACCAAATTTTAAGACTGTACGTCTAATAGTTTAAAAATGGAAATAATTATCTATAACGCCCCTTAAGTGCTTTCAAAGCCCCTTGGAGGTCGATTTTTGTAAAAATCATTATGTAGGAAATCTCTACTTTATGAAAGATATATCTGTGTACCAAGTTTCACGACTGTACATCTGATAGTTTAGTAATGGAAATAATTATCTATAACGCCCCTTAAACCCTCGTAACGCCCCTTGGGGTTCGAACTTTGCAAAATCCATTCTTAGCTGATGTCTACTCCATGAAGGGAAACTACCTACCAAATTTCAAGTCTGTAGGTTTAATAGTTCTGGAGATATCGTTATTAGTCAGTCAGTGCGTGAGTGAGTGAGTCGCTTTTCTCCTTTATATATATAGACTAGCCGTTACCCACCCGCTTCACTGGGTATTTCAGGATGTTGCATATATGTATACTGTTTACAGATATATTAATTATTGATATCTAGCATTAAGAATTCGGTTGTATTGAAAAATATATTTATAGCTGTTACACTCTCACTCCTTGATATAAAAAGAACATAAATTATAATATCTAATTTCTATTTATATCTAAAATCGAAGAAGGAAGATTGTTTTCACTTACTTAAACTAATAATCAAGTGGATTTCCACCAAAGCAACTTTCAGTGGATCTCTACTCCATAAAATAAACATGCGTGCTAAATTTCAAGTCTAAATGTAACACAGCAAAAACGGAATTTTTATCATCAATACGTCTTTGACAGCATTCTTAGCGGATTCCAATTCAACAAAAGAAGCATGCAAACCAAATTTTATTATTATAGTCTTAGCAGTTCAAAAACGGGAATTTTGTCTATCAATACGCCCCAATAACTTTCCCCGCTTCCACCTGGAGTTGATTTCCGTAAAATCCATTCTTAGTGGAACTCTATTCAACTAAAGAAAAAAAAGTGCTCAACAAATTTCAAGTAAGTGAGTTAAATTCAAAAACAGGAACTTTTCTATAACATGCCTTAAACCCTCGCAAACCCACTCCTTTGGGGGTCCGTTTTCGCAAAAATCTTTGTAAAAGGAACTTTATTCCATGAACCGAACATACCTTCTAATTTTAAAGCAGGTGGTTCTATTCGTTGAAACGCGAATATATTTATCTATTACGCCCCTTAATCCCCCTCAGTGACCCTTGGGGATCAATTTTCCCCAAAACTATTTTGTAGCGGATCTCTATACCATGAAAGGAATTAGCTACCAAATTTCAAGACTGTACGTCTAATAGTTTAAAAATGGAAATAATTATGTATAACGCCCCTTAAGTGCTTTCAAAGCCCCTTGGAGGTCGATTTTTGTAAAAATCATTATGTAGGAAATCTCTACTTTATGAAAGATATATCTGTGTACCAAGTTTCACGACTGTACATCTGATAGTTTAGTAATGGAAATAATTATCTATAACGCCCCTTAAACCCTCGTAATGCCCCTTGGGAATCGAACTTTTCAAAATCCGTTCTTAGCTGACGTCTACACCATGAGGGGAACCTACCTACCAAATTTCAAGTTTGTAGGTTTAATAGTTCTGGAGATATCGTGATTAGTCAGTCAGTCAGTGAGTCGCCTTTTCTCCTTTATATATATAGATGAAGCAAATCTTATATCCCGAACAATTAATTTTATTTACGAATTTTTTTAATGCTTTGCGTGTATGAATTAAAAGCATCTTTCTTATCACGTTTCTATACAGGAGAGTCTTAAGACATGGGCCAACTAGTCCCAGGCCCAGGGCCTCGTCTCGTTCTCAACTCAGCTTTAATAAGATCATGTTTCGAATAATTTTTACAATAAAATGTTATTATTGGTTGTATTCTCCGAAAAACTAGGAATTTTGGACAATATGTCAACTGGCTACTTCTGATGACCGTCGTTTATGTATAGGCCAAGGTCTACCACCATACACCATCATTACTTATTCAGTCAAAAGGCGAACGTCGGTCGGTCCGATTTGTGTGATTGTGAATCATACACATTTATTTGTTTCGGATTTGCACGAGTATTTGACAACGTATGATATGCACTCTCTACTTTTATGCGTCATAGGTGAGGCCTACATTTGTGTTGGAGCGCAGGGCCTACTTTTGTGTAGGAGCTAAAGGTCTACTTTTACGTAAGGGCCCAGGGCCTCAAGAAGTCTTAAGACGTCCGTGCTCCTATACCACTTTCAGTAAAAATTACATTACTTGCTGTCTTCATTAAAAATACATCGAGTACACCGTGAAATATCATTCTTCATATATAAAGGGTGTTTTTTTAGAGGTATAGAACTTTAAATTGCAATAAAACAAAGATGTCCTATTCGATTGACATGCATTTTTTTTATTCGAAAGATAATCTTGTGGCATTACATTTTAAATATGATTTCTGGCATATGACAGCCACGGCTGGCTCGGATGTAGTCCAATCTGGACGTCCAATTTTCGATGACATTTTCAAACATTTGTGGCCGTATATCGGCAATAACACGGCGAATGTTGTCTTCCAAATGGTCAAGCGTTTGTGGCTTATCCGCATAGACCAATGACTTTACATAGCCCCACAGAAAATAGTCTAGCGGTGCTAAATCACAAGATCTTGGAGGCCAATTCACAGGTCCAGAACGTGAAATTAGGCGGTCACCAAACGTGTCTTTCAATAGATAGATTGTGGAACGAGCTGTGTGACATGTTGCGCCGTCTTGTTGGAACCACAGCTCCTAGACATCATGATTGTTCAATTCAGGAATGAAAAAGTTAGTAATCATGGCTCTATACCGATCACCATTGACTGTAACGTTGTGGCCTTCATCGTTTTTGAAGAAGTACGGACCAATGATTCCACCAGCCCATAAAGCGCACCAAACAGTCAGTTTTCTGGATGTAACGGTGTTTCGACATACACGTGTGGATTAGCTTCACTCCAAATGCGGCAGTTTTGTTTGTTGACGTAGCCATTCAACCAGAAGTGCGCTTCATCGCTAAACAAAATTCGCTTATTAAAATCGGGAACAACGGCAATCTCGTTTTGGGCCCATTCGACGAATCTACGCCTTGCTTGATCATATTTAAAATGTAATGCCACAAGATTATCTTTCGAATAAAAAAAAATTCATGTCAATCGAATAATACATCGTTGTTTTATTGCAATTTAAAGTTCTATACCTCTAAAAAAACACCATTTAGATATATATTCAGTTGATTTAAACTCTGTTAAGGTATCCGAATACTTGCGACAACTTTTTTTTTTAAAAATGGAGATATGGGGATTTTTTTATTTATTTGGTATATTTTAAGGAAAAAACCGTAAAATTTAATAGAGAAAAATATTCATTATTATTAAAAGGGGAAATTACTGCCTAAAATGTGCAAAAAATTACATAAACGGGGCCCGCTCTGTACAAAAATGTTCTAAACAAATTCTCAATTTTTCAATTTTAATGTATTTTTTTGTTATTCATGTTTGAAATGACTAGACTTTCAGAAACTAGAGCACTTTGTCTTAGTGACTATATGAAATTGCTTAAAAAAACAGTGATTATATTCACATAAAGAACTGTAAATTTTGAAATAAAGCAGTGATTGATAAATCTGATGGTCAAAACACTTCTACTGTTATACAAAACATTCACAAAAAATTTCAGCAAATTATTTTCAAAAGTTTTTGAGCAACCGCTGTCCCCGTTTAAGTTTTTCGAAAAAAAAACCACATTTCGAGTAAAACGCATTTTAAAGTTTGACATCTTGTGTAAAGTTATGGCATCTCCTTTTATAAAATCATTTGTAGTTTTTGTTCTAGTGAATGGAAAACAAAAAGAGCTTGGTATTTTATTAAGGTAATAAGATGGTCTATAAAATGAAATCGTAAAAAAAAAATTGTTGATTTTTGAAAAAAATCATGATTTCAGGTTAGTCGGATACCTTAAACATGTCGTAAGGTGAAGGATAATGCATATTCCATAAATTACTAGTTAAATTGTTCCGTATATGGATTGTAAATAGGGATGTATTTAAACAGGAATGTACAGTAAAATCCGGCGTTACTTTCAAGCAGCATTTTTTTAAAAATTTTTAGTCATATTAGCCATGTAACACACCCCGTTTTTTAGAAGAAACCTGATATGTACGTATGCAATACTCTTTATGGTTTTAAGTCATTCATTCGAGGTGTTATTCCAAGTTTTAGAAAAAACCGCATATTTCTAGAACTACAATCCTTAAGTTCATAATGAATTTTATTTCTTTTAAGAGAATAGTATTTCAATATATGTGGAAATTTAATTTACCTTTATTTAATTAATGTGTGTAGAAGCTCATTTTTTTTATTATTATTTTTAAAGCCCTTATTTTTATACTCTTTGTATTATGCGCACCCATGTAAGTTTTGATTTAATTTTTTATGTTAAAAGTGCGTGTTCTACGTTGGATTTTACAGTACTTAAAGATTACTCTTTCCCAATGTAAGAGGATGAACTTCGTTCCGTTTAAAATTTAATTTAATTGATTTTAATTCCGATGCATATCAAATAATTAACTTTCGTATTTGCCCCTAAAACTTGATAGATAGAAAGTATTAATTTACATAACTTCAAAGTCTAAACATAGACATTTATTATTCATTACGCCTGCATTTTTCAACAATTTATAATCCTTAGCTTCAGCAGTTAATTCCAAGTTGATATAGACTTTACAGAAAAGCCATCTACATCCGAGACACAATCCCCCTGTCTGGAGCTTTGAAATCATTAGAGACCGAGCGATCGCACAGACAGGAAAGAATCCCGATCTCATCGAGGTGACCTTCCCCAACGGAACGCCTCTCTAATAAGCAGCCAAATAATTCCCTGATTCACCAACGGTCAGTGGAGTTGCTTCGGTTTCCTGAAAGTCGAGATCAATAGAACGAGACCTATGTCTCCAGAAATTCAATTCTCTACTACATCCGTCAGTCTCTGTACGTGCGAGGAATTCACATCCAATAAGCATCTCAGAGACTCGAATGTCCAAATAAAGATAGATTACGTTTGCTCTCAGGGAAATATAACCCTCTCCCCCTGCCCCACGCTCTGGAAGGGGGTGCCGAGGGGGTGAACAAGCGACAATTCTGTTTTATTTCGGATCCTCCCCCTCGTTGTCGTTTTCCGGTGATAGTAGGATGTTGCCCAATATCGCTCATATGTTCTTGTTTACTCGGAAAGGAATAAATAAATTCATATGCGAGATATGCTGAATGATATTGTGCTTGGTGTGTGAGTATTCGCTTCGGGGTTTTTTTAGGGGCAAGGGGAAGGGGCTTTCAAAATTGAATCATGAAGTGCTGGTACGTATCATATTGGATTTAAATTGCTGTGATGGGTATATCGAGAAATGTTGGTACGTTCTGTGGTGTCATGTGATCTTTCCAGAAATGTATTATTTGCGACATTTTACCTGGAAGGCTTTACAAACCTTTTGGCTAGATCAATCCAATATCGGATGTTTTATGGTGATTTTAAAATACAGAGCTCCTTTTCTATTTCGCCTTTCTTTCAACACACTCCTACTATTAGTTCGCAATCTGCATATATTTTTTTCAAATTTTCAGTCGTTAGTAAAATACATTTTAAAGCGCTAAGTTGAGCTGAGGTTTTACATACACGATTGTTTTGGGTGAAAATACGATAATTTAAGTATAATTCCTTTAGGTTAATTGATTGAAACTAATTGTTTGAAGAATTACAGATAGTCACATTGGCTTCATTCTTAGCGATTTGAATCAAAACTTTAAAAGATTTTTTTTTACGTTTTAAAGCATTCAGTTGTGTGAACTGAAATTTTATATATACGATTGTTTTGGATGTCAATACGATGCTATGATGATAATGAATAAAAATTAATTGCCACTCAATACTGTGATTCTGTCATATGTATATACATATTTATATTAATTGTAGTTATTTGATAAAAAGTAACTAAATACAAAAAAAAATATGTAAAATAATTTAAAGAAATATTAACTTAAGTTATGTGTCTGGGTATGTGTGTTTATTACACATACTCATCAATATGCAACTTATAAACAGTATGTCCACTATATACATTATGTCACTTGTAAACAGCATGCCACTTGTAAACAGCATGCGCACTATATGCAGTATGCCCAGTTTAACAGTATGCCACAAGTCCCTTACCACCCTCTTAACTTCGGAAGGGTTGCTAATATATTTATAAAAATGGTGTCTAGGAATAGTTAAGTAGCCGTGCGGTATTGTATAAAACCATTTATGGCGTCATCTGGTGGGGAACTGTGGAGTGAGAACTACAAAGAATTAATGCCAAGAATAATACCATTCTATTATTTTCACTATTGTGTTTCCAAGGTGTCTTTTAATACTATATCGAGGATGCTCTACAACTTTGTAAATCCCTTCCCCCCCATATCCTTTCATTTTCCAAATTGGAATACTAATTCTGCAGTTTTTCACCAAATGGCAACGACGGTGTGTCATGGATTCTATCTGCAAATGTAACTAATCCTCTGGATAAAAATATTGCTTGACTCTTGTAAGTTCATAAAATCTCTTCCCGCGTAGAAAAACTGTAATTTATGTTAATTTGAGTGCTATTTAAACTCTATCGATGTGAGTGTAAGGGTTAGATATAAGGCTGTGGTGAAATTCGATCTAAGTCCGTGAGGTTCGGGAAAATAATCTTTTGTCCGGGATATCTAGTTAGACCGATCGGGATCTATCTAGTGCTGTTACATCTCGGATCGCAAGCAGGTAAATGACATAATCGTTTGTCTTAGAAATTTAGAATTGCGATTTAGTTGACTACTCCCTCTGTTTATAACCTTTATTGATAGTAAATTGATTTATAAAATGGAGTCATTGTTTTGATATCAATGACTGATTTTTCGGTGCCCCAAACTTCATCAGAGACATCAGAGTCACGGCAGGTCGTTTTACTCAGTAGCGCATGTCTACCTTATTATACCTAAACACCCCTTAATGAATATAGCAGCAGCCATTCAGAACTTATTAGGGTGGCAAGGGACTTTGGGGGCATATTATATATATATATATATATATATATATATATATATATATATATATATATATATATTTAAATATATAAAAACAATCACAATTATCAATTTAAAAATTGAAATATATGAATCCCAAAATACCAAAACACTTCAGAATATCAATGGCGAATATAAAAGATAATGTTCCATCATTTTCAAACAAAATTAAAAAATTATAAAATAAAATAAAAAAATTTATAAAATATCCAAGTGCAATCTCGGACTTAGGACCGATAAGTGGGGTTAAACTAGTTTGATGGCGCCAACCTTCCCCTATTGCAACTTGGTAATTTAATTGGAAAATTTTCAAATTTCAGAAAAAAAAAAAAAAAAAAAAAAAAAAGTTAAAATTAAATCATTATACTTGAAAAATAAAACTATTCGCCATCACATTCCGAAAGATATTGCAATATTAAAATTTAAAAACAATTTAGTACATAATATAAGTGAACCCTCAAACTTCCAAGATGATGCACACATCTTTAAAATAGTTGTAAAGGTAGAAAAAGTAAATTCCTGATCCGAAAGTTCAAATCAAAAAATATTTGAGATCCGAAAGTTCAAATCAAAAATTATCTAAAATCAAAAAGTTCAAGTTAAAAACTGAAAGTTCAAGTTAAAAATCCGAAAGTTCAAGTTAAAAAATCCGAAAGTTCAAGTTAAAAAATCCGAAAGTTCAAGTTAAAAATTCGAAAGTTCAAGTTAAAAATCCGAAAGTTCAAGTTAAATAATCCGAAAGTTCAAGTTAAATAATCCGAAAGTTCAAGTTAAATAATCCGAAAGTTCAAGTTAAATAATCCGAAAGTTCAAGTTAAAAAATCCGAATTGATTGATTGATTGAATATTAACGTCGCACTGTTCAGCTACACGAGGGCTTTTGGCGACGGACCACGTAATTTTGAACCATGGTCAAGTGACGTGGACGACACCTGAGCTGGCACCCCCTCTCCTAACTACCACACCACACCAACGGGAGGACGTTTCAGCTCTCGACAGATTTAACGTGCATCGCTGCCCTACACGGCGGGTCTTTAGTGGTACTGGGCTCGAACTCGTGACAAAGCAAGCCACGGTTCGATACCTATACCACTCGGCTACCGCGGCCACTAAAAAATCCGAAAGTTCAAGTTAAAAAATCCGAAAGTTCAAGTTAAAAAATCCGAAAGTTCAAGTTAAAAAATCTGAAAGTTCAAACTAAAAATTTCTAAAAACCGAATGTTCACATAAAAAACACAGTATATTCACAAATGAATAGAGTAAGTCATTAAAAATACAGTATATCGATTTAAATGTAATCATTATTTCGATTTAAATTGCTAGTCATATTTATTTCATTTTTTTATACTTAGTTTTCTTCTGCTTCCTTCAAGTAACGGCCCTCTTTGGTCTTAGTTGTGTCTGCATCAGAAGAACTATTTACTTCTTACTGTTAATAGAGTTGGTTTATTTGAGTTTTTTTAACTTTGGATTAAAGCAGAAGGCTTTTATCTTAAAATTATTCTGAAACATAATTCGAGCCCTGCAAATTATGTCGCCAATTTTTAATATACGCGCACATCCCTGTTTTAATTAAAGTATCCTGTCCAGCCGAATTAAGAATTGTTTTTGATGCTATCGAATGACAACTTTAGCAAAATTGCTGCTATTTTTGGAGAAATAATATTCTTTTTCACATTTTTATTATTTTTCCACACAAAATTGATACTTGTTCTTAGGATAGCAGCAAAATGTAATTCTAATTAGTAGAAGGAACACGTCTCTCATAACGGGGCTTGAAACATATTCTATTTCATAAATTTTAAACCTTGATAAAATCACTAAAGAATGTATTTAGTTGTACATATTCGAGATCATTTTTTTAAAATTAATTCATGTTTCGTTCATCGTGAATTCATATTTTTATTATTTTTTTCAGTGCTTAGAAAGTGGAATAGTAGTATTATTACACTTAAAACATTTTTCTATCCTGATGTTCCCTGTAAGTTGAGAACAAATATTAACGCCATTTTCATTCTTTATCAGTAATTGATCTAAGGTTAGAAAACATTGGGTAAATATTTTTTTGTAAATTGTATAGAATTTCATTGCAATTTCGTTAATGAAAATTCCATGTACTCTGAATCACATAACTAACTTAACATAAACAAGTAAAACTATGTTTTGCGGGTTTTAAATCGGTGTCTAGTATCAATTTCGCGAAATTTTTCTAATTTCGTAATCTTTCAATACGTGTATACATGCATATATATGGGGGTGTGGGTGTACGTTCGTGGAAGATAGATAATAAGCAATTGAGCATTATACTAAAGTAATTACCACTTGTTTATTTGGTGTCTGAATAAATCAAATGCATACATATTTTACTGATTTTTCCCCCTATTTACATTTCCTTGCAGCTTATCGTGATTTTTAAGCTTAACTTTTCTTCAATAATTATTTTAAATCAACCCTCATATAAATAACAAAGACTTATCATTTTGTTTTAATTGTGAACTAAAACTAAAATTCTTACACCTTCGATCAGAAGATGCTACGAGTTATTATTATTAGTAGTAGTATTTCATTTATACGTTATAAATTCTGAAGTTATTTCTTAAGCGAATGTTGTTCATGAATGATTTATAAGGCATGTGATGCATTAAAAAAGTCCAAGATTAAGCGTGATATAGAATCGTTATAATTGATACTGTAACGTTTTTCCGCCTGAAAGCTGCACGATTGGATTTCCTATGCAAATATCATTACGCCGCTCATATCCACACGTGAACCCCTAAAATATTGTAGGATACTTTCCCCTGACACACGCAGACAACCAGTGACCATTAGAAAACTACTTCTGCATTCCATCTGCAAGACAAACCTCGAGTAAAATTTGAAGTTTAAGAAGGGACCTCTCTCCCCACCTCAAGAAAGTGGAAAGAGCAGACATTTTGAAATACTCAAAAAATGACCTTATGTTTTGTTCTCCTTCTTCACTAATAAAATATTCTGTCGTTTTGAAATACTCAGTAGTTTGAATAACTTGAATCCAAATGTAATTACTATAATGAACAGTTGTAAAATTAATGAATTAATAACTTAAGACTCATTCCACTCATCAATTTTCCGAAATCGCCACAGTTCACTTAAATTGCTTCTTTACGCAAAAAAATAAAGACAAAAAGACCGTTTAGACTACTGTAAAAGATAGCAATATAAAGAAACCATAACGTTTTTTTAAAAAAGTTTTCCAAAATTTCTACGTTTCATAGCATTTCTGACAATGAATAAACTAACAATTTTGAAGAAGATGCAATAATAAATCAAATTTAAATAATGGATAGTAGCATTCTATCATCCTCACAATTTTCTGTATTTGTTTTCAATTCTTTTTGTTGTTATTAAATGCTGATTTACTAAAAAAATATTTAATAAGTATTCATTATATTTTCAATTATTACATTATTTTTATGAAAATATTTTTAAAAATACTGTTTACAAAACTGCGATATTTGTATAATTATGTCTGGTGTATTTTTTTTAAATTGCTATCATACTTGGTTATTTTATTTTATTTCATCCCTCGGAAGGGGTTTTAGACTTTATTTTAAACGTTTTTGTGTTTTTCTGCTTATTTCTTTTATTAAAAATATCTTGTTTTCTTCTCAAAGAGGGAAAAAGTTATTTTACCGGTTTATTAAACAGTAACAAACACTCAAAAATAAAATTTCAGCTTAGAAATAATGATAATTCAGTTACACGATATCGTAAGATAACGCTACCAAAATTTTTAATAAAACCCTCACCTTAAGTCTACAAATATTTGGTACAAACATACATGAAACTCAAAAACTGGTGCTGATCCATAAAAAGTAAACAAAAAGTAGTATAAAAAATTTTTATGTCAATTCCTACTTAGATCAAGAAAGAAACATTTTATTTTAGCTACTTTTTCTTAAATAGTTTCATTTAATATAAATATGTACACAAGTCGCCAAAAGGATCGCTAAGTCGCCAAAAGGGTCGCTAAGTCGCCAAAAATAATGCCAACGGGGTTGCATTTTTAATTCTTTAAATAATTAGTTTTAATCAATTAATTTTTATTAATTATAATTAAATTATTGCATTGCCATTCGAAATAATCCTGCATATAAAATTTCATCATAATTGAGCTCATTAGAATATATTTTATTAACGATTGAAAATTCCACCAAGTTCAATAAATAAATAAATAAATATATAGAGAATATGAACTAATAGTAGGAATTAAAAAACAAAAACAAAAAAGAAAAGAAACTTAGCAATAAAAAGTGTCCATATTGATTTTCTTACACTTCAGCTTAGAATTACTGATAGTTCAGTTACACGATACCGTAAGATAACGTAAGATAAAATTTTAAATAAAACCCTCACCGAAATGTTACAAATATTTGATGCAAAAATACACGAATCGAAAAAACTGGTGCTGATCCATAAAAAGTAAACAAAAAACTCAGCAATAAAAGTGTCCATATTGATTTTCTTACATTGAGTCCATACATCAGATAGCTCCAACTTTACGGCTAGAAAGAAAAGTTATTGGAAACAAAGACGATATAAAGACCTTTTTTTCGGTTTTATTCAGGTTCTTTCTTCTTTCATATCTCTCTCCCTTACGGTTATTTCTCTATGAATCCTTTTGGGTTACATCGCAGTGGATGACTCGCTCGCATGACAGTGTAGAACCATTAAAAGCCTCGTGATCAATGGTTATTCTGAGCTTTGAGGTTTCCACTTTTTATGTAACCACAGTTACACACAATAATGGTCTAAGTCCTATTCCGATGAAATTTCTTAACGAAGTTAAGGAATAGGAATTTTTTTTTTTTTAATTTTGATTTAAGCTAATTAAGATATCCGACTACGTTCGGAACCGTGATTTTGCAAAAATGTGTAAATGGACAGTATTTATGATATTTAATGTCACTTAGATTAGAAAATGTATATAAAATTGTTTTAAGAATATTATTACTATACAAAATTATTTAAGTACAATATTTGGGAAAAAATTAACATTGAATGACCAATTTTCAAAATATTCTCCTTTTGTGAAAAATGATTCTATTATAATAATATTTCGCCTGTATATAGCTCAGACCTCTGTACAGAGGCTCAATTATGATTGCACATTATTTTCAGAGTTACAACCAATTGAAATAATTATCGGCGTTTTTTTTTTAAAGATTTCTTCCCTTTGTTGTCTTTTCCTTAATTTATTCAATACATTTCGATAAACTTCAATAAAACAAAACTTAATAATTTTACAAAAATTAAATCCTCAATTTAACTATTAGACTGAAAATATTCTAGAAAACAACAGCACTCCTATAGAAGCCGAAGCCAAGATCTTTTAAATAAAAAATATCCGAGATATAAAACAACAGCGACCAAACGCGCTGAAGCTAGGTTTCCGAATATCGTAGGATCAGCTACATATCGTTTTCGTCGGGATACATCTCACGGGGGTCTGAGCGCAGTGACCGATAAGCTCCGCCCACGCAGGGGACGATAACTTACAACAATGCGCATTATAAAAAATTAAAATAATTCAAGACTATATATTTTTTTTAAAGAAAAAAAGATAGAGAAAATTTAAACAATTTGCGTATTTTCAAATTTGAGAAACCTTCTTATGTCTGGAAAAAAGAATTTCCATCTCGAATCTAATTCAGTATCATTTTGTATATATATATATATATATATATATATATATATATATATATATATATATATATATATATACAAATATATATATATATATATATATATTTATATATAAATATATATATATATATAATATATATATAAGAAGAGAGTATATATATATACATACATATATATATATGAAAAAAATATGTATTATATATCAATAACAAGAAATAGATAATGAACAATAAAAATATAAAAAAATATAAAAGCTGAACATGAAGAACAAAATTATAGAGAAATAAAAAAGAAACTACAAAAGAAGAACCTAGCGAGTCAGAAAAGCAATTTCGGACTTAGGACCGAATAAGTGGGGTTAAACTAGTTTGAAGGCGCCAACCTTCCCCCTTTGCAACTCGGTAGGAAAAACCAAATAAAATAAACAAAAATTCAGAGTATGATAAAACCACTCACTGCTATTATGTAACAAACTCTCCCAAACTCTTAATGAAGAAAAATCGCAAAATAATTACGTAAGAAAAGTAGAAAAATCCTAAAACAATTACATAAGAAAAGTATTTTTCAAAAAATAATTTAACAAAATTTCTTTACTCAGAGTTTTTACGAAGAGAATCAAGCGTCTTGACATCAATGAAAATCAATTATTCACCAAGTTAAAAAATTCGAATATACATAAACACATCTTTTGAGCTAACTTTTAAACCAGCCAGCAAAGACAGATATCAAAAAGACGACAATCAAATATGGTAGAATTTGAATTGGTTGATTGTCAAAAATGTAAATTTGCTAGGCTCTAATTTGGTTGGTTGTCAACAATGTGTAAGATGTTCAAGATGTGTGTGGAAAAAATGTAAACTGTGATATGAGTGTTATGATATAATCTTCACAGCAAGACCACTAACATGCTGACTTTGAAATCCTATTGTTGTATGGTGGTTTTGGAATTCGAAGTAGCAAGACGGTTAATGAATTTGTGATGAATATAAATTCTTAAGAAATTAAAAGGGTATTCACATGATCTAAACAACATTGAAAAAAAAATTTTATATTATTGTATTTATCTATTTTGTGGGTAAAGTTATCATTTCTAAATAAAAAATTCAAAATGATATTTCTGTAAACTGATATATGCAATTTACTATTCCATACAAGAATTTTAATTATATGGAACTTAAACGAATCTCTTTTGTCAAAAATATATATATACATATATATATGTAAACTCTCTTCTTGTGTGCGTCTCTCTCTTTTTAGTCCTTTAGTTATTGTTGATTTGTTCCATTTCTCAGAGTATATATGCCTCAAATTTCCAAAATTTTCAAACAATAGTAACATTATGACTACGCTTTAAATAATTAATATCAAATACCTATAATTTAGCTCCGTCTTTTAAATGAATTATTTCCAAAATTTGACACTAATAAAAATATAAAAAAATGCTTTTGATTAAAGCTCCTCTAACTAAATTCTACCAGATTTTAATTATATTTAATCACAGATGCTGTTTACATTCCAAAAATTTAAAATCGAATGATTCTAAAAAGAAACTGGGATAATTCTGTAGAATTTGAAACAAAAAACGATTCAAGAAACCAGCTTTTGACTTAGTTCATTTGAGAAATGATTGGCGTACGGCAGTTGATCATTTTCTTTAACATTTTTTGGATATTATGTTGCTTCCTTTTTGTCCAGCTGAAGTTGAGACTATGAATGGTGTTCCAAGTTAACTCTCACGTATCGATGCCGCACTCTTTGATGCAGTACGTGATTTTTTAGACAGTAAAGAAGAAGAAACCTGAAAGGGACTGCGCCAAGTAGGTCTCTCTAGAAATTACTGTAGAAATGCGTAGCAGATATCTCTCTCATTGTGTAGAAATAAATGACAACCAGTGAAGCCAATAGTAGATATTTCGTTGGTTTAAAAACGATTTATGTTTTTTCTAGAGGATCTTGCTAAAAATATCTGGAAATAGTTTTAATTTTTTTGCTTTGCGTTTCTTTTATATTTTCTTTATTAACCAAGGTAATCACTAAAAGTAGCTTATGAAATATATGAATTGAATTGTATTAAAATATATAGAATTAGTAATTGAACGAGAAAAGGAACCTCTGTTTGTGTACAATAATGTTAAAGTAGAAATCGACATATCGAAGCTTGTGACAGTCCCCCCCTAGGGTGAACATCTTTTTGAGTATCAGCGTGAGCTAGAGGTGTAGGATTAACGGTAGAACTAGAAGCATACATTATCTTAATATGACTTTATTAAGATGTTTAACTTAATCCTTTAACAAATAAGATTATAATAATATATGTGAGAGAGAATCTACTATGACAAAACACACAATACATATATGATACCGAATTAACCTAACCCGGACCACTATCATTAACTGACTCGCCTAAGCTCAATTCCAATACTATCACAGATCTTAACATTAAATAGTCAACCCTACCTTACTGTAGTTTGAAGTAACGATCGCAACAATCTTAGATGAAGCCTTGTAATTATTCGAGTGCAATGGTGTGCACCTTAAATCAATGGATCTCTATCACGTATGATTTATGTTCATCGCCATTTAACGTTTTCCAAAACTTCTTCACGCTTGAACCACTGATTATGTTTACATTCCTCAAATTGCCTGCATTAAAAGCTCCCAAATTTGCAACTTTCTTTCACGCTTCACTTCTTGGATTTGGTTGGAGAAGAGTTGCCATTAATTCTGGCCCCAAAGAACCCAAAGGACATGTTAAATAAAAGACGCGTGAGCCCGTCACAAGCTCATATAAGGAGAAAAGAACAACAATAGGGGAGCTAGTAACGGAATACTTAATGAATTTAAAATGGTAGTTTTGACTGAATTGTTTTTAAGAGAATACACGCTATATTTCTGTAATAAATTTTCTTTAAACTTCAAAACAGCCTTTCTTTTTTATAATATATATTTTAAAATAGTTTATACAATGCACGAAAGTGAAAGGGGTTTTGTTTTTGGAATATTACTTACATGAAAACAAAATAAGTACGCATTACCATAATGCTGCATTTTTATAAATCCCGATTAAAACTTTCAAATTCGATTAAAGATATCCGACTACGTTCGGAACCGTGATTTTAAAAAACTCATAAATGGATAATTTTCATGATATTTAGTGTCACTTAGATTAGAACAAATGTATAAAATTGTTTTAAGGACATTTTGACAAAATTTTTTTATTTAAATACAATATTTTTAATACAATATTATATTTAATACATATATAATATATTCTCCTTTTGTGAAAAATACTTCTATTATAATAATATTTGCCTATATATAGCTCAGACCTCTGTACAGAGGCTCAACTATGATTTTTGAAAAATTCTATATTTTCAATTACAACCCATTGAACTATAATTTTTTTTTTTTCTTAAAATTGCTCCCCTCTGTTGTCGTAAAATGTGGATAAACCCACTTCTAAGTTACATATTTCAAGAATTCTAGTTGAGCCTCTGTACAGAGGTCTCAGCTATATACAGGCAAAATATTATTACAATAGACGCATTTTTCACAAAAGGAGAAAATTTTGAAAATGGGTCATTCTATGTTCATTTTTTGTCAAAATAATGTACTTTAATAATTTTTTATTGTAATACTGTTCTTAAAACAATTTTATATACATTTCCTAATCTAAGTGACTCTAAGTATCATAAATATTATCAATTTATACGCTTTTGCAAAACCCCGGTTCCAAACGTAGTCGAATACCTTAAACTCAGAAATAAAGAAAAATTCTAGTTAACAAAATATATTGTGAGACTATTTCCCCATATGTTCAAACCTTTTGATCAATTATTTTTATTTTCAAACTCAACATGTGTAAGAATAATAATTGAATTATAAGCCTGATCACAATGATAGCTTTAAAAACGACACATCTTTTGTTTCTATATGCTTTTATTCCTATATAGTTCCAACTATTTCTTGCGGTGGTAATAACCTAGTGGTCATGGTTACGAACTCGACACTGGCATATCTAGAAATTTAGTGCTACTGAAATCTTGCCGTGTACAAGGATTGATGCCTGTTAATCACTTAAGGTATCCGACTACGTTCGGAATCGTGATTTTGCAAAAGCACATAAATGAATAATTTTCATGATACTTAGTATCACTTAGATTAGAATATATGCATAAAGTGTTTTTTTTATATAAATACAATATTTTGGACATTTTAACAAAAAACATCTATTTATAATACTATTTTACCTGGCAAAAAATTAACTTAAAATAATTACCAAATATTCTACTTTTTTCTTAAAATTGTGTTGTTTTAAAAATCTTCTATTATAGTAATATTTTGCCTGTATATAGCTATTATTATAATACAACCTCTGTACAGAGGCTCAAATAGAATTTTTGAAATATATAACTTAGAAGTGGGTTTATCCATGTTTTACGACTACAGAGGGGAGCAATTTAAAAAAAAAACGCGAAAAATTATTTCAATTGATGGTAACTCTGAAAATAATGTGAATTTTTCAAAAATTCTAGTTGAGCCTCTGTAGAGAGGTATGAGCTATATACAGGCAAAATATTATTATAATCGAAGCATTTTTCCCAAAAGGAGAACATTTGGAGAAAAAATTATTCTAAGTTAATTTTTTGCCAAAATATTATATTTAAATATTTTTTTCTGTCAAAATGTCCTTAAGACAATTTTATGCATGTATTTTAATATGAGAGACACTAAATATCATGAAAATTATCCATTTATGCGCTTTTTTAAAATTACGATTCCGAACGTAGTCGGATGCCTTAACAGTTTTTTTTTCTATCATATTATGTCAAAAAATAAACATATATCTTGTAAGCACTTTTAAGATTAAATCAATTATTCAAACTCAAATCAGCAGTCAGAAATGTCATAAATATTAAATTCAAAGAATTATGCTCATTTTTATTTTCATTGAAAAAACATATTTTTCCTTAAAGTTGGCTTTTTTCCGAAGAAATAAGCAAACTCAAAAGAACACTTTACAAACTATATGTATATATATATATATATATATATATATATATGTTAGATTTAAAAAAATACAATTCTACTTACAGTTAATTATTCTCTGAAAATTCTGATTTTGGGTGGGAAATTTTAAATCAGGAAAACAAGCATAGTTCAATATCGCAATTGGTTCATAAATAATGTATTTCTTTTTTTAACCCGCTTTCCAAAATCGTTTCTTTTCGAACACACAACGACCTTGTTGCTTTGTTGATTTTAATTTTTATTCGGTGAGAGGAATCACTTCTAAAAGGTTTTTTTCTGTCAGTCGTCCAGGACCGGGTAAAATTCCTGGTCGTCCTTTTTTCCCATTTACCGCCCCATATCTTTCAATAAGGTGATCTATAATATCAAAACTGAAATTCAAATGAGATAATTTTCCTCCCAGTTTCTGACATAAAAAGAAAGCATTCCACAATGATGTTTCTAAAAGAAGGAAGAGTACTTTATTTTTGCAATAGTTTTTGTCGCTCTTTTTTGTTTTGGGGTAATTTGTGAGATGTTGATCAAAATAAGTCCGATAACAAACTTTCAATATTTCCAAATGTTTTACAGAAATTTCAGACTCACTATTTGAGTCACCATCAGAATTATTTTCCGTTATATAAGCCTCTCATAATGATTCATTTTTCTTCTATTTTAAGCTCTAAATTTTAAAAAAATAGTGTTCACAGCTTGCTGTACACCGATTCTGTAAAAAGAAAATTCCCGCCTTATCTAGTCTACAAGAATGCAGTAAAACCTAACCTTGAAACCGTTTTAGACATTTTTTTTGGCATAACTTTATTCAACTATTAGAGACAATTGTGTTAGAAACAATAAAGACTAAACGAGCAAAAATACGGGCAAATCAGATGATTAGAGTAGAAAAAGTGTTGTCCTAGCGCCACTGGGGAAAATCAGGGATGAGCCATCTCAAATGCCCGAGCGGCGGTCGGGCAAAACTGGAAAGTGGTCAAATCTGTCAAGGCTCAAAATACTCCGTTGACGTAGTGTAGTAGTTTGGAGAGGGATAGTCATCTCACAGGTGTCTTTCTCGTCTTTTGACAAATGTTTCAAATTACGAGGTCCATCACTAACAGTGCTCGTGTTGTTTTATAGGGCAATGTTAATAAACGTTCACTCTTAACTGTTTCATTCAATGGGCTTAATTCATGATGGTCACGTGATAAAGACAAACACGCGTTTCCCGTTGAATTCAAAACAGACATTTAACTAATTGTATTCGTTGTCCTATTTGGGAAACTTAGATTTCATAACTGGGTTAAGATGTTCAAATAATATAAAAAACATTTCTTCTAAAATGATTTTAAAATTAAGAAAAAAAATCTTATTTATGCATGTATTTTTAAATAAACTTTAACATGCGTGAATTATTGAAAACTTCAAAAAATTTTCCTCGTAAATTCTTTTACGTTTATTTCCAGATACTAAATAATTTGTTGCATTCTGTGTTTCTTTTAATATTGACAGGCATAATGTAATCATTTATGCTACATATTTACTTAAAAAAAATCATAGTAAAACTTTTTTTTCTTTCCAATGGGTTGCCTCTTGGCAACTTTGCAGAAATGATAAATCCTCAAATATTATAGCCATTTTATGGTGGCACCATCTAGTGGCGGCCTCAATACCCAATTTGGGCACTTAAATTAATTCTTAATTCAATATCTCGTTGGATGCTAAAAATATTGATAAATACTTATATATAAAAGAAGAAAAATTTCTGAAAACCCAGTTAATGAATTATAGACATAATCTTCTAACTTGTAAATTACCTCGGTAACTCAGTGGTCATGATGATGAGTGGCATTGACTCTAGGTATTGCAAAACCGGTACACAGGGATACCGAATACCAGTATTTTGAGCCATTTGTACAATTTTGTAATACCGGTATTCACATCTGTAAATGCCGGTTTTTCGGTATTTACTAGAAATTTTTTTTAAAATTGTCTCCATAATATGTTCAGGGATCATTAACATAGCAAAAAAGTATACGTTTTTGTCTTTGTGTCTCCTTAACGGTCGAAATTATTTAGACAGTGAATACAAAGCTGCATTGCAGTGAGATTATGGGAATCATCCGCGCGAGGAGGTGGGCCAAAACTATCCTATTACAGCTGAGAGCGATAATGCACACGCGCAGGATTCGTAGTCTGATATTCAAATTTGTGAAAACAAGGTTGTGGCTGTGAACAAAGTGTGTTATATTTCGATATTTTTTAAATTGTTGAGTTTTTTATTCACATTTTTTTGTATATCATACTTGAGGTTTAAAATATTTTTTCAGATTCATTATATACATTGGTGTGCAAAAATTAAGCACGAAGTCGAAAAATTAGCATATCAGCTGAACGAAGAGGCAGAGCGGACAGAAAGACCAGTCAGGAGAATAAGTAAGGTGATGTACGGTAGCACATGCGCAGATATGCAGGTAGACGTAATGGGGGAGTGTCTGAGTAGTATAAAGCATACTGTCGGTGTAAGATCAGTATTTCTGGCAAAGAGATTGCACGCCGTATAATAGTTAAAATCACACCGAGATGCTGCCTCAGCGAGAAATGGTGAATAATCAATCTATAAGACGACATCTGGATGATTTTACCCGAGGTAGAATCATTGGGAAGTTGGAGGAAGGCCGCAGTGTGACAAGTGTGGCTGCAGAGTTCGGAATTGCTCACAGCATCGTTTCACGACTTTGGAGACAATTTCAAACTACAGGAACAGCTATCCGGGGGTTCAGTAGTGCTCGTCCACGAGGAACCACACCCGCAGATGACCAGTACATTGTCTTACAGGCCAGAAGAAACAGGCGGCAGAGAGCGGGAGAAATCGCTTGACACACGACACAGGCGACTGGACGACCGATATCGTGTTTTACCGTGGCCAGAAGACTGCACGGTGGTGGTCTGTTTGCACGACGCCCTGTACGGTGTGTACCTTTAACGCCTGCCCATCGGAGAAGGCGTTCTCTGTGGTGCCGGGAACAGCGGAATTGGAGAGACAATGAATGGGGACGAGTACTCTTTACAGATGAGAGCAGATTGAGTTTGAGTAGCGATTCTCATCGCATACTCATCTGGAGAGAGCGGGGAAGCCGCAATCATCCCTCGAACATCATTGAAAGGGACAGGTATGAAGGTCGCGGTGTTCTCGTTTTGGGAGGCATCATGCTTGGTAGTCGTACAGACCTTCACATCTTCGACGCAGGTTCAGTCAACGGGACCCGTTATTGTAACGAAATTCTTCTTCCATATGTGCGTCTTTTTAGAGGCTCTATGGGTCTGCAGTTCCTTTTCATGGACGACAATGCACCATGTCATCGCACAGTAGCTGCCGAACAGCTCTTAGAGAGTGAGGATATTGAACGCATGGATTGGCCGGCACGATCTCCGGATCTCAATCTCATCGAGCATGTATTGGATTTTCTAGGCAGACGCTTGGCAGCTCGTACCTTACCAACAGTAACGATTTGGGAGCTTCGATTGGCGCTGCAAGACGACTGGGTAGCAATGCCTCAACAACTAATTGACACCCTCATTCTCAGCATGGGCAGACGCTGTGAAACCTGCTTAGCAGACAGGGAGATCATATCCCCTACTAAAGACCGGATGTTTCTTGCTGGACACCCATCACAGGGATGTGTCGGCCTTCAGTCGCATTGCGCTCCATGCTACTTTTTCAATCAAGCTTCTTTTTATCCCTCTGATTTCTCTTTTAGTAAGTGTTGCTTACATTACACATGTCCTTACGTATTGGGGATCTTACGGTATTAAATGTGTTGATTTGGAAAGCTTTTGTCTCCGTCCGTCCTTAATTTTTGCACGCCAGTGTATATATACTTATAAATAATAACCCATATTGGTGAATAAGAATAACTTTACAGAACTTAAAAAGTCAGTTGATAATACTTCGGTTTGGTTTCATTATTCATACTTGAAAAGAATATGGGGGCACAGTGTAAATAATTATTATCTTTAATTATTGTTATAATTTATAAGTTACAAATTATTTTTGTGATATTTACACTGTCTAATAAAACTGGCAAATGAAACAAAGAAACGCCAGTGTTTTCTTTCTATTTCTAAAATTTCTAATACCGGTATTAAGATCTAAAAAATACCGAATACCTGTATTAGACTTTTGGTACGATATTGCAATCCCTAATTGACTCTATAAAACTGTGGGTTCAAGTTCTGGTGACAATGAAGACCGTCATGTATACAGGCTGATACACGTTAGATTTGTGGAGGATTAAATTTTTCATATTGATGTGCTTTGAAAGTTTGAGATGTTTTATTCTGGCTCAGTTGTCGTCCTTTTCATTTGACAGTGATTCAAATTTAAGAGGTTCTTCACCGAAATCTGTTGTACAGCTTTTCTGAGTAAGATGCTTTCTGAGTAATCATTAATTTTTTTTAAACATTGGGATTCTTTTTCACGATTTTATTTTATAGTCCATCTTATTAGCTTTATAAAAAATACCAGGATTTTCAATTTCCACTATTAGCTGGCACTATCTACATATTTATTTATTTATCTTGGTGGAATTTTCAATCGTTAATAAAATACATTTTAAAACGCTCAAATGAGCTGAAATTTTATATACAGGATTATTTTGGGTGACAATGCAATAGATTAATTATAATTAATAGAAATTAATTTTGATTAAAACTATTTATTTAAAAAACTACAAATACAGGCTTGTTGGCATCATTTTTGGTGACTTAGCGACCCTTTTGGAGACTTGTGTCAAAACTTGAAAAGGTCTTTTTCTCGCATTTTAAAGCATTCGGTTGAACTGAAGTTTAAAAATACACAATTGTTTTGGATGACAATACGATACTTTAATGATAATTAATAAAAATTAATTACCACTTAATGTTGTGATTCCGTCATATGTATATACATATTTATATTATTTTAACTATTTAATAAAAGTAGCTAAAATATATAAAATTTTTCATTGTTGATCTAAGTTCAAATTGACTTAATTTTTTTTATATTACTTGTTATTTCCATTCTCTAAAAAAAAACTACAAATATTTTAGTAAAAGCAGATGTCAAAACTTTTAGTAAGATGTCAAGCGATTGGGACAGCGATTGCTAAAAAAGTTTTTAAAATAATTTGCTGAATTATTTTGTGTATGTTCTGTATAACAGAAGAAGTGTTTTAACCTTCAGATTTATCAATCATAGTTTTATTACAAAATTTACAGTTCTTTATGGGACTATAATCACTGTTTTTTAAGCAATTTCATATATTAACTAAAATAAAGTACTCTAGTTTTTTTTGTAAAAATTAAAATATCGCTTATCCGGAGAGTCATTTCAAACAGGAATAACGAAGTAATACATCAACATTGAAAAACTCAGAATTTGTTCATTTACTAATCGTACAGAGCTGGCCCCGTTTATGTAATTTCTTGTCAATTTTTCCACATTTTTTCCCCATTTTAGTAGTAATAATTTATTTTTCTCTTCTGAATTTTCTCTTAATTGTTTTCTAAAAAAATGTTTGAATAATTCTAAAAACCACATAAAAATCTACATATCTCCATTTTTTTTAAATGTCACAAATAGTCGGATAACTTAATAACGATTCAAATCTAACGTATAAGTGAAGTATTAACAAAAAAGCAGTATTTCTTTTCGTTAATCATTAATCTAAAATAGAAATTTTGAAATTTTACCTTGGGGAAAAAGAGGGGGAAACAGTATTACACTCGAAAAAGCCTGTGGAACGCTGTCTAAAGGTAGAAAAAAAACATGTATGAAAAGGAAATAAGAGGAAGAAATTTCGTAAAAGAGAATTTTAATAGCCTAAATACAGAAATTACTAATATCACCCTCACGCATTCACACAAACACATATGCAATGGTGTTAAGAATAAAAAAGGAAATTTCCATGGGGATAAAATTTGCCCATGCAACGCCGAGCTAAAAGAAGGGAAGGAGTTTCGAAAACGGATATTAATAGAGAAATCCTACACAACAGAAAGTACTGGCACCAAGGAAATTTTCATGGGCAAAATGTAATGCACAAGAAATAGCCCGTATCATTATCACCTAAGAAAACACCGCTTTAATATCATTATCATCTAAGAAAAAGTACTATCACTATTACCATTGAATGCACAAAATCATTATCATCTTTTAACATCTAGCATTACTATAATCCTTGAACATTCAAAATCATTATCACCTTTAAGCGTGCAACATCAATTAATTTAAAAATCTTAATAGACTCATTAAAATTAATTTTTCCAAAGAGTTTTGCAATCTCTTCAGCCTCTGCTTGAACTATATATGATCCTCGAGGGAATTTCTCAACAATCCTCTCGTAATAAAGTAGCTTAAATTAAAAGAAAACTATTCGGCATCAGAGACAAGCAAAAAACTCCACTTAAATGAAAAACTTGGGGATTTTTCCTTTTTCATTTACCAAGAGCTTTGGAGGAAGTATAATTGGAAGATTTCAAAAACCACAACCTCTGCTAACACTCAGAGAAGAATAATTACACGCAATTTACTGTCGCTTTTATTTTTCATCTGTCATTTTCATTGGAGTAGGAAAAACAAGTGGCGATAGATGAAAAAACACAATTGCTAAAACAAAAAACATACTCGTTTTTTTTCCACTTCCTCCTCTTCTTCTTCACAGCTTCTAATTATTTAGTTTTAATTACGTGCCAAGAGGAACAAAGAATGCAATTAGGCAACCTTTACCCGAAGGGCGGCAAAGTATAGTTAAAAAGTATCACGTCCGAAAGATAAAAATAATTATTCATCTTGTGCCAGTCTCTGGAGAGAGGGTTTAGAAACAATCAGGAATAGTTGTCCCGAAAAATTTTAATAAATTATAGTAAAAAGAACTTCAAAACCCCGTTCTTTGGTTTTATGTTAGGTTTATTCATTAAAAAGTGGAATCCAAAAAAGTTCTTGACGTTTACTCAAAAAGAATTAAAAAAGAAAATGGTATTGATACTTAAATGGTATTTTTAAATTAAAAGAAACATTTTGGTTAGTTATATTCAATTAAATCAAACTGTTATTGCACAGAGAATTATAAACGTGAAATAAGTAGTATCTTAAAATCAGTAAACATGTCCAACTTTGTGAGTGTTTTACAAATGAAACATATAAGATCCGAAACGTTCTTTATATTTAATTAGAGGGCAACTCATTTATTTGTATAGAGAAAAGAAAGGGACATTTACAAAGGATTTCTGCATAAAAAAGAACAAAAAAGACAAATTACGTATCTTTCTTTTAGAATAGTAAGCGTGCTTATTAAATTGTCCAGAAGAAGCTCCCCGATAACAAAGACATTAAAATACCATCAAATATAGTTTGTGATATTCCCCCTCTTGGGAGAATATCTCTGGGAGTATCAGCGTGAGCTAGATGTGTAGGATTAACGGAAGAACTAGAGGCATACATAATCTTAATATATCTTTATTAAGATTTTCAACTTAAACTTCTAACAAATTAAATTATAATAATTAATGTGAGAGAATCTACGATGGCAAAGTACGCAACACACAATATATATATAGATAATAACGACGTAACCTAACTCGGACCACTATCAATAACTGAATCGCCTAAACTCAATTTAAATACAATCACTGATTCTAATATTAAATATTCCATCCTACCTTGTTGCAATCTGGTGAATCAATCACTAATATCCTAAGAGCAATCTTGTATTTACTTGCATGCACTGGTATGCTCCTTGCTTCTCTATATCTTTATCATTTAAAACTTGTGATCACCGCCACGTAACCTTATCCAAACTTGAACCACGTACCATATTAACATTCCTCTACTTACCATCAACTGCCACAAATTGCCATAAAGCTTACTCTAAGCTCCGATATTTAAAAGCTTGTTAATTTGTATCTTTCATTCACACTTCACTTCTTGGATTTGGTCGGAAAAGAGTTGCCATTTATTCTGGCCCAAAGAACCCAAAGGACATGTTAAAGAAAAGACGCGTGAGCCCGTCACAAGTTTCTGTTAGAAAGTTATTGGTATTCCGACACTTTTAAATGTATAATGACTAAATACAATGTATATTTCTTACTTTTACAATTTCCATCAATGTAACATATACTTTGGTTTCAATTGTTTATTATAATAAGTACTATCTGTACGTTATCTTCCATATTACAGCATTTTTTACCCATTAATTAAAATGAGACATTTATGTTCAAAAATGTTTCGCGTTATCTCAAAAATATTTACTAATGCGTTAAAGAAGAACAAATCACTTCATATTATATAATTTAATAGCTCCATAACGCTTGAAACTGCTTCGTGTTAAATTGTCAATTGAAATAATTAATAAGTTTATTGATGAACTGCTATTTAAATACACTGAGGGCCATTAAAGTTGCAACTTTATGAATAAGAGGTGATACCTACAACAAATTCTAAAGAAATAAGAAATTCATTAGAATATGTATAGGTTGGCATATTAGCATTCAAATGCAATCGAACAACAGAGAAGGGGAAAAGGCTTCTAAAATTATTTTTTCATGAAAAGTTGCACAATGGTTTTCTCAATCTCAAAACACATTTGAATTTTGATTGTTCTTCAGACGGTTGTGCTGAACCTCGTATAAGGGTAAAAAAACTGTTGAAATTTAAATTTTGAGATCGTAGCCTATCAGAAAGTTGGTTTGAAGCTCTGTCTGCGTGCATGTGGGTTGCGAGCCACCCTCAATTCTGTATCTGGATTCCTTGTAATGACAAGTAATGCAATTTTTTTTCATGCTATTGTGTAGTAGCTTGCCTATTAGTCGAACGGCAAGAAGCCAGTAAGTCTAATATATAAGTAGGAAAATCGGTGAAAAGTTTAAAATTTTGGTGAAACTGGAGACCTAATAAAAAGTTGTCCCTTTTGTTGTGCAATGAGTAACAGATTCTCTTCGGGTCTTCTACAAGTCCACTTGGGGAAAATGCTCTTTAAAAATGATTATAGTTTAGAAACCACTTTCCTCAGAGATGACTTGATTTTATGCAAATGTAGCTTCTGTCTAAGTTCCAATCGATAAATATGTGATATAATAGTTAATCATTGTTCCTCAAAATTGTTAAGGCATTATTAGAGTTACAATATAGCCTGCGAAGGTCGTGAAAAATATTCTTTAAAAATTTCTGTGAGATTCCAAGTTCATTAATGTCTATTAAAAATAGTCGTTTTCTTCTTGACAGAAGAACACAAAAATAGTTATAAAAGTAAGGGAAGTTTCCTATAAAAAAATTCATATTACAGTTTATGTGTACAGTCAATTTAAGATGATTTAATCTCTAGAAATAATCTCATAATCAAATATCGTCAATATCAACGGAATACTCTTCTATCGAAAAAACACCACTTTGGCAAAATCATTTAAATTTTATCATTTTTACTTAGAAACATATTGAATTACGGTATCTATATAGATCTTATAGTCATTATCATACTTGTTACACTCTTTTACGCCGGTATATATAGTTAGCAGAAATTTAAACAGAATTCTGTATAAAATTCAAATTGTAAAACAATAATTTAGAGAAGATATCATCCTTGGGTGTTTTCTCGAAGATTATCAATAATTTCAGATAAAAAATACGAACACATACTTACTACTCAATACTTGCATATATATCAATTCAGTTTTTGAAATGAATGGGAAAAAAACACTTTTTTAAAGACGTATTTCTATTTATCGTCTTTCTTTTCGATATATTTGCTGAGATGAATTATTCTCCTTGCATGCTGCCTTGATGGATATTGAGACTTATTGAAGACTCAGACACAGCATTAGATCAAAAACGATGACAGATGTTTTAATAGTTTTTATGCATTTTATTTTACTGACTTAAATACATGAAATTATTCATCGCCTGTAGCATTTTCCCTAACCAAATCCTTATAAAGTATATGCTATAGAATAATATTAATAGTCTTTAAATGAAACCTCCAATGAACTAACTTAAATGATGCATTAATGTCTTCCATTAAGTTTACTGAGGAACTTCTCCTGAGCCCTAAATCACTGTTAAAAATTTCGGAGCTGTCATTTATAGTTGTAGTGACAACCATTGACGTTTTGTTTGATTCTTCAAAAATTATTGTCAGTCGCCTAACTATTCATTGAAATTTTTTGTTTTATGGTAGGGCCTACTTGCATATGTCACAGAACTTCCACAAGGCAAGATTCTAATATTAAGCAATGCTATAAACTTAGTCCCGGAGATAAATTAAGGAAAATACGCGAAATTACTAAAAACGAACAACTCTAGGAAGCAAGTATTTAATTCAATTCCTACTACTAGTTCACATTCTCCCTAAATATATTTATTTATATATTTATATGTTGTTCAAATTTTCAATCGTTAATAAAATACTTTTTATTCACATTCACTCAAGTTCAAGTACATTTTTTTAAACTTGTAGTAAATGGAACTTCATGTTAATACAGATTTTTTCAAATATTATTCACTAATTTAACTAAATATTATTTATTAAACTTTTAATTAATGGATAATTAGTAACAAACAAAAATAATAATCCAAAACCTATATAAAAAGTAAAATTGCTCGTTGTAACCCTGTAGCGCAATAAATAGCGCATTGGACTTCTAATCCAAAAGCCATGATTTCAAATCCCTCCTGGGATGGCCGAATTTCTGAGAATTGGATATCTTTTTGCCATACTATTTTGTGGAAATAATTAAACTTAATTAATGAATAAATAGAAACTAAAACAAAAATAATAGCCCAACACCTTATATAGAAAGGAAAATGGAAAATTGCTTTTTCTATTTTGCCACTTAATATTGTGATTCGGTCATTTGTATATACATATTTATATTAATTATAATTTTTTTTAAAAAGTAACTTAAATAAAAATTTTCGTTTTAGACCTAAATTAGAGGTCTTTTAAAATTAAAATTATTATTTAATTTTTTTATATTACCTGTTTTTATATTATATGTTGGTTAAAAACTAAATGCACAGTAAAAATATGTATGAAAATAATTACTCACACTAATTAAGCGTTTAAAAATGATCACTGTCAACAAAGTAATTACCTTAAAATTTACTCTTGCTTTTCAGACCTTTCATTGTGTAAATTAGAGCTATTTCCTTTCTTTTTTATCCAGACTATCTTCGGAATTAACTCTTCATTTGCGTTTGGTAAAAATAGTTTTTTCCCTCCATCAAGATGAAAACAGTACGAGAAACACCAACGAACGTCAAGCCTTAAATCTTTCCTTAATTACGTTTAGCCATGCAGCCTAAACGTTAGTTTATCAATAATTAATTCCTATCAATAATTAATGCTTGTAGTTTTTTGTTAGTAATATTTATCCTAATAATTTCTGTTTCAAGCAATTTAATAGTGGAAATAACGTCTAGAATTGCATTTCTTTCCCATTAAGTTTATTTATTCGATGATTTTACAAACTGATATAATAAAATCTCTAATATGCTTCTCGTTTCGGCTTACAGAAAACTTTGAAACAAATTCTGAAGATTTATAACGAAATAAATATCATCGTGACTGCAGCTAAAATTTTTATTTTCAAAAAAATATTTTTAATGGTTTTTTTCCTTCACTCTCTGCTGCATGTTTTCCGCGCTACAGTTCTTTAAACCTAGAGAAATGTCTAACTAAAACGTAATAGTAATATCATAAATTGTTAAATATTTACACTTGAAGCGGAAAATATTTTTATGGGCACTTCAACAGTTTCCGGAACCTAATGTTTTCTGCTTCTCTACGTGAAAATATGAATAAATTATTCTCGAAGATGTATCTTTCGCTATTCATTCTGAACACGATGTGTGGAATATTAAGTGAAAAATACATGGGAAGTTCCGGAATCAGCTTTAGTGTAAAAACAAGTTTCAAATGTAGCACGTAAAATTATAAATCAAGGGAGTTGTCAAAATAGAAAAATACGGCCGTGAGAAAATAGTGATTTCTGTAGTAGTTCTTCAAACTCTGCTTCTGAGAATACCTAGAGACCATTGCTTGTGTTTTTTAAATTCGAAATACAAGTAATGTTGTTTCAAATGTTTTTATACTTTTTGTAGTTATATATTACAAGGATTCTTATATATCAAAAAATTCAATATATACTTTTTATAGTCTGAAAATTTCAAAAGAATATCAAATAACACAATTTTACTACGAATATGAAATACATAAATTTAGATAATTTTAATTCATTTATACGAGTAAATTTAGTACTCATAGATTGCGATATACCATAGGTTCTCAACCTCTTTTGAAATGGCACCCTCTTTTCTCGTGACTATTTCGATACTCCAGAGAAATAAGAGAGTAAATAATACATCGCGAAAACAAGATTTACACACATTGAAAAAAATATTCTATACAAATAGAACATATTTTTTCATTTAGATTTTTTTCCCTAGAGCAGTGCTTCTCAAACTTTCAATACTGGCGCCCCCCTTTTCAATCACAATTTTTATCGCGCCCCCCTTATACATTAATAATGCACTAAATGCAATAATAATTCACTTTGACACTAAAGCTACAATACGAGATCTTAATTATAAACCATACACATTAATAACATAAGTATTAAATTTTGAATACTACTTTTAAGTAATAGGACAATTATTACGTTATTTTTCCTTTCTCTAATTTTTTAAATTGAACATATTGCAAAATGCGGTGACTGCTTAGAAGACAAAATATGGATATCTTTATAGAAAAATAACTCAAAGGGTCAATTTCTAATCATAAGCATTCCTTATAAAAACTTTGCTTTGTAGAACAAGCCCATGGAAGTCGTTAATACTTATTAAACTTGTTTTAATTTAGTATTAATTAAATAGTTATAAAATACTCTGTGCAGCACTGATACATTCAAAGTATTACGCGCTCTTTGCATGAGTTCGTTTAAAAGAAAATAAAACATTCTTGCCAAACATTAAAGCCAAGTGCGCGACAATGTTTACAAAAATGTAAAATGTTTTTTTTTAAATGCTTGCTCAAATTATAATTAGTTTTAAGCCCTCACAGAATTAGCATTTACAGTTGATGTTAAATAATGAACAACAATATAAAATTCCGATGAAGAATAATTGTATTATTTTTAATATTTTTAAAGCAAAAAAAGACTTCAACATGTTTTAACCTGGGAGCAGGCGCGCACTCGATACGATTGAGTCACCCCAATCCTTTTTTTTATAATTATTTTATTGTACACGATACAAATCGTTATTCCAGTGAATAATTTAACTAAGAGAAAGTTACTTTAAACAGTTCTGCCAGAATCAACAATTTCGTGATCTGTGTGTCCCGCGCGACCACTTCCGGGTAAAAAGTGTATTCATTATGATAATATGTATGTTACTGCTAAAAACAATTGTTATGCTTTATGTTTGAAAATACTCCTCTTGTCTTCGCATAGTAATCCATCAAAGTGTGTGTGTGTGCTTTCCGTGGTTTTCCAAATATCATAAAACTGTTTTACGTGGAAAAAGCGCAATAGAGAAATACATTACTTACAACTTCCTTAAAATGAGAAATAAACACATAAGAGATGGGTTATAACTAACTCTACTAATAACTTAGAAAAACAAATTACAGCTATAATGTGCAGTATTTCAAAAATAATGACAGTGATGAATTTTTTATGTTCCTGAATTTTTTTCGATTCTGGATCTGGGATCTGTTTTTTCTCTGAAAGAGTAGAATGTTATTTTTAAAAAAAAAACGTAATAAAAACTCTCTCATCATGGGATTACAACAAATTAAATAAAATATTTTTTATTTGGTTATAGAATCAAAGATAGCTAATTAAGTATTGAAGAAGCTTTTTTTTTGATGACTTGATATCGCCTATAACAGGGTGGCGAACCTTTTTGGGTCAACGTGCCATTTTTTCTAAAAAAACGTTTAATGAGTTATAGGCGTGCCATCAAATAATTTTGACTTGTGATTATTGAACAAATAATAAAACTAAATACGAACAAATCAAAATTCTTTATTTAATACGAAAAAATACATTTTTACTGTATAGTAGTAAATGTTTTAGTTATACTTGTAATTTTAATTAAAGTAACATTAGTGTGATTTCTGCTGTTGTAGATTAGATGAGAATAACTTATATCAGGATTATAAGATGTTACTTTTAGTAGAATGCATGCTGAATTAGAGTCGTCTGTTAAACGGTTTCTAAGCGAGTCTTTGATGTTATTTATCTCTGAAAATAATGACTCGTAGGTAGATGAAAATATGGTTAAAATAGCATACGCCAACTTCTTTAAACAGTTAAATGCGTCTGGAATCGAATTCCATGTTTCCAAAATTTCGTTACTGGTATTTTTACTTATATTGCTTGTCAATCTTTCTGCTTCAATCAATTCCAACTTTTTTCCTTGTTTCAATAAACTTTTGAATCCATATTGAACTAGACTGAAATCAATCAGTTGCATTTCAAGTTCTTCAATTTCCAACCAATCGAATTGAGACAAGTTCAGTTTATCAAACGAAATCACATCAGGGTACATAATAAATTTGAACGTTTCCGATAATTCCTTGAACTGAGAAAATCTCGCTGAAAATTCTTTGATTAAAGAATCCATTATGGAAATAAAGTCATCAATAACTTTTTCTTCGTTTCGTTTCTCTTGGGCATCTAAATCTGTGATATTTTTTTCAAGTTTGGGAAGTACTTGTAGTTTTTTGTAATAATATCGTTTCTGAAAAGATATAGTTTAGCTTCAAAAGCGGATCCATCATGACGATAACTGTTTTATGCGGGCCTTGAAGCTTTATGTTCAATTTGTTGAAATATTGGCATATGTCTGTAAAAAACATCAATTATAAAAGCCACATAATATCCATCAACTGTGGGTATTGTTCAATTTTGCTCTCATTTTGTAGAAACAGTCTGATTTCTTCCAAGCAATCAACAAATCTTTGAAGTACGTTCCCGCGGCTCAACCAGCAAACATTGTTATACATTATTAAGCCATTATACACCGAATTGACTTGATTCAACAAAGCATCAAACTTTCGTTTATTTAAAGCCTGTGACGATATGAGGTTGACTATTTTTGTGAATAAAGTTATTACATTATCAAGAAATCTTGAACCACTCTTTGCACATAAGGCTTGTTGGTGAATAATGCAGTGGTATTCAAGAATCGAGTGTCCTACGTCTGTTTTAAATAAAGAAATTAAGCCATTTTTGCCTACCATATTTGGAGCACCATCAGTGGTTACTAAACAATTTTTTTTTTCAAATCAATTTCCTTCTCAGCAAGCGAATTTCTTACTGCCGTACAAATATCTGTGCCCTTTGTAGTTGTTAACAACGATGTTATCGCAATTAATTCTTCCTTAATGATGTTTTCTACACAATATCGAGCAAAGACAGCTAAACGTGCCGATTTAGTAGTGTCAATACTTTCGTCAAGACATAGCGATATAAAAGGAGCGGAGTTAATGTCATTTTTTGTTGATCTGTAACATTTTCTGCCAATTTCAAGATTCTATCTTTCATTGTGTTTCTAGATAGAGGAACATCTTTGATGCGCTGAATTATCTTATCTTTATTATCAAAATCATCAAAAAGTGAGGGCGCACATGCCAACCAAGCTTCCTTCAAAAACTCTCCCTCTTAAAAAGGTTTACCATGCCGAGCAATGGCATTTGCAGCTGAGTAACTTGCCGCACTTGTGTGACAACTTTTGCTTACATATTTAAATATAGACGTCGACTGTTTATTTCTGTCTTTTATTGCACTTGCAATTAATTCTTTTGCTCTGGTTCGCTTTTTTCACAAAAGGATTTGTGATTTGTTTCAAAATGCCGTTTTACAGACGATATATGTTCTGCATACCACTGTTCCAGAACATAAAACACACACCGCTTTGTCACCTTTATTGATCATGCCATATTTATCAGCCCACCAAGTTTGAAATTCTCTGCTATACTTACTATCTTGCACTTTTTTTTTTGTTGAACTAGCCATATTAAATACCAGTTAAAAATCATAAATTTAACACAAAACTTTAAATGTACAGATGTGTCGATGAAATTAACTATTCTATGTGCTCTCGCTTGATTCCCCCCAAAAACACCCCTTTTTACTGACTGCGCACGACTGCGGGCTCATGGGCAGATTTATTTGTTTTTAAGAAATTGAGTGCTTGCAGGAGATTTCTGTAGTGTCTGATCTTTCGCTTTTGTCTCAGATCATTAAAATTTTTAAAATAAAGCAGTGAGAGCTATTTTACCAATTAGACTTACAAGACAAGAATTAGATCACATTAATAAATTAGATGTATATACAAGCTGAACTATTAATGTAAACGTTAGAATATGTTTTTAAACATTTTGAATATATTTAGAAATAGTTACGTACACACACCATGCGTAGATAAACTTTGCATCATTAGCAATTTATAATATACGAAGTATTTACGCAAGACAGACATAACAAACGAGTCTGCTCCCCCCACTTGTCGGCATCGCGACGGATCACTCGCGTTTGTTCATAATACTTATAGTAAACTTAATTATTTTAAGCCAAAATGCAAATCGTTTTTGATCGATGGCGTGCCCAAAATATTCTGTCGCGTGCCATCATTGGCACGCGTGCCATTGGTTCGCCATCCCTGGCCTATAACTTACATCAGAGTAAAAGTGCATTTTTTATTATGTCTGAAAGTATTTTGTTTTAATTCATTCCAGTAAATTAATTATTTTTTAAATCTTTTATTTTCGATATGCTCGCGCCCCCCTCGTAAGGTTATCGCGCCCCCCAGGGGGGCGCGCCCCACAGTTTGAGAAACATTGCCCTAGAGTCCTTATTTATTTTTTTTTACTTGAAAATCTGAAACAGCTATTGCCAAGAATATATTGAAATGTGTAATATTGCATGTTTTAGTCGTAGATGAGATATTATTGGAATTGAAACGCTCATTAATTTCTTCCTTATTTAAAAATAAGGAATAAATGTTTTAGCTCATACTTGTTATAAGGACTGGCAGAAGTTTTGATGATACTAAAAATGATCTATAATAAACTATTGCTTACAAAATAAATTGCCAGTTTCAGCCTTTGCAGAAACGGACGTTAATTAATGGTTAACGTTTTTAATTTTACACTCATGGACAAAAAAATTAGCGCACTCAGAAATAATTCTGGGATCGTAAAGAAACTTGACATGAAGGTACATGTCGAGAAGATATGCAAATGATTACAAATGCAGCGTGATTGCGCATTACGTAGATCCAGTAGAGGGCGTTTAACGTCGTTCTCCGTGGAGTATAAAACAGGTAACCAAAGCTTGTTTGAGTGTGCTAAATCGTTTACAAAGGAAGAGATGAGGTAGACAGGCCATTACGCCGTTTTCAAAGACAATATGAGCAGCTGTTGCAGTTTTAGAGGGGGAGAATCATCTGCACGATGGAAGCTGGGTGGTCAGCTAGGCGAGTAGCTAGTCAATTAGGCTACTCTGATTGTATTGAGAGGAGGTGTTTGGACCAGTTGATCCGGGAGGTGTCATTTACACGAAGACCAGGTTCAAGACGCCATCGACAGACCAGTCATCGAGAAGGCCACTGCATCGTAAGAAATGCACGTGTGCATCCAACTGCTTCATCGGCCGCCATCCAGGCGCAGGTAGCACCTTCATTAGGGGCCCCTGTGTCTTCTCGAACCATACAAAGGAGAGTGGCTGAAAGAAATTTGGGATCGTGGCGCCCATTACATATGCTGCCCTGGTCACCCACCCATCGATGTCTCCGTTTGAAGTGGCACCACGCACGAGGAAACTGGACTGCAGCAGAATCGAACCAGGTTGTCTTCAGCGACAAATCCAGATTCAATCTGAGCAGTGATGACAATCGTGTTCGTGTGTGAAGACCCCGTTATGAACGCCTCAATTCTGCCTTTGCTTTACAGCGACATACAGCTCCCACAGCTTGTGTGATGGTATGGGGTGCCTTTGCCTACAATACACGGTCATTCCTAGTATTGATCCGTGGACCCATGACAGCCCAGCGGTATGCCCATTACATCCTGAAACTACATGTGTTGCCACTCCTGCAACGGCTAACAAGACAATGCTCGGCCTCACCTGGCAAGGGTGTCACAAGACTGTCTCCCCACTATTACTACCCTTCCTTGACCTTTCCGATCCCCAGATTTGTGTCCAATATAGCATATCTGGGATTATTTAGGAGGGCGAGTTGGGCATTCCACGAGTTTGAACGATCTAGAGGCAACGTTTCAGCAAATAGGGAACGAAATGTCTCAGGAAATCATACAGAATTTGTATGCCTCAATGCCCGATCATATCGCATCGGGCATTTGCGCTAAAGGGGGTTCAACAGTATATTAAATTCTCCGTTCTTTTGTCTTTTTCTCTGAAATAAATGATCCTTTTTCTTTGATTTTCTAATCATTTACTTATAGCAAAGTAGTTATCACGTATACAAAATTTCGTTTCATTTTGACGACTCTTTCTTGGATTGATATTTTTTTTGTCTATAAGTGTATTTCTTGGATAATATATGAAAGGAAATGCAGTGTTTGAAACATTTTTCCTACTGCTCAGATATTCCTTGAAAAATAATTTTGTTAACATTTAAAGACATCAAATTTTTAACTTAGCTAATGAGAAGGTTGAATTTGATGTATTTTAAGAAGTTTGATTTAATGTCAGGTTCGATTTTACTTAAAAACAATCGTAAGTTGCTGCGTTCAGTAACATGGAGCCGGTTTCTCTTTTTGATTACTAATGTTGCAACAGCGCACTAAATCCACATTTTGCAAAATATGAAGATGGGAATACTATCAGAAATATAAAACAATCAACCATAATCCTGGGTACAGTTGCATAATCAACTTATGCAGCCAAAATTCTTGGTAGACATCCTTGACTTTAATTTTTAATTCTACAATTGTCGTCAGTTCTAATAGTTCTTCTAACTAGGATGAACCTATCATATGTTAATCGTATGTATATTTAAATTTTAAATACATGCAAGCAGCATAAGGTAACCAGAATTAAAGTGACTTTGTTAGTACATAATCAGCGTGCTTTTTAGTCTTTGTTATGCTATATTTGGTTAATCTGTTAATGCCCTACCATACCATCTCAACGCCCCTTAATTTACTCTGAGTCTTTTACTGCACCCTTGAAAGCCTCAAATAACCACAAGGGGGCATTATCATCCACGTTGAGAATTTATGCACTATACCATAAAGAAAAGACTATAACTTTGTATATCGATGAATAGAGATGAATCATAACTTATTCAAAAGCAAATTTTAAAATTTTAACTTGCTACTGTGTCCTTGTCTCATTGTATAAAAAAACCTAAAAATTGCATAATGTAAACATTTCCATAAATACGTAGTTGTTTTGTTTTCCCGACCAGAAACTTCACCTCAGGTAAAGGGTGTTTTTTAGAGGTGTAGAACTTTAAATTACAATAAAACAACGATGTATTATTCGATTGACATGAATTTTTTTTATTCGAAAGATAATCTTGTGGCATTACATTTTAAATATGATCAAGCAAGGCGTAGATCCGTCGAATGGGTCCAAAACGAGATTGCCGTTGTTCCCGATTTTCATAAGCGAATTTTGTTTAGCGATGAAGCACACTTCTGGTTGAATGGCTACGTCAACAAAGAAAACTGCCGCATTTGGAGTGAAGCTAATCCACGAGTGTATGTCGAAACACCGTTACATCCAGAAAAACTGACTGTTTGGTGCGCTTCATGGGCTGGTGGAATCATTGGTCCGTACTTCTTCAAAAACGATGAAAGCCACAACGTTACAGTCAATGGTGATCGGTATAGAGCCATGATTACTAACTTTTTCATTCCTGAATTGAACAATCATGATGTCCAGCAGCTGTGGTTCCAACAAGACGGCGCAACATGTCACACAGCTTCGTGCCACAATCGATGTTATTGAAAGACACGTTTGGTGACCACCTAATTTCACGTTTTGGACCTGTGAATTGGCCTCCAAGATCTTGTGATTTAACACCGCTAGACTATTTTTTGTGGGGCTATGTAAAGTCATTGGTCTATGCGGATAAGCCACAAACGCTTGACCATTTAGAAGACAACATTCGCTGTGTTCCAACCACAAATGTTGGAAAAAGTCATTGAAAATTGGACGTCCAGATTGGACTACATCCGAGCCAGCCGTGGCAGTCCTATGCCAGAAATCATATTTAAAATGTAATGACACAAGATTATCTTTCGAATAAAAAAAATTCATGTCAATCGAATAAAACATCGTTGTTTTATTGCAATTTAAATTTCTATACGTCTAAAAAAACACCATTTAGAAACAAAGGTTAACGATATAAATTCCAGAAGTTTTTATAAGAAACGCTTTTTCATATTTCGCATTACTGAATACCACATAAAAGGCAGCAGTTTTCCCTATAGGTTAAGTAAATGCAAATATGACCTCCTGTATCTGTAAGTGCTGATTGATTTTTCTTTCTATTTGATATTATATAATTTCTAAAACTACTATAATGTCTTTCTTATCGTTTTGTATTTCCATTTTTACGTTTTCGAGCCGTCAGAGTTTAACTGCTCCAGGCTTAATATTAACCCTTGACGCACTGCAAGCAAGATAAATTGTATTAAAGTGATTTTTCAATTTATTTTTATTTGATTGCCGTTGGTGGATCAGTCAATTCCATGTCTAGCAACTAGGAAATAACACTTCGGTCTCATACTCACTTTTGTATCAAATTTAAATGCGTATGCAGCGAAGATGCTGTGGCAAATGGCTATCTTAACGAGATGTTGTATTTTCTTAGATGGCGGTTACAGTAGTACCCCGATCTTAAGAGATAGTTGGGACTGAGTCATAACCCCATAAATCTGATTCGCGTAAGTCGGGGTATAATTTTACATATAAAGACATATAATAGTTGTAGTTGGTGCCCCTGACTAAAAGAATTATGATTTAGGTGAAAAAAATTAATAAAATCGTACATAACGCAAATACAAAATCGAAAAAAGGAAGTTATTTATATGTTGAAGGTTTCATAAAGTCATAAATAAGTAGTCCGCCAGCTGTTAATCACTTTTTACTCATAAAATACCTCATAGCGTGCTAATATATATATATATATATATATATCATTGTACTGTTGTAAAGGTACGCCAGTGCTTCTCAAACTTTCAATATTTGCGACTCAATATATATATTCAATCACAATTTTCATCGCAACCCCTCCATACAATAACGATGTATTGAATTAGATAATACGATTGTTTGACGCTAAAGCTACAATACGACTTTAACCACTTCGCCACCGGCGTATATAAACGTCTCGCTCAGCCAGTGGTAAATTTACCCGGACGTATATATACGTCTTTTCGAAATATGTTCAATAAAATCCAAAAAATTATTCCGAAGACTTTGGAATGCAATAAAATGAACTTAACATTGTTTGAGAAGGATTTACTTATTTCTCAGAGGACTTTCTTTTATTTTCTCTTTTTCCCTCCCCCAAATACATCACATATGCGTGCATACTTGCAAAACGGTGGCCTTAAGGAGTGAATCGCATGAACTTTTAATCTGCAATGAAGGAATTAATTATAATCCGTACAAATGATCCAGATAAGCGTTAGTTTTCGCATATAATTTTACATATGACCAACCGGTGTGGTCACTGGTAATTATTAAACTGGTTCTTAACTTAGTATTGTTAAGATAATTATAAAGTGCATTGTGCAGTATTGATACATTTATAAGTGTATTATATCAGTGTAAATGTATTTTTTCCATTGTGACAGAATGTATTTTGTTTGTTATACTTTAAAAAAAATTAATAAGTTTTTGAAATAATCTTTTGTTTTTGACTTTTCAATATGTGCGCGTCCCCCTTCTAGAGGTATCACACCCTCCTAGGTGGGGGGCACACCCCCACAATTTAAGAACTGATGTACGCTCTTCATCGCGGGATCTGTAATTTCTAAAATTTGTATACAACCCTTTTTTCAATTAAGCTGATGCCTTCTGTAAAATTCCCAACCGTCATTTGATCTTCTGACCGAACTAGGTCTAAATACTGAAGTTCTTCAATGCGTAGTTCTTGCTCATGAATTTCTATGAGATCATCAATGATCTGCTCCAGTGTGGAAATTCTGCAGTTCTTGAATGTCATCACTATAAACTTCTACATTTATTTGCGTTGCAAGACGACAACATCTTCAATCACTTTACCAATATCATGAGTCTCTGCCACTGGTTTCGTTTCAATTACAGTGATGGGGTAAAAAAGACGAATGGACGAGATTTGAAAATCGTGTAACTCCGGATTCTCGTAAGTCGAGGTATTAATGTACTTAAAAAATAGCCATCTGAGACGGCATTGTCTTCATGACATAACGATATTTATTTCTACGAAGCCTTGAATCGAATTGCAACACATGAAGAAAAACATAAAACAACTATAACAATGGGGATCCAGAGTGGTGATAAATAAGTCAAAACTAAGATAAACTGTATGCATTTTTGCAAAATATAAATTACATCAATATATTTTTTTAGACCTTCGAAGTATTTAATTGTTGTTAGTAATAAAATAATATCATTTAGTTGATGAATCAAATAAAAACTGCATCTAGAACTCCGAAGATTTTGTTGGTAACTCCACAAATTCCGTTCCTTATCTATCTCCATATAACACGAAGCGAATGTAGGTACCGCAGCCATAACAAATAGTTATGACAAAAATTAATCTCCGTTTTATTATATATATATATATATATATAACCTCACGGATTAATCTATAAATTTAATTCATATTCAGGAGTTTATCTTATATGATTAGACAAGTGATGTCCAAAGTGGTCTATATGGACCCCCAGGGGTCTATGACGACTTGCAAGGGGTCCACGTAAGCCAAAAAATCATTTGAGGGTCCATGAGAAGTGAATGGGGTCTATGATAGTAACTCTCATTAAACCAGATCGTTAATTTAATTTTTTAAAAAATTCATCAAGTAGAAACCAGATTTTTTATACTTATTTTACTGATTTATTGACAAAAGTTAATAAGGTTAATTTGAAACTATAAGGTGGCAGAGCATAAATTTTATTAAAACAAGGAATATTTCAGCGTTTCTTTCCAGAATTAAGCTAAACCATTATAACTTTGGAGGTCGTGAATTTTCTCAATTTGCCACAGACAATCCTTCAAGACGTTTTAATCACCGTTCATCATTAAAGTGCCTTTTATTCAGATTTTGAAACTAGGTTTGAGAATGCTTTGACTATGGTGGGTATTACCATAGTTACAATAAATTCATATGGTGACACCGGAAAAAAATTCATATTACAATTGGAATTGTTACGAAGCCACATTAATCAAATTTTAATCTAATTAATTGGCATATGCTTATAAAGTTTTAAACTTCAATACAGTGAAAAATGTAATTCTTTTAAACAAAGTAGCTCTATACTAGCTGTCAAAAAGACATTAAAGTTGATAAATTTTTACAAAATTCAATATTACGTAAGCAGAGGTCTATCCCAAACGAAGAAACATGGCAAGGGGTCTATGAGGCAAAAATGTTTGGGAGCTCTGTATTAGACCGTATTAATTCCTCCTAAAACGAGATTGAAAATGTGTGAACTGAACCGTACATAATCCTGTAATGCAGGCTCTCTGAGTGAGCGAGTGTTTAGCAGCGTCGCGCTTTAGTAACGCTCAGCCACGGTCAAGTGACGAAGACGATACCTGAGTTTGGCACCCCATCTCGAAATAACACCACCACGCCGTCGGAAGAACATAGAGCCTTGACATATTTAATGCACCTCACCCCGTTTACTGGCTATAATTAACCGGATCCTGACTTCTCTCCGATACTGAAGAACTTTCATTTTTTTCAATTCCTACTATTAGTTCACTATCTCCCTATATATATATATATATATATATATATATATATATATATATATATATATATATATATATATATATGTATATATATATATGTGTAAGGATAATTAAATTAGATTAAAAATTAAATTCTCTATCTAGCACTTGACTCATCTTTCTCAGTTCCCATATTCAAGTATCAAACTAATCATTTATTTCTTCCGAACATATGGCCTAGCCAATAAACATGTCTAATTCCAGATCGTTAGATTTAATAGTCAACATATGTCAGCATTAACTTGCAAGCACCATCATCAAAGCAGCGATACTTACCATATGTTTTTCAAGTGTTATCCACTTGAAACCACCATCATGGCGTGCTTTTTCCTCCCTGCTCTTAGCGTCAGAACAGATGTACAAATGAAAGAATAAAGGTCGCCTTTTCACTTTTCTAACTTTAATCTGATTCTGTCTTAAAAATCATGACAGAATTAAAGCCGGCAGGATCTTTGTCTGCGATTTTAATGTAAAAAACTAATCTTTTTTATAAAATATTTTAATATAAAAACGAAAGCCAACTGCAGTAATAACTGATATGAAGAATTTTATGGAAGACTGACGGCACTCTACATTTGTTAGCTGAGGACGTTGGGTTACCAGAATTAATGTATGGTACGGAAAAAGAAACGCGCTAATAATCCTCGGAAGAACATCGCTCTTAACACCGTGCAGAATGCAGAGTTTACCGCCGAACAATATTCTGTCTTTGCTGAAGAAGCCATCCAGTTTATTGTGAATGGAAGAAACATTCTAATGGAGAGAAAAAGAAAAAAAAGAAGAGAAGCGTGAATCCCCCCTCCATGATGAAAGACATCCCTCCCTTTCGCCAGAAAAATAAAAAGAAAAAATATTTTTCGCCGGAAAGTCTGCACGGTAATACTGTGAAATAGTGAAGCAACAACATAAAAAAATAAATAAATAAATAAAATTTTACTAGTGAAATAACGTGACAACAGCATCTGGATTACCGTTCACCAAGGGTTTCTGGCGCTGCAAAGTTGAGGTCAGTTAAATGGTATATTTCCAATTTTAGTAACATTGAAGAACTGAGTTTTGCTGAACAGAACATTGCGAAAAAGAATAATATATGATATGATATGGTATTTAATTTTTATAATATAGTTGTGTTATAAATGAGATATTTTCTTTATATTTTAATTGAGAAAACAAAGCATATAGGTTTAGTCATACAAAATTTTGAGAAATTTTAATATACTTCTCATATTTTTATCTTAAGATGTCAAATGAGTTAAGAGTTATGATAGAAATTGGTGTTTTAAAGTGAAAGATATAAATTAAGTTTTTAGAAAAATGACTAATGAGAGAACTAATACTAGAGATATTGATTTTTATAAGAAACAGAAGTAAAGTCAAGTTGTATTCTCTTTTCTCCACTGAATTTAATTGTTTTGTTAATTATTTTATTCAGCAGTAATCTTATTGCATGTCATTTAATTTTTTTTTATTTTGAAATTGTGTGTTTTGATATACCGGCCATATATCAGGATTCACTATTTCTCGAAATTATCCTTATCTAAAATTAAAATTAATTCAATAACTTGAAGCTTATTTTTGGATAATAACAATGGATAAGCGAGAATACAATCATTATAATTTTGTATATGTCTCGAAACATTAAGAGGACAAACTTGTTTAGTTTGATATGTACACCTCTCATTGTTTCTTATCAGCATCCCTGAACATCTGTGAGTTGATGACGCAGAGTTCTCAGAGAGATGTGTTCAAAATTAGTAAGGTTATACAGTTTTATTAGTGAATGTATGATGCAAGAGAAACTCAAGAATTTTTGTCTATGAAACGTATTTTTAGAAGGTTACGGAAAGATTCAAAATATTGCATGCGATATTAAGTTACAATGAATATTGTGAAAAATTTTCAGAAATACTAAAAGTTATTATTGAAGTGAGTCCACTTTTCCGACTCAAAAATAATAAAAAAGTGCTCTTATATTCTTGTATTCTTTCATTCCTATATTCTTATAATTTTTATATTTTATAACGCATATGAAATAAAATATTGTTTATTGTGTTGAATAGTGCATATAAGTTGTGTGTTGTACACCGTTTTCATATTAGTAATAATTTCATTTTATTAGTGTTTAGATTTTTTTTTATCTTTTTAAAAAATGTATTTCATGTATGCAAAATGTGTGTAACAATATAAGGTATTACTACGATGGCGCCAGAGTAGATTTTTATACAAAATTATTATTTAAACATTTGTATGATTTCATGTATTTTTATATTTACTATCTTATTGTTTGATATATTATTTTCCAACGTAATTTTTTTCAAAATATCTACCAGCTATAATACGAATCTATTATTATTTAGGCATAGGAGGAAACGCGAGCTCTTATTCTAGATGTTGAATAGATTTAAACAAGCTAATCTTCAATTATATATATGGAAATTCATTTTTATCAATTAATTGACATTACTGTGTTTGTTGTTATAGTTTCGTTATTGTATTGCTTTTTGATTTTAGTATTACTATTGCTTAAAAATTTCTACTGTGTTTATAATGTCTTTCTAAATAATGTTATGTATTGTTTTGTGTTTATTGAAAATTGATTAAGTTTGTAAAGAGAGAAAATACCATGCCATGACTCCCTTTTAAAATTGGGGGACAAATGTAAGGATAATTAAATTAGATTAAAAATTAAATTCCCTATCTAGCACTTGACTCATCTTTCTCAGTTCCCATATTCAAGTATCAAACTAATCACCCATTTATTTCTTCCGAACATATGGCCTAGCCAATAAACATGTCTAATTCCAGATCGTTAGATTTAATAGTCAACATATGTCAGCATTAACTTGCAAGCACACTCTTCAAAGCAGCGATACTTACCATGTGTTTTTCAAGTGTTATCCACTTGAAACCACCACCATGGCGTATTTTTTCCTCCCTGCTCGGTGTCAGAACAGATGTACAAATGAAAGAATAAAGATCTCCTTTTTTAAACTTTAATCTAATTCTGTCTTTAAAATCATGACATATATATGTTATATATATATATATATATATATATATATATATATATATATATATATATATATATATATATATATATATATATATATATATATATATATATATACTAGAGGACCCGACAGACGTTGTCCTGTACACACATCTTAAATTCAAAATAAAAGGTTTTGAATAATCGATACTGCGATCGTAGCGCAGTCTGCCGGATCCAATGTAAAACATTCCAAGATACACAATTTATAAATAAAAAATTAATTAAATAAATATGTCTAAACCATTCTCGAGTCCACTGGAACAGACAAAAACTTTCATCAAAATCAGTTCAGCCGTTTAGAAGAAGTTCAGTTACATACACACGCACAGAAGAATTACATATAAAGGGTGTTTTTTTAGAGGCATAGAATTTTAAATTGCAATAAAACAACGATGTATTATTCGATTGACATGAATTTTTTTATTCGAAAGATAATCTTGTGGCATTACATTTTAAATATGATTTCTGACATAGGACTGCCACGGCTGGCTCGGATGTAGTCCAATCTGGACGTCCAATTTTCGATGACTTTTCCAACATTTGTGGCCGTATATCGGCTATAACATGGCGAATGTTGTCTTCCAAATGGTCACACGTTTGTGGCTTATCCGCATAGACCAATGACTTTGCATAGCCCCACATAAAATAGTCTAGCGGTGTTAAATCACAAGATCTTGGAGGCCAATTCACTGGTACAAAACGTGAAATTAAGGCGGTCACCAAACGTGTCTTTCAATACATCGATTGTGGCACGACCTGTGTGACATGTTGCGCCGTCTTGTTGGAACCACAGCTCCTGAACATCATGATTGTTCAATTCAGGAATGAAAAAGTTAGTAATCATGGCTCTATACCGATCACCGTTGACTGTAACGTTGTGGCCTTCATCGTTTTTGAAGAAGGATTCCACCAGCCCATAAAGCGCACCAAACAGTCAGTTTTTCTGGATGTAACGGTGTTTTGACATACACTTGTGGATTAGCTTCACTCCAAATGCGGCAGTTTTGTTTGTTGACGTAGCCATTCAACCAGAAGTGCGCTTTATCGCTAAACAAAATTCGCTTATGAAAATCGACCATTATTTTCGAAATAAAATTGCACAATTTGAAAGCGTTGTTCAGGCGTGAGTCTATTCATGATAAATTGCCAAACCAAACTGAGAATAAATCACTTGAACGCTGTTAAATCGGTCGCCATCTTGGAAAGTAATGCCAACTTAAACTTCTATACCTGAAAAAAAAACACCCTTTATAACGATTAATTGAAAAGTTATTAATTAAAAACGCTAAAAAGCGTGAATCGTTTGCATTTTCGTAACACTAAAGACCGGGTTTGGCTGAAAATCAATTTTCGGCGCCAACTTACGTCTTTTTAAATTCCTACTATTAGCGCACGATTTTTATACATATTTTATTTGTGTGTTTGTTTATTTATTTATCTTGGTGGAATTTTCAATCGTTAAAAAAATATATTTTAAAGCGCTCAATTGAGCTGAAATGTAATGTACATGATTATTTTTGATGAAAATACTATAATTTAATTATAATTAATAAAAATTAATTGATTAAAACTAATTATTAAAAAAATTACAAATACAGTAACGTTGGCGACTTAGCGACCCTTTTGACAACTTATGTCAAAATTTGAAAAGATTTTTTATTTGCGTGTTAAAGCATTTAGTTGAAAGGAAATTTTATTTTATAACAATAGCGTTGTTACAACAATGCAGGTGAATGTTGTGTTGTATTTTTTGAAAGTTTTTAAATAATATATTTTTAACTAATTGCGATATCGGACCGAATTGTGAATCTAAACCATTCTCGAATTTACTTGAACCCACACTAAAAAATTCATCGAAATCGGTCCAGCCGTTTAGGAGGAGTTTAGTGACCAACACATGCACAGAAGATTTTTATATATAAAGATATATATATATACTAGCTGTACCTGACATGCATTGCTGTGGCTCAACATAATTAAAGTAGCTGCCTACATTCAAAACATAACAGATACTAGAACCTGGTTGACTTAAAAATAAGAAGGTTAAATTTAAAACATATGAAATTGCAAGACATTAAAAAAGGAAAAATAAAAACACTATGATATGATTTTAGTATTACTATTGCTTAAAAATTTCTACTGTGTTTATAATGTCTTTCTAAATAATGTTATGTATTGTTTTGTGTTTATTGAAAATTGATTAAGTTTGTAAAGAGAGAAAATACCATGCCATGACTCCCTTTTAAAATTGGGGGACAAATGTAAGGATAATTAAATTAGATTAAAATTAAATTCCCTATCTAGCACTTGACTCATCTTTCTCAGTTCCCATATTCAAGTATCAAACTAATCACCCATTTATTTCTTCCGAACATATGGCCTAGCCAATAAACATGTCTAATTCAGATCGTTAGATTTAATAGTCAACATATGTCAGCATTAACTTGCAAGCACACTCTTCAAAGCAGCGATACTTACCATGTGTTTTTCAAGTGTTATCCACTTGAAACCACCACCATGGCGTATTTTTTCCTCCTGCTCGGTGTCAGAACAGATGTACAAATGAAAGAATAAAGATCTCCTTTTTTTTAAACTTTAATCTAATTCTGTCTTTAAAAAATCATGACATATATATGTTATATATATATATATATATATATATATATATATATATATATATATATATATATATATATATATATATATATAGAGGACCCGACAGACGTTGTCCTGTACACATCTTAAATTCAAAATAAAAGGTTTTGAATAATCGATACTGCGATCGTAGCGCAGTCTGCCGGATCAATGTAAAACATTCCAAGATCAACAATTTATAAATAAAAAATTAATTAAATAAATATGTCTAAACCATTCTCGAGTCCACTGGAACAGACAAAAACTTTCATCAAAATCAGTTCAGCCGTTTAGAAGAAGTTCAGTTACATACACACGCACAGAAGAATTACATATAAAGGGTGTTTTTTTAGAGGCATAGAATTTTAAATTGCAATAAAACAACGATGTATTATTCGATTGACATGAATTTTTTTTATTCGAAAGATAATCTTGTGGCATTACATTTTAAATATGATTTCTGACATAGGACTGCCACGGCTGGCTCGGATGTAGTCCAATCTGGACGTCCAATTTTCGATGACTTTTCCAACATTTGTGGCCGTATATCGGCTATAACATGGCGAATGTTGTCTTCCAAATGGTCACACGTTTGTGGCTTATCCGCATAGACCAATGACTTTGCATAGCCCCACATAAAATAGTCTAGCGGTGTTAAATCACAAGATCTTGGAGGCCAATTCACTGGTCCAAAACGTGAAATTAAGGCGGTCACCAAACGTGTCTTTCAATACATCGATTTTGGCACGACCTGTGTGACATGTTGCGCCGTCTTGTTGGAACCACAGCTCCTGAACATCATGATTGTTCAATTCAGGAATGAAAAAGTTAGTAATCATGGCTCTATACCGATCACCGTTGACTGTAACGTTGTGGCCTTCATCGTTTTTGAAGAAGGATTCCACCAGCCCATAAAGCGCACCAAACAGTCAGTTTTCTGGATGTAACGGTGTTTTGACATACACTTGTGGATTAGCTTCACTTCAAATGCGGCAGTTTTGTTTGTTGACGTAGCCATTCAACCAGAAGTGCGCTTTATCGCTAAACAAAATTCGCTTATGAAAATCGACCATTATTTTCGAAATAAAATTGCACAATTTGAAAGCGTTGTTCAGGCGTGAGTCTATTCATGATAAATTGCCAAACCAAACTGAGAATAAATATCTGAACGTTGTTAAATCGGTCGCCATCTTGGAAAGTAATGCCAACTTAAACTTCTATACCTGAAAAAAAAACACCCTTTATAACGATTATTTGAAAAGTTATTAATTAAAAACGCTAAAAAGCGTGAATCGTTTGCATTTTCGTAACACTAAAGACCGGGTTTGGCTGAAAATCAATTTTCGGCGCCAACTTACGTATTTTTAAATTCCTACTATTAGCGCACGATTTTTATACATATTTTATTTGTGTGTTTGTTTATTTATTTATCTTGGTGGAATTTTCAATCGTTAAAAAATATATTTTAAAGCGCTCAATTGAGCTGAAATGTAATGTACATGATTATTTTGGATGAAAATACTATAATTTAATTATAAAATTAATAAAAAATAATTGATTAAAACTAATTATTAAAAAAAATTACAAATACAGTAACGTTGGCGACTTAGCGACTCTTTTGACAACTTATGTCAAAATTTGAAAAGATTTTTTATTTGCGTGTTAAAGCATTTAGTTGAAAGGAAATTTTATTTTATAACAATAGCGTTGTTACAACAATGCAGGTGAATGTTGTGTTGTATTTTTGAAAGTTTTTAAATAATATATTTTTAACTAATTGCGATATCGGACCGAATTGTGAATCTAAACCATTCTCGAATTTACTTGAACCCACACTAAAAAATTCATCGAAATCGGTCCAGCCGTTTAGGAGGAGTTTAGTGACAAACACACGCACAGAAGATTTTTATATATAAAGATATATATATACTAGCTGTACCTGCCATGCATTGCTGTGTGGCTCAACATAATTAAAGTAGCTGCCTACATTCAAAACATAACAGATACTAGAACCTGGTTGACTTAAAAATAAGAAGGTTAAATTTAAAACATATGAAATTGCAAGACATTAAAAAAGGGAAAAAATAAAAACACTAACAGAACATTTAATTTAAAACATAACTCAATCAACACCGCTCAACTCTGACGCAATGGGAAACATAATATTTCTTTCCAGTTGAACAAATCACTCCAAAGAGGTCAATATGACTGTATAGTTTGAGAGTTAAAATTCAAATGAAAATTAATTGACCTAACAGATTTCTCACCAATTGCACTGAGAAATAAGGAAAACAAATAAAAAACTAAATGAAGAACAATGAAAAAATCATCTATACTCATACAAAATCGACACAATCGTAAAAGACATTGAGAGCTCACACACACAATAGCAATGCAATGTATCAGACAATAATGAAGGTGACTGCATTCATTCAAAATGTATCAGACACTGGGATGCATCATTAAAGTCGGGAGAAACTTGTCATGCTACCAAATCAAATTTGTGCATCGTTTGTAATCATATATAGACCGCAACTGCTCTCCTTCGTCTCCAACAAAGTTAGGTTTCTCAAAGTTTTTTCAAAATGTAATATTTTTCACTTTATGTACCATTTTTTCTCAAAATGTAATATTTTTCACTTTATGTACCTTTTTTTCTCAAAATGTAATAGTTTTCACTTTATGTATCTTTTTTTTCTCAAAATGTAATATTTTTCACTTTATGTACCTTTTTTCTCAAAATCTACTTATCATATAATCCTCAAATTTTTAGTGTGCAGATTTTAATAAGGTTAACACATTTTAAATGAGGGAATTAATTATATATAGCAAACCTTTTTAGATATGACTTTTTCAAACTAAATTTTACGGAAAAAACTAGGACAATTTTTTAAAAAGTTCATATTTAATTTAATTTTGTACAAAAAAACAAAACCCTGCCTTAAAGTGTTATTGATAGAACACATAATCTACTGTAAAAATTTTGTTTATGAAAAGTATGTAGGTTTTGAGAAAAAGATACATAAACTTTCGCAATTTAACATGGTCTCTTATGAATGGACCCCCTAAAATACATACAACGAAAATAAGGTAAGTAGTATCAAAGTTTAATTTTGTTAGTACATAATCAGAGCGCGTGTTTTTTTTAAATCCTTTTTAGACTGTATTTGGTTAATCTGTGAAGCCCCTCTGTGCCATCTCAACGCCCCCTAATTTTCTCTGGGTTTTTTATTGCCTCCCTGAAAGCCTCAACTACCCACAGAATGTGTGTGTGGGGGGACAATCGCTCACGTTGAGGACCTATGGGTTACATAATTTCATTGAGAGGATATGCATGTTTTAAAACCAGAACAATCAAACATGGAATTTTCTTAAATATCCAAATAGTTTTAAAACGATAATCTCAACAAGAAAAGTTGAATTCTCAATCTATTTAAAATATACTAACCACCTAATAAAATTAGTTTATACCCCTTCATTTAATCATAGTGATAAGTGTAAAACTACTAAAACAAATGCATATTTAACATTAATATCTTTAGCTGTATACAGCATTAAAATGTAGATTAAAGTCAAGTTGAATGTTCCTAATTAGAATTTTTGCTGGATGCTGTAAATGTATTTTCTTTACTTCTTTTTTTAAAAAAATAGCGAACATTTTTCAACTACTTTCGAATCTTTTTCTTATTTTTTTTCTTGAATTATTTTATAAACCCAAAACATAAATACAAAGAACACACATGATTTCAAAGCAGAGAAGGGAAAACACATTATTTCATTATAAGCTCCTTTTTTTAATTATATTTTTCTCTCAGGATTTCTTGATAATATTCCGAAAGAATTTTTTTGAAAGAAAAAGATTAACAAGAACAAAAATTACGTTCGGCTCATTTTTGCCATTTTTCAAAGCGCTGTTGAAAGCTCATTAAAATTAATATACGCAATGGCTACTTAAAGGGAAAAGGTGCAAACGCCATAAGAATTTCAAATAATTTCGAGTTTAAATCTACAGCGAGTAGTAAAAGCGCAATTAGTTGAAAAATCTAATTAAAACTGATGAGTTAAAAAAATTAAAAAAACGTCGTCGGGGGTAAGAAAAAGAGAGAAAAGAAACACAAAATAAATTACTTAATGCCGTAATATGTGTAAGATTGCAGTTTGAATTATTCATTTCAAAAAGTAATAAAAAAACAGAGTGTTTGAGATTTAAAAATAGAAATATTCTCGAATGTTAAAGCTGCTGCCATAGTTAAAAGCCCCGCTCAAATCAGGCTAGAAATATTTAATAAAAATGCTTCCGAACTTAATGAATGCTAAGAATGCTTTGTTGGCATTATTTTTTACAACCCACATTCGTATAAAAAAGTTTTATCAAACAACGAATATGCAGCATTAATCATTGTTTTTATAACTTGGCCGGAAACATATTTCTCTAGTCTGAAGAATCTATTTAAATTACGAAAAAAAAATTAATTGGATACACTACGGAATGCTCGTTCAAGTATTTTTTTGTTTGTTTGTTTCTCTCTTTTTTTCTTTTTATTCTTCGATGAATTGAAAGAGTTTTGCCTGGAGTGTGTATCTTTGGAAAGATGTATAGCAATTACCTTAATTAAATTGCTTACTTATTAATTTATATGTATACTTTAATACTGACGTGTAAGAAAATGTGTTGTGTTAAAAATATTCGGACGGGATTATTGGTCCTTCATAATGGGATTTCATTGATTGCGTCCGCTAGTATGTTAGGTAAACAAATTTGTATTAAGATTAAAAACTTGAAAAGAAAAGCAAGTAATATAAAAAATTAAGTCAATTCCTACTTAGATCAACAAAGAAAAATTTATTTTAGCTGATATTTATTAAATGTTACAATTAATATAAATATGTACATACATATGACATAATAACAACATTATAATTGGTAATTAATTTCTATTAAGTATCATTAAAGTATCGTATTGTCATCCAAAACAATCGTGTTCATTCCAATTGACGGCTTTAAAACGTGAGAAAAAAACCTTTTCAAGTTTTGAAAAACAAGTCACCAAAATGGTCGCTAAGTCGCCAAAAATTATGCCAACGCGGCTGTATTTGTAATCATTATTTTTAATTTTTATTTACTATAATTAAATTATTGTATTTGTCATCCAAAATAATCATGTATATAAAATTTCAGCTCAATTGAGCGCTTTAAAATGTATTTTATTAACGATTGAAAATTCCACTAAGATAATAAATAAATAAATGGAGAATGTGAGCTAATAGTAGGAATTGTAAAAAACGGCCTCTAGCAGAACAATATCTTGAAAATACAAGACTTGAACATTTACAGTATATTTCTGAATATGTTGCCGAATTGAAAAAATGCTGGTACTTTTCAAATATGCCGCTGCGAAAGCGAAAACGTTGCCAAGTGGTTGTAACTCTTTTGATGGGTTTTCCTATGCAGAACGTTTCCTAGCAAAAACAGTACAACCGAGTATCCCACGCAAATCGTGCTACACAAAATCAAAAGAAAAAAAAAACGGTATCATCGCGAAAATGGTGCAGTCGATGGCGTTGGTAAAAAGCACGAGAATAAAACTATTTATTTTACAGTAAATTCATATAAAATAGAAATTGTCAATAATACTAATAACTGAATAGAAATTAAATATAGCATTTAAATGAACATACAAAGCACATTAATAATAAAAGTACTGTGTGAATAATAATAAAAATACAGAATAATAATAAATACAATTCCATCCAAGCACTAAATGACCCTTTAAATAATACAATATCATTATTTTTACATTTATCAACATTTTCAAATTATAATAGAAAAAAATATATATTGAAAATATATTTTACTGTAGAAAATAAAAGAGGCGCTACAAATATTTCTTTAAAACAAATATTCCACAACATTTTCAATAGATCGTTACGTAAATGATAATTTATGTAATGCGAGGTACAATTTTCTAATGCAAAATCCTCCTTTATCATCCGTGCCTTTCATACCAGCGCTTACCCATCCAGTAACCGTATATTCCTTATGGCGTAAATTCCACTAAAATGAATAACACCTCACGTAACGACGAAAGAGGAAGTGATCGTTTATAATGATATTCGAAAAGGACGATGTCCATACCTAGGTCATTATGAAGTTTCATGTTTAGATAGGGCTGCTAGACACTGGGCTGTTTGACCGTTAAACTCCATATTGTGGACAGTGATAATTGCAATCAGTGATTTACATTTGTGGTAAGCCTAGTTCTTGATTTCATTAGGTGGTAATATAGGATATTGGGTCGGATAGTAGGTGGTAATTTACGTTATGAATATTGTCGACCTAAATTTAAATAAGCACCTCGTTAAATGAATATTTGTTCTGTTAAATGTAAAAGTATTCATCAGCTTTTCGATATTTTAATCTTGAATGCAATGTATTCGTTAGTTGACTTAAGTAAGAACTTTGAGCTTAAGCGATATTGTAAAACAGATGAGTTTTGATATATATTGTACCATTAATTGCTTATTTAACAAGCTAATGAGTGAATTTAACTAAAAAAAAATCTATTAAATCAGTGCTTCTCAAACTTTCAATATTTGTGACCCAATTTTCAGTCATAATTTTCATCGCCCCCATCTTCAAGTAATAACAATGCATTGAAATCAATTATAATATACTTTGGCGATAAAGATTCAGTAGATTTTATTTATAAAAACCGTACAAATTATCAAGATAAATATTAAATTTTGTGCAAAATTTTATATATGACAAGACTATGGTGTAACTGGTAATTATTAAACTTGATTTTAACTTAGTTATGTTGAATTAATTATCAAATACATTGTGCAACACAGAGGCAATTACAAGTATATTATATCAGTGTAAATGTGTATTTTATTTTTTATTATTTCAGAATGTAATTTTGCTTTTCTTCCGTTGAGTAAATTAATTAATTTTTGAACTAATCTTTTGTTTTCAAACTTTTAGATATCTTCACGCCCTCCACAAAGGGTTATCCTAGGGTCTACTTGAGCGCGCTCCACAATTTGAAAACCGCTGTATTAAACCATTATGCGTAAAATAATATTTAATTTTTGCTTTTTCTATGTGTGATATGGTGAAGTAAAAAGTTTTGCAATGCAACTTTGAATGTAAAGCAGTGGTTTCAAATATTTTTAAAATCAAATTCATAATAGAAAGTTTTCCATTGCCTCTTTTATCCCTTTATCTACCGCATTATGATTTACTGCAGTTTTTTTTCATGCGATATTTTTTTTTAATAACTACATTGAAAATTGAGGGATATACATAAAAAAATACTCAATTTTAGGAAATTTAATACGTTACAGCTAATTAATTAATTAAAGATGTTCAACTGTAAAATTTGTTGTACACACTATTCACTTAAAATAAATAGTGAATTTTTTAAGGTCTTCATTAACATACAAAAAATAAGACTCTTACCTTTTGATATTAACTATTTTTTGGGGAACCAAAATGACAATCTTCGTAATCCACTGAAAACGTCTTCAGTTGCAAACGCAATTTCTGCTATTGAAGTATTCGCCTTCCCCTCTAAAATCCTCATCAAAGAATCCGTGTTGCCATATATTTTGGAAGGGTGGGTTTAAAAGAATATTCCTGCTAGGTATCGTCGGAATATTCGTAAAAATGGTTATTCCATGTAATTTTAAAGTGAGTTGAACTTATAAGTACCGTTGGTAGATAAAGGGTTAAATAATTGATATTTTAAGCAATTACCAGTAGTGTAAAGCAGTGTTCCTCAAACTGTAGGGCGCGCCCCATGGGGGGCGCGAGCATATCGAAAATAAAAGATTTAAAAATAATTAATTTACTGGAATGAATTAAAACAAAATACTTTCATACATAATAAAAAATGCACTTTTAATCTGATATAATTTATAGGCACGCGATATTAAGCCATCAAAAATAAAAACTTATTCAATACCTAATTAGCTATCTTTGATCCTATAACCAAATAAAAAAAACTTTTATTTGATTTGCTGTAATCTCATGATGAGAGATTTTTTTACTACGCTTTCTTTTTAAGCTTAACATACAACTCTTTCAGAGAAAAAACAGATCCCACACCCAGAATCAAAGAAATTTAGGAACATAAAAAATTCATCACTGTCATTAATTTTCAAATACTGCACATTATAGCTGTAATCTGTATGCCCTTCTAAGTTATTGGTACAATTAGTTATGACCCATCTCTAACGTGTTTGTTTCTCATTTAGGGAAATGGTAAGTAATGTATTTATCTGTTGCGCTTTTTTCCTTGCAAAAAAATGTTTTACACAATTTTTTTAGCAGTAACATACATATTATCATAATGAATACAATTTTTACCCGGAAGTGGTCGCGCGGGACACACAGATTACGAAATCGTTAATTCTGGCAAAACTGTTTAATTGTTTCCAAAGAAAAATCTAAAAGTTCTTGAAAGTAGGTAAATAAACTTTCTTTTAGTTAAATTATTCACTGGAATCACGATTTGTATCGTGTACAATAAAAGAATTATAAAAAAAAGGATTGGGGTGACTCAATAACCCGCTCGATCGTATCGAGTGCGTGCTGCTCCCGGGTTAAAACATGTTGAAGTCTTTTCGCTTTAAATATTAAAAATAATACAATTATTCTTCATCGTAAATTTATATTATTGTTCATTATTTAACATCAATTATAAATGCTAATTCTGTGAGGCTTAAAATTACAATTCACTCAAAACTAATTATAATTTGAGCAACCATTTTAAAAAGATCATTTTACATTTTTGTAAACATTGTCGAGCAGTTGGCTTTGCTCTCCTTACAATTCAGCTATTATATCAATAATGTTTTATTTTCTGGCAAAGAGCACATACTTCAGACGATATACTTTTAATGTATTAGTGCTGCACTAATTAATTAATACTAAATTAAGAACAAGTTTAATAAGTATTAACGACTTCCATGGGCTTGTCTTGCAAAGCAAAGTTTTTATAAGGAATGCTTATGATTAGAAATTGACCCTCTGATTTCTTTTTCTATATTTATAAGATATCTATATTTTGACTTCTAAGCAGCCACCGCATTTTGCAATATGTTCAATTTAAAAATTAGAGAAAGGAAAAATAACATAATAATTATCCAATTATTTTATTTATTTATTTATTTTTGCTTAAAAGTAGTATACAAAATTAAATACTTATGTTACTAATTTGTATGGTTTAAAATTAAGATCGCCTATTGTAGCTTAAGCGTCAAAGTGCATTATTATTGCATTCAGTACATTATTAATGTATAAAGGGGGCGCGATAAAAATTTTGATCGAAAAGAGGGCGCCAGTATCGAAAGTTTGAGAAGCACTGGTGCAAAGGCTTGCTGATGTACATTAAATCTATCAAGGTTGAACGTCCTTCCGTTGACGAGGAGTGGGAGTTTACAAAGGGAAGTGGAAGAGCTTGGACAGGCATGGTGACCCAGTGCCACGCGTGCCATTGATGACACGCGACACAATATTTTGGGCACGCCTACAATCAAAACTGTTTGCATTTTAATTTAAAATAACGAAGTTCATTATGAAGTATTACGAAAAAACGCGAATGATCGATCCTGGGGAGGAAGGGAGCACACACTCGTATTGCTTTAGTTACAATGGCTACCGTACATCCCCAACCCACGAATCACGTGGGTACCCAGGGTTCTAGGAAACCCAAATCCTATAAAGCATGTGCGGTCTTTGCAGGGGTGTCCTAATATTCTTCGTTAAGGTATCGGACTACGTTCGGAACCGTGATTTTAAGAAATCGCATAAATTTATAATTTTCATAATATTTAGAGTCATTTAGATTAGAATACATGTATAAAATTATTTTAAGGACATTTTGACAAAAAAAAATTATTTAAATACAATATTTCGACAAAAAATTAGCTTAGAATAACCTTTTTTCAAAATATTCTACTTTTGTGAATAATACTCCTATTATATAAATATTTTCCTGTATATAGCTCAGACCTTTGTACAGAGACTCAACTATGATTTTTGAAAAATGCACATTTTTTTCAGAGTTACAACTAATTGAAATAATTATCGGCGTTTTTTCTTAAAATTTCTCTCCTCTGTTGTCGTAAAACATGGATAAACCCACTTCTAAGTTATATATTTCAAAAATTCTAGTTGAGCCTCTGTACAGAGGTCTGAGCTATATTATTATAATAGAAGCATTTTTGACAAAAGGAGAACATTTTGAAAATGGATCGTTCTATGTTCATTTTTTGTCAAAAATATTGTACTTGAATAATTTTTTACTATAATTCTATTCTTAAAACAATTTTATATACATTTTCTAATCTAAGTGACACTAAATATCATGACAAATATCCATTTATTAATTATGTGGGTTTATTGATATTTTACGCCAAAAAACGCCAATAATTATTTCAATTAGTTGTAACTCTGAAAATAATGCGAATTTTTCAAAAATTTCAGTTGGTCCTCTGTACAGAGGTCTGATCTATATGCAGGTAAAATATTTATATAATAGAAGTATTTTTCACAAAAGGAAAATATTTTGAAAAAAAGAGGTTATTCTAAGTTAATTTTTTGCAAAAATATTGCATTTAAATAACTTCTTTTAATCAAAATATCCTTAAAACAATTTTACGTATGTATTCTAATCTAAGTAACACTAAATATCATGACAATTATCCATTTATGCGCTTTGCTAAATCACGTTTCCGAACGAAGTCGGATACCTTATAACGAATGATGTTTTTCCTCTGTATTTGAACTAGGGAATATCTGGAAATCAATCAGCTGGTAGTTAAAGGTATACCACTACGTTCGGAACCATGATTTTGCAAAAGCGTGTAAATGGATAATATTTATGATATTTAGTGTCACTTAGATTAGAAAATGTATATAAATTTGTTTTAAGAATTTAATTACAATAAAAAAAATATTTAAGTACAATATTTTGACAAAAAAATGAGCATAGAATGACCCTTTTTCAAATTATTCTCCTTTTGTGAAAAATGCTTCTATTAAAATAGTATTTTACCTGTATATATCTCAGACATTTGTACAGATGCTGAACTAGAATTTTTAAAATATACAGCTTAGAAGTGGGTTTATTCATATTTTAGTACTACAGAGGGGAGAAATTGTAAGAAAAAAACGGCGATAATTATTTCAATTGGTTGTAACTCTGAAAATAATGCGAAATTTTCAAAAATTTTAGTTAATCCTCTGTACAGAGGTCTGTTCTATATGCAGGTAAGACATTTATATAATAGACGTATTTTTCACAAAAGGAGAATATTTTGAAAAAAAAAGTTATTCTAAGTTAATTTTTTGCCAAAATATTGCATTTAAATAACTTCTTTTAATCAAAATATCCGTAAAACAGTTTTACGCATGTTTTTAATTTAAGTGACACTAAATATCAGGAAAATTATCCATTTATGTGGTTTTTTAAAATCACGGTTTCGAACGTAGTCGGATACCTTAAGCCACTGTTTAGTTACGTCGTGGAGTACAATTGCAAATGATGCAAAGTTTGTCTAAGCAAATGTTGTTGACACAACTATGTTTTAAAATTTATTTGTGTTATTTTACGATATTTAACTGTTATTTAACGTGGCTAGATCAGTAAAAAACCAGAAAATGCAAAATAGTAAGTGTAACTTTGAATTTCACACTTGGTAGACCGGGAAATATAGGATGATTAGTAAAGTCAACAAAGTGGTGTGTTTTACATTCTGGAACAGTGGTAGGTAGAATATCATCTGTAAAATTGCATTTTGAAATAAATTGCAAATCCTTTTGTCGGTAAATGGAATTAGAGCAAAAATTAATTGCTTGGAAACCTTTTGGTAGATGACTCCAATTCAACATAGATTCTGCTAAAAGTAATATCTTGCAATCACGATATAACTTATTTGTCATCTAATCTGTAACAACAGAAGTCACATTAATGTTACTTTAAATTGAATTACTCGTATAACTAAATATTTCCTGCTATACAGAGCAAAATGAACATTTTCATAGTACATAAAGAGTTTCGAGTTGTTAGGAGTTTGTTTTTTATTTTCCCAATAATTACAAGTCAAAATTATTTGACGACACGTCTATATATCAATAAACAATTCTTTAGAAAAAATGGCACGTTGATTCATAAAGGTTAGCACCCCCTCCCTGAGCTAGGGCGTCGTTTTCGTCACTTGGCCGTGATTCAGGATTGCAAGGTCTATCACCGGAAGTCCTGACTTAATTTCATAGTATGGCGTCTAAGGGTTATCAATCCTTTGGAACAGAGCTTCTCAAACTTTCAATATTTGCAACCAAATTTTCATTTATAATTTTCATCGCCTCTCTTCCTTTTCATAGAATAGTAATTTATTGAATACAACAACGAAGAATATTTTGAAGCTAAAGCTGTAGTATGGCCTTAACTATAAATCATAGAAATGATCCAGGTAAGTATAAATCTTTTACATGCCACTTTTAATTAATAGATATTTTAAGTAAATTACTTTTAAATGATATTTTTTTTAAATAATCTTTTTTTTTTTTTTTGATTTTTTGATAGGTTCGTCCCCCATGTAGGGTTTTCCCACACAGCCCTAGAGGGCATGCCATACAGTTTGAAAGCCCCTGATATAGAAGAATTTAAAAGAAATTTCCCATATTAAATATTATTGCACTGAATCCGATGATTGTTTATATAATAAAAGTAATAGAACTGCTTAAAGTAAAATAACATAGGTTATTTTAAAATATCCGACTATGTTCGGAACCGTGCTTTTGCAAAAGCGTATAAATGGATAATAGTTATCATACTTAGTGTCATTTACATTAGAAAACGTATATAAAATTGTTTTAAGAATAGTATTACAATAAAAAATTATTCAAGTACAATATTTTTGACGAAAAATGAACATAGAATGACCCATTTTCAAAATGTTCTCCTTTTGTGAAAAATGCTTCTATTATAATAATATAGCTCAGACCTCTGTACAGAGGCTAAAGTAGAATTTTTGAAATATATAACTTAGACGTGGGCTTATCCATGTTTTATGACAACAGAGGGGAGAAATTTTAAGAAAAATACGGTGATAATTATTTCAATTAGTTGTAGCTCTGAAAATAATGTAAAATTTTCAAAAAAAAATAGTTCAAACTCTCTGGAGAAGTCTTTACTTAACATAAGTGAAATGTTATTATTTTAGAAACATTTCTTATAAAAGGAGAAAACTTTGAAAAAAGGTCATTCTAAATTAATTTTTTACCAAAATATTGCATTTAAATAATTTGTTTTAATCAAAATATCCTTAAAACAATTTTATATATGTATTCTATTCTAAATGACACTAAATATCTAAATATCAGGAAAATTATCTTCTTATGCGCTTTTTTAAGATCACGGTTCCGAACGTAGTCGGATACCTTAAAAGTTTTGTTTCTTAAAAATTGCTTAAGTTTTTAAATTATAGCTAAATTTAGCTTCCTTCCCTAAAAATACGTTTTTCACGTTCTTATTGTATAAGCTTAGTACTAAGCATTTAACTAAAATCTTCGAAAAACTGTTTGTAAGGCGAGAAAATCATGTATTTTTTTAAAACAATATATATTGTGAATTAATTTAACTACTGAAGTAAAATTACTACCCAATTTCAATGTAACTTCTTTACATTTCTGTTGCTTCTAAAAGATATTTATTACCAAGAATAGCCCTCTGGTGTTGGGATCTTTGTTTCTCCAGAAAATATGAATAGATGAGTAATATATGTTCAGAATTACTTTTATAAGAAATAGAATAAAACATCCCTTTTTTATTCAAATCTATTACTTTAATAAAGGGTGTTATTTTAGAGGTATAGAACTTTAAATTGCAATAAAACAACGATGTATTATTCGATTGACATGAATTTTTTTAATCGAAAGATAATCTTGAGGCATTACATTTTAAATATGATCAAGCAAGGCGTAGATTCGTCGAATGGGCCCAAAACGAGATTACCGTTGTTCCCGATTTTCATAAGCGAATTTTGTTTAGCGATGAAGCGCACTTCTGGTTGAATGGCTACGTCAGCAAACAAAACTGCCGCATTTGGAGTGAAGCTAATCCACAAGTGTATGTCGAAACACCGTTACATTCAGAAAAACTGACTGTTTGGTGCGCTCTATGGAATCCTTCTTCAAAAACGATGAAGGCCACAACGTTACAGTCAACGGTGATCGGTATATATCCATGATTACTAACTTTTTCATTCCTGAATTGAACAATCATGATGTCCAGGAGCTGTGGTTCCAACAAGATGGCACAACATGTCACACAGCTCGTGCCACAATCGATTTATTGAAAGACATGTTTGGTGACCGCCTAATTTCACGTTTTGGACCTGTGAATTGGCCTCCAAGATCTTGTGATTTAACACCGCTAGACTATTTTCTGTGGGGCTATGTAAAGTCATTGGTCTATGCGGATAAGCCACAAACGCTTGGCCATTTGGAAGACAACATTCGTCGTGTTATTGCCGATATACGGCCACAAATGTTGGGAAAAGTCATAGAAAATTGGACGTCCAGATTGGACTACATCCGAGCCAGCCATGGCAGTCCTATGCCAGAAATCATATTTAAAATGTAATGCCATAAGATTATCTTTCGAATAAAAAAAATTCATGTCAATCGAATAATACATCATTGTTTTATTGCAATTTAAAGTTCTATACCTCTAAAAAAACACCCTTTATTTACTCAAATGAAATTCACAATTAACTTTATTTTATGTATTGCATTTTTCAACAAAGTTTTGATTATTTTACTTGCATTTCAGTCTTATTTTAAGTTATGTCAGAAGATAGCAAATTTATATCGGATGTTCTTCATGCATATATTCTGACATCCAAGTTTGTGTTATTACTTTTATTTTTTCCGTTTTACGTGTGATGCCAATTTTTAATGTCATTTTAAAGTTAATTCTGTTTGTTGAGCTCTATCACGAAATAAGTCGAAGCTTAATGCATATAAATAAGCTACAAATATTTGTTTTCAATATACTTTTTATTACATAAAGATATATTGTGTGTGCGTGCGCGTGGGTGCTCTGACTGAAATAAGGATATCGCTCCTCTAGTTCTTGGTGTCAAGGGTATACGGTTGATTGACAAATCTTAGGATCTAAATCTTTTTATTAAATGTTTGCATTTCTTTTGATATTTGAAGAAATTTTAATTGAACATTATAAGCAGTGTATGAAGTATCTGTCTATGAACGAATACTGAACCATAAAAATTGCGTAATCTTTGTCGTATTTTTTTACGAATTTCTAAACCCCCCAAAATCATTTTTTACTGCACAAAATTAATATATATTCTATCAAAATATGAAAAAGGCGAACTATTTTCATCAGTAAGCAGCTGTTTACTTGCTTTACAGTTTGAAAAATAAGTGGTATCCTTTTCACTGATGTCCAGTTTTCCTTGCAATGCATCTTAGTTTTAAATTTTAAAAAGTACACTGTGATAATATATATATATATTAATCCTAATGCTTTGAGGTGTTTAAGATAAATATCTACAAAAAATAATAAACGTATTTGTTTTAAAATATTTGGAATGATTTATTTAGAAATAAATTATGGCAAATAGTATCTTACCGTTAAAACAGCATTACAATCTTCCTTCGACATCAGATTGTAAAAACAAAATCGAATCACAAAATCGAAATTATGTATTACATATTTTTTGCTTACTTTGTCAAATAGAATTTTGATAGTAAAAAACGAAAATATCTTGCATGGTTTTTTTTATTTGAAATTTTAACGCTTATCACGAGATTCATTATTAGTGTTAGATTCCAGGCGGGAACTCTCACTGCAATAATTGTGAAGAATGCAATCCCAGGTGCGCCATCTCGTAGAAATATTCAAAAATACAAAAATATCACGGAAATTAAAAAGGCGTGTGTAAGTAGCGACAAGCATTCAGTTTCAAGTGCAAAATTTTTCTTTGCGTCGAATGCCATGCAGCACCGACAAAACGGGCACAAAAACGCTAAACATATGACATGCACCTTCGATAGTGAAGGGGCTAAACACCATACTCATATTCATTCATTTGTTTATTCGTATGGAAATTTGTTTTTCTGTAGGTATTCATCATATCATTGATTCTTTCGCTCTTGTCCACAGTTCCATGCTAAAAACAGGTTTGTAATAATAATAATCCAACTTTCTATTTATCTTGTATTTAAAATATTTTACTCCTTAGTTTTAGATCCGTGTTTCTCAAACTGTAGGGGGCTTGATAATAGTAGAAGGGGGCGCGAGCATATCGAAAAGTGAAAAAAAAGGGATTTAAAAAATTACAAATTTACTGAAAGGGAGCAAAACAAAATATGTATTCGAACATAATAAAAAAATACACATTTACACTGATAAAATATACTTATAAGTGTGTATCAGTAATGCAAAATGTATGGGATAATTCATCTGTCAATACTAAGTAAATAATTATTTTATTTTACAAATGCCAGGCCCGTGACCATCAGGTCATTAGGCAACGGGCTCTCCAATACCTTTTTACAATGCAGTTAAGATCATTCAGTGCAGAGCACTCGTCCAAATGAGCGGCAGTCATGTCTTGTCCAGTGTCACACAAAACGCAGATAGGCGAAGTCACTAACTTAAAACGAAACAGATGAGCACAAAGGCAGTCATGTCCGGTTAAAAGTCTAAATTTAGACACAGCAGCAGCACGAGGAGAACTTGGAATACCGTGGGTTTCTTACATAGTATACTCAAGGCTTATCACGAGCAACACACGAAAAGCTGTAAGGCGAAATGATTCCCCCTAAAAATCCTATTAATTTCCAGTTTGGCAGAATGAAGTGTCGGGTCTCTGCAAAGTTCTGAAGGATACCCGTTCCCTTTTTTTGCCAAAAGTCTGCCCTCTCATTTCCCCAAAGACCACAGTGGGATGGTACCCATTGAAAGACGATCTTTCCTTTTATCTTTCCCAGGGTTCTCTACAGTTTTTGCACACGTAAACAATTATTCTCATTATAGTTGGACAAAGCCTGAAGGGCAGGGTAGAATCTGAAAGAATTACAGCTCTTTCAATGGGGAAGACGAACAGCAAGTTGAAGGGCTATATGTATAGCTTCAACCTCACCATCAAAGTGAGTTGTCAAAGGGCCGGCGTATAAATAGAAGGAGAAGAGGTGACTAAAAACACCAATGTGAGAGTCTTGGGCAAAGTCCGTAACGTAGGTGTAACGTAAGGGGTGTAACGTAGCAGGCCTCCTCGTGGTGCACCCTGGTTAACGCTAAATCTGCTACAGCGATTGCCGCTCTCCTCTCGTTTTGTGATGCATTCGAGTTCTGGTACTAAGTAAATAATAAATTTAATAATCACGTAGGCTTGCCATATACAAAATTTAATATTTACCTTGATAATATGTACGGTTTATGATTAGAATCGTGTTGTAGCTTTAACATCAAAGTGCATTATTATTGCATTCAATACATTATTTTTGTGTGAAAAGGGGCGCGATGAAAATTAAGATTGAAAATTGGGTCGCAAACATTGAAAGTTTGAGAAGCACTAATTTAGGTACTACAGTTTATGTAAGACAATCGTATTTTTTTAAAAGAATTTGAAGTACTCCATTTAAATTTGTTATTATTCAATCTCTCTTCAGAATATCTTTGAAAAGCAGTAGAGCGACTAAGATAACATTTCTGTGTCACTGCATTCTTCCCCTTTTCTGTTGTTGTTGCTTCTAAGTCTCCCTGTCTGACGTAGTCAAATCGAGGCCCTCGAAATTCATCGTGGCAAGGGGCTAGAATTAAGCCTGTCGTTGTCCTTGACCTTAAAGAACATACATGTAACAGTACGAATTAGCTAAGCGAAATTCCCCGAAGGGACGATAGATAGGGACACCACCTATCTCCCTCTCCACAATTTAGGTATGGAACTGAAGGGGAGGGAAGTATTCTCCAGTTCCCTGCACTCGTGATTCAGCCCACAAGACTTTCGGACCCACTGATATAACGAGTACGTACTCCGTGTGTACTCGGAGGGTAGTTGGTGTTATCGGGCTTCCAACCCAGGCCTTCAGATCTGAAGTCCGATGCTCTAACCACTACACTACCAACGGCCCTCCTTTTTTCTAAAAAGGTTTGTCCCAAATCACGTGGTTGGTGGTTTGCCACGGCGTCGTATTTTGTTGGTGGATGCATTTAGAAGCCGACGATTGAAAAAAAATTGCGTTTGTAGAACAGAGAATAATATCAAATTTTGTGTTGGCTTGGAAAAGAGTGCTACGAAGGCTTACGAAATGTCGAAACATGTTTAAGGTAGTGATACACTATCATGAACGCAAGATTTTGAGTGGCTTCGAAGTTTCAAAGAGGGTAGGGAAAGTGTCAGAGACGTCGAACGCTCTTGACGATCATAGATTTCCCGCACCGGTGAACACATTGAAAAGTTTTCTGCTGCGGCACGTTAGAACATGCTTCAAACAATGACGGGTTTTAAATGAAAACAACTGTTTTTTCACACATTCTACTTACTCCTTGAAACTTCAGGATGTTTCTTGAGCTGCTACGTCCTCTCATTGTCGTCAATTTCTATCTGCAGATGAAGTTTGTGATAGCCCTCTTCCCAGGGGTACCATCTCTTCCTCTACGCAACCTAAATTTGTAGAAGAAAATGATTGATCACTCGAGTTAGCCGTATATATATATATAATCAACTAATTTATTATTATTCAATATATTAATCTAAACAACACAAGTCTTACTATAGGGATGTAATCAGGAGTGATGTAACGTAATTCTAAATTCTAAGTAAATAGCGCTTGAAATCCTAACCGCTATCTTTATGAGAAGTTATCCTAAGAATCTTTATCTGCATACCTTAGATTCCTTAACACGTTAAAGCCCATTCTAAAATTACGTTTCAATATTTAATGTCTTACCAACAGCTCAAGGCAATCAGCATTCAGTTTTCTTTCTCCTTTCATTTTATTCTATCATTCTACCACGCGAATACTAAAGCTCATTCTATTCTACCATTCTACCACGCGAATACTAAAGCTGCATTATATATCTATTAACTAATCTTCATAATGCGGTTTTTCTTGAAAGGATTGGATATGAAATAACTCATTTTTTGGGTCAAAAAGATTTCCCAAAAGTATTAGTGTGAAAATAAGATAAATGCCCGTCTCAAGTTAAAAATGCATCGCAGAGCTTAATTAAAAGACATGGCTAAGAATGGATTCCATGAATTTTTTGATGACTTTTACAAAAATAAAAAAATTTTCTATATTACGAACTTTTCTCTAGTGATTCAATTTTTTTTCTCCCTATTCTTTAAGTACTTCTGGACATTTCAAGTCATTTTCTCTTTTAACATATTTTATAGTGGTCATAAAGGGAGTTTTGATGCATTGTAAAGTTGTGAGGTGTATATGTTATGAAACAAAGCATTTTTCAATAAAAAAAGAGAAAAAAATCAAACAAAGTTAACAGATTTTATGAGTAATTAAGCTTAACAATGCTTGTGGTAATGTATGTTTAGAATCTCTAGTTATATATAAAATAATGTATATTTAAAATTACTTATATGACTTAAATTAAAAAATATCTTTAAAATTCATTAATTTTAATCTTAAATTGTTTTCTTAATGTTAAAAATGCAGTTTATTCCTCGATCCTCTTTTTCTTGTTATCCTTGCAGTTTTTCTTTCATTATTTCCTTATTTTGATGGGTACGACATATAAAATATATTAATATTAATTTACAAAAAGATGTAAATAATTACTTTTTTTAAAATATAGTGTTTATGAATTTAAAATTTGTTTTGTATGGTTTATGAAGTATATTAAAAGATGAGCCTCTATTTAATGACTTTCCCATACAACGAACTTTGTTTCGGTATTTAGTGACTTCGTTATATAGAAGTCCGACCGTGTATCAATTATTTTCTCCTATATTTTAGGAATTACAATACAATTGTTTAAAAAGATCTACATAGTTTCGAGCAAAGTACATAATGCATGCTTCCAAATCTACTGTGCTCAATTTCTGTTTTACTTTGCAAAACTTCTGAAGTCTTTATTTAATATAATCCAAAATCTTCAACTATACTTAACTAAACTTTCTACTCGCCTCACAGAAAGTGAAACAAGAGTCTGTTCCCTTTCTGCAATTAATTAGTTAATTAAAACCGATTTTGTCCCAGTTTCTATACATATAGACACTCGGTAGATTGATTATACATCAACAATATCTGAGATATACATCTTGATCACAACTTCTGATTCAATTAAAATGAAGCTGACGAAAACTTAGGATACAGAGATCAATTACGAATTTAATTACTCATTTAAGGAAATTTTACAGGGAATTAATCACTGAGCTCTGATTCGAAGCTTGAAATTTCAGTCGAGAGATCGCGTACAATTTCTGAAGCAACTGTTATATAATGAATGTTTACTCTCAATTAAATCTATCAAGCATTGATACTTGTTCTCGTATTAATCAAATTTATAACTGTTTGTGTTTAATATTGTTTTTATTTGTCTTTATAACGAAAATTCGTAACATTTCGTATTTGTCTATTATAGCGATTCTCAAAGTGTAAGGCCAGCCGCCCCCAAAAAGTCGTGTGATAACCTTATGTGGAGGACACGAGCCATATCGAAAATAAAGTATTATTTTAAAAAGTTATTCATTTACTTAAAGGAAGCAAAACAAAGATATTCTGATATAATAAAAAACACGTTGCTTATTTATTGTAATATGTTCCAATTTTAATATTAGAAAGGAAAAGCAATATCATTTTTACCATATTAATTAAAAGTAACTTACTTAATACATTTATTACATTTATACATTTATAAGTACTTTTAAAAGTAATTTAAAGTGCTATATACAAACTTTAGTACTTATCTAGATAATTTGTACAGCTTATAATTAAGGTCGTATTGAAACTTAAGCGTTAAAGAGCACTATTGTTGTATTTAATACAGTAGAACGCCGTTTATCCGAATCAATTGGGATCGGACACCGTTTGGATACACGATTGTTCGGATAACCGAATACCGAATGCGATCCATACAGTATATGAAACCAGACACTATGCGAATACTGAAAATCATCACATGCGGGAAACGTGCTTGAAGAAAAATAAGTGTAAAATGTCGCAATTTTACCTTTATTGTGGAAAATGATCCTTATTTTTCGCTGTACCATTGTACACCTTCGTTTTGTTCGCTACAAGGACTCTGAATCTCTTGAGCAGCCGTAGTTGAGTAGGACAGCAGTCTGATTGTTGTTTGTTCCACTCCATAGCTGTCTCTGACGCAGAAAACGGGTCAACAATTGATGGACCCTTACTACTTTCGTTGTTGTTATTGTCCTCGTCTTCAACCATTTCATCGTCGACATGGTCGGATTCTGCTTGCACGGAAGTTACAATCTCATCATCATTTAGCATTTGAAATCCACTGAGTCTTCTGCATCGATTGCCATTCAGGTTTCTATATCTTCATCGCATTCTTGAAATCCTAGGATTGATTGGACAAAGTCGGTAATCTGATCCCTATGGTCACCATTGTAGTCTTCTTCACCTTTTAAATTGACAAAAGTTGACAAAAAAAACTGGTTCGGATATTGGACGCTCTGAATAATTGACGTTCGGATAAATGACGTTCTACTGTACATTGTTTTTGGATGAAGGTGGTGGGAGCGTGATGAAAATTATGATTGAAAATTGGGTCGCAAATATTGAAAGTTTGAGAAGCACTGGTTAAATATATTTTGGAAGTACAAGTTGTAGAAATTCATTTCCATTTAATTCTGACATGTTACATGTCCGGTACAGTTAGAATTATCAGATATATTTACTTATTTTCACGTAATCAGGTATCTATTTTTCACAAAACAATTCAAAAGATTGATGGTGAACATACTTCAGCTACAGAAAGTCTTTTTTTAATGGTTTTGTCCTTCAATATAAATAACGATTCGAAAAACAAAATTATTCCTTTAATAATATAATAATAAAAAGAAAACTTTCAAAATTAGAAGAGAATCAAATCCGGACATAACGGAAAAGTTTACCTCAGAAAAGCAGAATTTTTACCGAACATGTTTACAATATATCAAAGAATAGTCCGAAACAAATATCACAGGAAATAGCAGTTTTCAATGGTGTTACCTGATTTAATCGCAAGTAAATTGGCCAGATAAAGAAAATTTTGGTGAACTTAAATCGAAGAAATGTCTGATATTAAAATCGATGACAATTGTCTTTTGGAAGAAATTAGAATGAATATATATTTAAATTGAGATAAATTAGAACAGGGGGAAATCTATATTTGTAATTGATAAAAGATGGGTGGAATTATTTAACCATTTCAAAAACGAGCATATTTCATATAAATATATAGGTATTCTTGTTGAATTTACACCGTGCTGCTCTACAACTAACGCTGCAAATGAAAGAGTTGTTTTTCAATTAGTAAGGAGTTTTGTACCGTGAGAAATCCAGATTGAATGTTGATACTTTAGCTGCAACAATTACCGATAAGTTCAATATGAAGGATAGTTCTTGCTCCGAAATTTCCAATGCATTAAAAAACGATGTATTGAAAAAACTTTTATTCAATGAAAAAATACTCATTTGATTAAGTAATTAAAAAGGATGTTTCCTTATTTATGTAACAAGTGTAATTTTGTTTAAATGTTTCATATATTTAAGTTGTAATTTTTCTTAAATTTTTTGTCTTCCTTTTAATTATTAAAAATTGGTCTCCTTAAAAATAACAGTGATGAATTCTTTATCTTATGAGCATTATTAGATTTTGGGTCTGATAGTTGTTTTGTCACTGAATGAGTAACACTTTAGGTTTATAGGGGAAATGGGAAGCTCAGTGGCTGTGTGAGTGGTTAGTGCATCGGGCTTCCACAACACAGGTCCGAGGTTCAAACCCCAGCCTGTGCAAGGTTTACTCAGCCTTTCATCCCTTTGGTGGGTCGAAAAAGGAGTACCAATCTTGCTTGGGAACTTAACACTAGGGGTTTCGCTTCAGACTGACCACCTGATCGGAGTATCTGCTCATGCACCTCAGAGCCTAAGGTTACGTATACCGAGTTGGCCCTCATGGGCTGTTACGCCACTGAGTTAAGTTAAGAGGAAGTGTAATGTAATCTCTTGTAGCAATGATTACAGCAGGCCATACTAAAGTGAGTGCTGATTGAATTATGTGAGCAAAGATGTACATAATAAGCAAGTGAAAGAGAACGCTTTTATTTTAATAAATGTTTGAGTAATTAAAAAGTTAATGAAAATAACACTTCTCAAATACCTTCCGAGATAAAACATATAAAGGATTCAAAGAATATTTTAAATCAATTTCTTTGTCAGATAAGGATTTTATGCGTGCTAAAGAGTATGATATTATTTTAGGACTTGATTGCTCCTTCTTGAAATTCTTCGCAATGGATAACTGAGGTTCTAATAATGAACGATAGCTCGTATAGAAATGTTTGGTTGGGTTGTAGCAAGAAAACATAGTACTAAAAATATGGTACATCAGAAATTCTATTCTCATTTTTATTGCGCTGAGAAAAAAATAAATACCAACTCGCTTCTTCATAGTGTTTTACGAAACGGCGGTGGGTTTATATGTCAGAAAACAGTTTGTATGACAGAAAAATATTTTGTGAAACCCAATTTCAGTCAATTTTTGAACATAATAATAAGGGTAGATTTGTAATTATATTTCCAATGTACAGACAACTTAGATATGGCCATAAAACATATTTGTCTTCGATTCTAATACATAAATCGCTTGTAGCATTTAATCTTTGGAATTTTTTTTTATGGAAGAAACTTATATTACACACTTAAAATTTAGTAATTTTAACTAAATATTAAATTTATTACAAAAAACCTCTCGAATAATCTTTCTACAGTATTAATACTTTATAAGACATGAAAATCTTCATGATCTGCATATTTTATTTTTGCATATCTGCATGAGATTTTGATTTTTTTTTTCTGTAAATCATGTTTAGGAAGGAACATTCTGTATTTTCCTTCCTGTTGTTTGCTCATTGGGGATCTTTCCAAATCATCTTTATATGTTTTGTAAACTCTTTTTTTTTCATTATTTATATTTAAAAGACATATATTTATAAAAAAATAGTTTATTATCCATGAACATTAAAAACATTCGTATCAAAAATTAAAGCCATATGTTGTGTTAGAAAAATAATTTTATGTTTTACTAGCTGGTAAAACCGTTCTTCACACGGGTGAATTGAAAAATTAAACAATACAGATTAAAGGATAAGCAAGTTTTTAATGAGTTAATTTTACGTGAAATGCATATTAAACAAAAAACACATATTCGTTAAATTTTTAGTCTGTAGATCTAGTAGCTGATAAAAATGAATTTTTTTTTTTTTATAACTCCCCGTAACTCTCTCGTGGGTCGATTTTTTAAAAACCCTTCCTAAGCTGATCTCTGCCCAGCAAAAGCAAAGCATTGATACAAATTTTGTGTAATGAACGCTTAAAGTAGTGTAAACAATTTATATCTAGAAGTGTAATACATTATTATTACTTTCTGTTGTTATTCTGTTAAAATTGTAATATTCGCAAGCAATGCCGTTCATTAAATTATAATGGTGATTCAATGGAAACCTAGCGAAATGTTGGCGATAGAGTCAAGTTGGCAACTTGACAATTGATTGAACTGTGCAGAAGTCAATATACTGTAGCACCACCTGGTGGGGAACTGCAACGAAGAAGATAGCATAAAACTCTTCTCCATAAAAAAAATACATATACATGCCAATTTTCATAGCGATCGGTTGAACAGTCTTGGAGTGAAGCGAGGTTATACATACATTTTTACTTCTTAGATAAACAAATAGTATTAAGGAATCTTAAAGTTGAGATCATTAAAATATTTATAGAAAATTTACATGCAGTGAAAAGAAAATCGTTTAACACAAAACTGAGTGGGTATGAATTCTTTTTCGTGCTAAAAGAATTTCATGTGAAAGAATACTAAAAAAACCATATATTTAACAAAATTAAGTTTATTAGAGTACCGTTTATTTACATAGATATGTGTATATATTATATATAACTGGTGCCCGCGACTTCGTCTGCGCAGGATTAGTCCTTCGAGTAGCTTTTATTTTCTTCTCCAAGGTCCTCTATCTTTATACCAAAATTCATCAAAATTGGTTCTATGGGTTAGTCGCGAAGGCGTAACAGACAAACAGAGTTACTTTGAGAGACCCTTGTTCCATATTGTGTAATGTATGTAAGCTGAAACTAAGTATTTTTGATGATGATCTCACTGATAGGTATTATAAATCCTATATTTTGTGTTAATAGATGTACGGATGTATATGATGATTGATGGTAATGCAGAAGTTATAGGTAGAGCTATTGCAATATACTCCTATAAACTATATTAAACGATTTTTTTCGTTCAGTATAAACATGCAGATTTTGCGATTTAGAAATGCGTGAGCAAGCCACGTAGAGCTGGCCGTGGGGAAAACATGTCTGCTACCTTTAAGGATTGGCCTTGCGATTTGTTGATAGTCCTTGAAAATGCAACATTTAATGCGAAATGCAGACGTTTAAAATTAAATGGTAAGTTATTGGGTGTGATTGGGATGCGTGGTATAACTTCCAAAAAATACAGTACGGCAGTTATTATTTTTATACATTAAAAATGCAATACCTGCCTATTCAATTAAAACTATAGCGTTATAATTAACTACTAACCACAAAGTTGCAAAGTTGTCCAAATGAAGTAGTGTAGTGTAAAAGACTTATCTACTTTAAATATCAGAAGCGATAAGAGTAAGTTTTATTCTGAAATAAAAAAAATAGTGATTACAAAGCAAAAAATTAGAATCAAGCACGCACTGGTGCCTGGCGTAGACAAAACAGAGGGGAACGTTTTGCTTCATACATGAAAGATAGATATATGCTGACGTGGCACGCCAGAAAAGCTTGCAGATGGCAGAATTGTTTCCTACTTACTTGACAATTATCGTTTTTTCTGCACACAATGTCTTTATATCTTTATAAATTATAGTCTATGTGTTATTCTGATTTATAAGCGATATTATTGTAAAGTTTCATTAAAATCCATTCAGTGGTTTTCGCATGAAAGACGCCCAAACATCCTCACAAACTTTCACGTTTATAATACATATTAGGATTATTATTGTTATTATTCAAGTTGTACATTAAAGAAACAATTTAAGTCTCTAAATATATTTAACACTCTTTTTTTAGATTGTAGAGTTTAAAAATAAAACGACTTATATTTATAGAAATCTTCCAAAAACTAACTTTTAAGATAAATGCAGAAAAAAAATTAAACATGTTTTTTATTATAGCGCGGTACATAGTTTTGTAAGAATTACATTGATATAACTATAGTTTAGTAAGTAGCTATTTCGTTAAGAAAAAGGAAGTTAATGCACTATAAAACTTTACATATTCTTATTTTTTGAAATGTTTCATACCCATTTTTTTAAAAAATATATATGTTTACCTTTTTTCTTGGTTAGACTTACAACTGATATTTCTACAAATTGATAAAGTCGTCAGTCATACAAAAATACTTATGCGTGCATTCTACAGAAAAATATTCCAAATCAAAAGTAAGCTATTTTCTTGAAGGAATCTCACTTCCAGAATTCAATTTCAAAATGTTATCATACAACATCTGGAAAAAAAAGAGCTTCCATCTTTAAACTTTCTTCATCGAAGAAAAAAAGTTCTGTTTATTTTAAAGCATCTTGAGCCAGAAGTTTGCATTAAAAAAATTGTGATCTATGTATGCAAGATTATACTGTCGGAGATTCAATAAAAATAGCGCACATTTTTACTTTTTTTTTTTTAGCAGTCTGATACGTACATCAGACTATTTTCAGACTAATACAGTTTTAGAACTTTGTCTCGAATTTAAATTGAATATAAACTATCAAGATTCTCTTAAATTTCTTTCTATTTTTCACTATCGATGTTGAGACAAAAATTTAATCGCTTTTATGAAACAATATGATATCGAATATTAATACGTTCGAACCTCCATTTTACGAACCTCTATTTTGCGAACTTTTTCCTAGAACCAAAACGATAAAGTATATTCAAAATGAATCTCTATTTAACGAACTTTTCCTTAACGAACTTTTTGCCCGGAAATTTGGCGACTAAGTTAACTAGAGGTCCCACTGTATATTCATTTTGTAAGATAAAAAGATTTAGTAAAATCATTGGAACAAAACTCTACATATTTGGTTTATCAAATTTTCTTACAAGCAATTTGAAAAATATGGTTTATGTAAATAAAGTATTAGTAACATGCTAAGAGTTTTAAAAGCAGAAATATATATATATGTATACATGAATATATATATATACATATATATATATATATATATATATATATATATATATATATATATATATATATATATATATATATATATATATATATATATATACAATATTTGCTTATGAATACGTTTCAACAGATTTATTTGTTTGTATCAAAAAATTTTTGTTAAGGTATCCGACTACGTTCGTAACCGTGATTTTAAAAAAGCACATATATGGATAATTTTCTTGATATTTAGTGTCATTCAGATTAGAATACTTGCATAAAATTGTTTTAAGGACATTTTGACAAAACATTTTATTTAAATATAATATTTTGGCAAAAAATTAACTTAGAATAATCTTTTTTCCAAATGTTCTCCTTCTTTGACAAAAGGTTCTATTATAATAATATTTTACCTGTATATAGCACAGACCTCTCTACAGAGATTCAACTAGAATTTTTGAAAAATTCACATTATTTTTATAATTACCACCAATTGGAATAATCATTAGCGTTTTTTTTCTTAAAATTGATCCCCTCTGTTGTTCTAAAATATGAATAAACCCACTTCTAAGTTATATATTTCAAAAATTCTAGTTGAGCCTCTGTAGAGAGGTCTGAGCTATACAGAGACAAAATATTATTATAATAGAAGCCTTTTTCACAAAAGGAGAACATTTGGAAAAAAGATTATTCTAAGTTAATTTTATGCCAAAATATTGCATTTAAATAATTTTATTTGTTAAAACGTGCTTAAAACAATTTTATGCATATATTCTAATTAAAGTGACACTGAATATCATGAAAATTAGCCATTTATGCGCTTTGCTAAATCACGGTTCCGAACGAAGTCGGATACCCCTTAAAACGAATGATGTTTTCCCTCTGTATTTGACTAGGGAATATCTGGAAACTAATCATCTCGTAGTTAAAGGTATCCGACTACGTTCGAAACCATGATTTTGCAAAAGCGTGTAAATGGATAATATTTATGATATTCAGTGTCACTTTGATTAGAAAATGTATAAAAATTATTTTTAAGAATAGTATTACAATAAAAAAATATTTAAGTACAATATTAACATAGAATGACCCTTTTTCAAAATATTCTCCTTTTGTGAAAAATGCTTCTACTATAATAATATTTTACCTGTATATATCTCAGACATTTGTGCAGAGGCTGAACAAGAATTTTTGAGATATATAGCTTAGAAGCGGGTTTATTCATATTTTACGACAACAAAGGGGAGAAATTTTAAGAAAAAGACGCCGACAACTATTTCAATTGCTTGTAACTCTGAAAATAATGTGAATTTTTCAAAACTCATAGTTGAGCCTGTGTACAGAGGTTTGAGCTATACGCAGGCAAAATATTATTATAATAGAAGCATTTTTCACAAAAGCAGAACATTTTGAAAAAAGGTTATTCTAAGTTAAGTTTTCGCCGAAATATTGTAATTAAATAATTTAATTTTTTTTGTCAAAATGTCCTTAAAACAATTGTATACATGTATTCTAATCTAAGTGACACTAAGTATCATGAAAGTTATCCATTTATGTGCTTTTTTGAAATCGCGGTTCCGAACTTAGACGGATACCTTAATAAATTGTTTTGTAAGAGAAAATAATCTGATAAACAAATAGAAAATGTCATTAGGGTTGTTAATAAATTCTTTAAGATGCAAATATTTAAATTATTCTATTCATAACTTCATTCTTGTGCATTTCCCCCTTTTTTATTTATAGTAGAAATTCCATACGATTTCTCCATTTTTTAATATTAAAATAAAAATGTAAAATAAAATAACGTATTTTGAAAAGTTATCTAATAAGATACCTTATCTCTGGAGTATCCTTGTTAATTTCATAATAGAGTAAAAAAAATGTGATGTAAAAATTGTGTAAGGGAGTGAATATTAACGTCGCATTATTAAGCTACTCGAGGACTTTTGGTGACGGAACTCATAAGTTTGAACCATGATCAAGTGACGAGGAAGACACCTGAATTGGCATCCCCTCTCATAACTTCGCCGCCACACCAATTGGAGGACGTTTAAGCCTCGATATATTTTCCGTTCATTGCCCTTACACGGCGAGTCTTCAGCGGTACTAGGCTCGAACTCATGGCACGCCGACAAAGAGTCCATAGCTAACCGCTAGGTTACCGTGGCCACGTGATAAATATTGAAAACAACGTTTAAAAATATATGTAGTGAAAATTGGAATTTTTTCTTTTGTATATTTTTTGGTAGTTTGTCAAGCATTTATAGATAGGTAAGATAATCAAACTTGGTACGAATTTTGCGCTTAGCTTTCATCAAAACTGTTTCATCAGCCTATTTTTTTAATTATTGTCATAGACATACATTTTGTATTACAGAAAATCATATTCCTTTATGCATAAAAAGAAAACAGATTTTTGTCACCTTTTGATGTATAAAATAACTAGGAAACAAGAATGGGGGAAGTATTACTTTTTACTTTGTTCTGAGTATCCATTATTTTCATTTTGTTTAAAGTCTCGCAGTTATGAAATAAATTTAAATATATTTGCTATTGCAGGAAACTTTTTCTTATGAATTTTTAATGGGTCTTTTTTGTGCTTTTTTATTTCTTGTCTTCTAAATTAATTCTTTTTATGCAATCCTTACTCGAATAAAGTTAACAATCAAGAAGAGAAGAAACAATTCTTTGAACACAGCTACCATACATCTTGTTTACGTCAGCTTTTTGTCACCAAAAGAATCTCAAGAGACTCACAATTTTTTCCCTTCTTTCCTGATTTGTCGGATTTAAGCACATTTCTGAAAGTAAAAACCATTCGTTCTGTGCACGGACTGTGAAATTGAAAATTTAGCTTGTCAATCGTTTTCAATGTGGTTCTCTGTCTCTCTCACTAAGTCGTTATTTTGTTTTGCTTAGAATTCTCTGAGAATCATTATGCATCAAGTATATTTATCAAAACGAAAAGTTATGGGAACAAATCATTTACTTCTGCTTAATATATACGTGGTTTATTTTATTCTTTTTCTTAAATGTTTATCTTCCTATTACTAAGGTGACCAATTTTTTTACAAAGAAAATGAGGACGAAAACTTTAAGAACAAATTACAAATAAATATACGATGCATTTTATTAATTCACACAAAAATACATTACTTATGCTTGCATCCCTTTTAATTATTTACTTAAAAGAGTATTTTTCCATTGAATGACTTTTTTTGTTAATATATCATTTTCTAATAAATCGGAAATTTCGGAGCAAGAATTATCCTTCATAGTGAGCTTTACGGTAAGTGCTACAGCTGAAGTAACGACATTCAATCTTGATTTCTCACTTGTCCAAAAATCATTACCAATTAAAAGAACTCTTTCAATTGCTATATTAGATCCTGGGAAGCACATCGTTAATTCAACAAAAACAATTAAATTTTCATATGGAATGAGTTCATTTCTAAAAAGGTTAAATATTTTGACCCATCTTTTAATAATTTCAACGAGCCAATTTTCCCATTGCTCTAATTGATCAAAATTTAAATATACTTTCAGTCTTCAAATTTCTTCAAGCAGACAATTGCCATCGATTTTAATAGCAGGCATTTCTTTGGATAAAAACTCAACACAATTATCTACATCTGCCCAATTTACCTGCGTTGAAGTCAAAAAACACCATTAAAAACTGTTATTTTCTTTGATATTTGCTTCAAACCATTCTTCGACGTATTGGAAACATATTTGGTTACAAATTCAACACTTGTTTAGTACATTTATCCGTTATGCTTGGATTTGACTTATCGAAATTTGAATATTTTATTTTTATTATTAAATGAATAAATTTTTCTTAAAATCGGGATTTTTGATTGAAGGACAAAATTATTCAAAATAGACTAACTTTGTAGCTGAAATACATTCACCAACAATCATTTAAATTGTTTTGTTGAATATAGATGCTTGATTATGTACAAAATGCATTAATATATCTCCGTTAATTTATACTGTATTACCACATAATGCATAACAGTTCGGCCTGGCATCTCGGAATGCAGAGATTAATAAAAGTTTTAAAATATTGAAAAGGAGGACACGGAGTAGAGGACACTATTTGAAAAAGGACAGAACCTATAAAAGGAGGACTGTTTTTCCTAAAGGAGGACGATTGGTCACCTTGCTATTACCAAACATTACTATTGAATTCATTTATTGAAGCTTTTTTTCACCGTTTTCACTCCTATTCAATTCTCCATTTTCATTTGTGTTATAAAATGCAATAAAATAACGACGAAGTACAAATACAAACCTTTCAAATTACAGACATCAAAAAGTCATCTTCATATCTCACACTGATTTTAAAAAAAAGAAAGCGTGTTTCAGTGTGAACACGCGATAAAAGTTAACTTTTTTGGCTTACATGTATTGAATTGTATAATAAAGTTTTATTTTGAAGTAATCTTATATATACTTAACAAATTTATATTATAATCATTATTATTTCAAACTATATTTAAAAAAAATAATTATGATGGAAAAGGTATTAGTATAGACATAATTTTTATTTTCAATACATAATACTAAAAGAAAAATTTACTGTATGTGTATTTTGAGAAAAGTATCATCATTATTAGTCTATTTCCATTATGCTTTTGGGTGCTTCAGTACATACTTTTGTTATAAAAGGCTTGTGGTAACTAAAGTAAGAAATGTAGGTTTTGCACTCAATATCGCTTAAGTATCTCGAAAAGACAGCATCAATCGTAGTATTTGATTTTGTCGTTGATATTATTCTGTTGTTTTGTAGAGATAAGGTGAAATTGTCTTTTGAAAATTCAATCAATTGTAGAGATTTGTCTAAAGCAAAATTGACATTAAAATCTCCATTAAAAATCATAGGTATTTTATCATAATTTTATTAAGTAAAGCGGAACCTCTTGATGTGTATGGTAATAATGATCGATGAAGGAACTCGATAATGTCATCCAACTTTTTGTTCGAAGTAATATATACTGCTACAATTATTAGAATGTGTGTGTTCTTGCTTACTTCAATTTTTATCACTATATACTATATTACGTGTAAATGTGACTGTTAGAATAAATATTGCGGAATCTTATATATATATATATATATATATCTGAGTCTATCTTATATTGTATGATATTAGTGTTTTTCAATTTCAAGTTTATATTTATATCTTTAATTATTTTTTAAAAAAACTAAGTTAATTTCCCTTAAAATGAAAAAAGATGTTTTTCTCAGAATCAAAAATTTGCCTCGAAATAAAAATGCAAAATATGCCATGCGTTGCAATTTTTGTCGAATTACAACAAAACAAACTTTCCAGAAGTATTCATCTGATGTATAGTTATAAATTCTTGGATGCATTGTAATAATAGTGTTAGGATGAAAGAAGAAATTAAAAATTTTTATGTATAGGAAATCATTAAAATTTTTGAAATTTTTATATAAAAGTTTGCGTTTACCCATATTTTGTAAATTATTTTATAAAACATTACATTGCGTTCATACATTTGTAAAGAATTGCTTAAAGTTAAATCAGGTAAAAATATGAAATTTAAAAAAAAAATCAAAACGCATGGAACGTTTTTATTTTTTTTAAAAACTACTCATTTTTTTCTCGCCAATTTTTTTATATGATTTTAGTTCTTACATAGAACCAGTAAAAATTTGGGGCATGTTTGTAAAAAATTTTACTGCCCACTGAAGTCTTAAAATACAAATTAATGCAGTGTTTCTCAAAGTGTGGGGCGCGCCCCCCTGGGGGGGCGCGATGACCCTACAAGGGGGGCGCGAGCGTATCGAAAATTTAAAGATTTTTTTTAAAAAAAATAACCGGAAAGAGAAGTAAAACAAAATGCTTTCTTCCATAATAAAAAAATACACACAACAACACTGACATAATTTATGTTTATTATCTGACTTTTTTCCGTCATCAAATAGCTATCTTTGATCCCAAAACCAAATTAAAGGAAAAAAAAAACATTTTGTTTTATTTGCTGTATTTCCTCAATGACAGATTTTTTTATTACGCTTTAACATAAAATATTACTCGTTGAAAGAAAAAACGAAACCCAGACCCTGAGAAAAATTCTAAGAAGATAAACAATTCACCACTGTAATTATTATTGAAATACTGTACATTAGTTGTAGAAAAAAAAAAAAAAGGAAGTCATGATTCACTTTTCAGCCAGGCTGCATAGTACGTTTGCTAATCATTTGATTGACCTTCAATCTTATGGTATGGTTATTCAATATTAGTTTCGTCCCATCTTTTATGCGTTTGATTTTCGCTTGGGGAAATTGTAAATAATAGAGTTTTACGATATTTGGAAAATGATTGATTTAACATTTCTGTAATATTAGTGAAAAGTGTCTGATTTGCGTCCTTTATTATGGTCTTGTACTTTTGAATCATTTTAGTTCAGTTTTATTGGATTTTTTCTCAAATTATCAAAGTACTGAATAGTCCTTGAAAGAAGGTAAGTATATACTTTCTATAAATTAAAATATTCACTAGAATTCCGATTTGTATCGTGTACAGTAAAAATAATTCTAAACAAATGATTGGGGTGACTGAGTCCCCCGCACTACCATTAATGTTAGTATCAAGTACGCGTCTGCTCCCGAGTTAAAACATTTTGAAGTCTTCTCGCTTTAAATGTTAAAAAGTAACACAATTATTCTTCATCGGAATTTTATATTCTTTTTCATAATTTAACATTAATTCTAAATGCTAATTGTGTGAGGTTTAAAATTACAGTTCTTTTAAACAGTTATTTACAATTATAGCATTTATCTAAAAAATCATTTTACATTTTTGTATACAATGTCGTGCACACAGTTTTACTCTCCTTACAGTTCAGCTATTATATCAAGAATAATGTTTTATTTTTTTAAAAAATGAACTCGTGCGAAGAGTCGGTGTTTCAGCCAGTATACGTTTCATGTATCAGTACTGAAGAAGGTATTTTATAAATAATTTCTTATTACTGAATTTGGCCGCGGTAGCCGAGTGGTATAGGTATCGATCGTGGCTTGCCTTGTCACGAGTTCGAGCCCAGTACCACTAAAGACCCGCCGTGTAGGGCAGCGATGCACGTTAAATCTGTTGAGAGTTGAAACGTTTTCCCGTTGGTGTGGTAGTTAGGAGAGAGGGGTGCCAGCTCAGGTGTCATCCACGTCACTTGACCATGGTTCAAAATTACGTGGTCCGTCGTCAAAAGCCCTCGTGCAGCTGAACAGTGCGACGTTAATATTCAATCAATCAATCTTATTACTAAATTAAGAACAAGTTTAATAATTATTAGGGACTTCCACGGGCTTGTCTTGTAGAGGAAAGTTTTGCAAAGGAAGGTTTAAAATCAGAAATTGACACTTAAAGAGTTATTTTTCTATATTTAGCTGAGATCTATATTTTGTCTTCAAGGCATCCACTGCAGAAAATCCGGTTTGAAGAAGGTAGGATGTTGAAAATGGTAATAGTATACGAAGTGCTTTTGTTTTCAGTACAGATAATTCCTCATCCACCTCTACCCCAAATTCAAAGAGCGATTTATTACAAAATTGCCTTTTAATTTTTCACTGGATGTGAAATCTATGAAAATTTCTTCTTCGGAAGATGAGAGCCCTTCTGGAGTATCTTGAAATAGATCCCTAATCCACTCGAAACTTGCTACCAAGCTGTCCTCATCCAGAAAATACTTTTTAAAATTCTTTACCAACATATCTAAATGATTTTACATGTTTTAAAAACAACTTTCACATGTTGTTCTGCAGATTTGTAAGTTTTAACACATATCCAGCTGGGGCCTTTTTCCCATCATTTACTTCAGTAGTGGTAAATCCAAAATTTAAGTATTTTTGAGAAGATCGCCTTGATTTAATTTTCGGAACCATGCTCGTTCGTCTGTGTACTTGTTGATTCTTTATTATGGTCGAATGTTTGCTTACGACTTAAAAATGTATGTATGATATTATTTTAATCTACTGCCAAAAATACTTAATTACCGTGAATTACAATTAACGTGGAAATTAAAAAATGTACATTCAAACTAGATTCGGTAGCTATAGGAGTATCGAGTCGACCAAAACTAACTGGAATTGTACGAGTTAAAGCATTTTTACATGTTTTGCGCAGACGTCCGATAGGTTGCCCAGACTCACGCAAACGTACCCTATAATGCCAGATGGGATGGATATGATAGAGAGCAACATTGACTAGACTATTTTTCTAATGACATTTGTACTTTGAGAAGTGAATGCTGAAGGAAATAAATCTTTAATTAAATATATCATTTTGTGATATGTTCCAATATAAAAATTAGAGAAAGAAAAAAAATAACATAATAATAAGTAAGTGATATATATTTTAAGTAATTTTCTCAAAATATATATATTACTTAAAAGTTACATATACACAAAATTTAATATACTTATCGTATTAATTTGTACGGTTTATAATTAAGATCGTATTGTAACTTTAGCGTCTCTCTCTCAAAGTGCATTTTTATTGCAGTAAATACATTATTGTTGTACAAGGGGGCGAGACAAATATTATGATTGAAAATTGGGTCGCCAGTATTGAAAGTTTTGAGAAACACTGCTTTTAATGTATGAGTGGTGCACAGAGTATTTTATGACTAATTAATTAATACTAAATTAAGAACAAGTTTAATAATTATTAGCTACTTCCATGGGCTTGTCTTACAGAGAAAAGTTTTTGAAAGGAGTTTTAAGATAAGAAATTGACCCTCTGAGTTCATTTTCTATATTTAGCTGATATCTATATTTTGTCTTCTAAGCAACCACCGCATTTTGTAATATGTTCCGATTTAAAAATCAGAGAAAGGAAAAATAACTTAGTAATTATTCTATTACTTAACTTTTTTTTGCTTAAAAGTAACATATACAAAATTTAATACTTATGTCATGAATTTGTAGGGTTTATAATAAATATTGTTGCTTTATCGTAAAAGTGCATTATTATTGCATTCAGTAAATTATTATGTATAAGGGGGGGCGCGATAAAAATTATGATTGAAAAGGGGGGCGCCAGTATTGAAAGTTTGAGAAGCACTGAATTAATGAAACACTGTATAACACTTTCACAACAATCAAATTAATCCCACCAAAGCATATATATGATTTAAAAACTCACTTCTTAAACTGGATTTAGAAATTCCATTCGATTGAAAAAATTTAGTAAACACAATCTTTTATTGCCAATCTATTGGATGAAATGTTGTGTTGCCACTAAGTTTTAAAACAATAGATTGTTTGTATTATTTCATTAAAAGAATTTTAAAACTGTATATCCAACAAACTCTCATTAAACTAATTTTTGACAGATTTTGAACCATTTAAATGCCTAATTTGGGAAGATTAAAGACTCACTTCCGATTTTTTTTAATTCATAAAATTGATTATAATTTGACTTCTAGGTAACGTAAAAACAAAACAAAGTATGTATCGCAAAGCTAAAAGAGGAAAGGCTTGTTAAAGCTGATGTTGAATGAGGAGAGGGGGTGGGTGCTATCTCAGGGCTAATAGACGAAAAACACAAAAGAAATTTTAAAAGCCGTAATTTTTAACCTATTTTTTCAATCTTTTAACAGATTACGGAAAATACTATTCTACATATGTGGAAAAACGTTTCGTTCGATTATTTTTTATAAATAATGAAGTTATTAAATATTTAATTAAAAATTTTGAGTATTTTTTGAAAAATTGCAAAAAAAAAAAAAAATTTTGTCATTTTTTTTTATGACTGATTCTAAAAGAGAAAAGCATGAACTTGTTTAGAATAAAATATCAATCCATAACTTGAAAGGAAACTTAAAGGGAATGATTTAGAAACCAGTTTTATAAAAGCGTATCAATTTTGACTCATTTAAAAAAAAATCGTAAAAAATAGAAAATACTATATTGTTAAAAAAATATATACCATATCGTGGCGAAAAAAATGATCTTTCCGATTCTGTAATTATTTTTTGTCTGAGATAGATAGTATGAATTAGATGGCGTTTTTTTAAAACGGGGGAAAAATTCGGAACTTCATTCATTTCCACCTTACGTTAATCGCTAACCGTAACTGGTAACGCGTAACGGAAATTTCTCCCTACCGTGCCATAAGAAGTTAACTTCAATACTAAGTGAATTGCTTGTAAAATAAATATAAATTAACTAAATTTTTAAGTATATTAAATAATCAAGTATATCGTCAATATTTAAAACTATACGTCATTAATTAATTGAAAAACAACATTTTTTTTAAGTAAAAGAGCCGAATTTTTTAAAAATGGAAAGGATTTTTTCCAAATACTTTTCTTAGACAATTATGAATAAGTTTATTTGATATAGCCATATTCCCGTTCAGAAGATAAAAATTTGGTTTAAATCAAAAAATATATCTAGGCAAAGAGACTCCCTCATCACGAAATATCCACAACTATTAGACCTACAATATTTAAATTTTAATAGGCATGTTCTTTTTGTTGATTAGAGATCCTCTAAGAAAAGTGACTTCCTAGAAAAAATGCTGGAATGCTGTAGACAATAATTACCACTTTCGAATTATTACACTCACAGACTTGAAATTTAGCAAAAATCTTTCTTCTTTTGAGTAGATAAAATTAAGTTTGAATAAGTAGACTATGTGTTGGGGGACTACAAGGTTGTACATAATAAAATAGTTATGTTTTAGAAATCCATGTCCAAACATTTTTAAATTAAAAAATGCATGGATTATAAGAATATTTTACTTTTCTATGCAAATGAAAGTTTAATTCTTGAACTTAGATAACAAAAACTCAAAATAAATATTTTCTAAATGCATCATGAAATACTCAGCAAAACAGGTGGGTATTGGCTAGGAACAGTACAAATGCAATGAAAAGAAATGCAGCAACATAAAAAATATCATTTGGAAAAATTATTTGCTAATTATGTTAAAAATATCTTTAAATAAATAAAAACCTTCAAGAGAGAAATATTTTGAAAACTGTTCACAATTAATTTTAAAAAAACTATAAAATAATTACATAAAATGTGAACTTAAATATTCATATAATTGTAATTTAAATCAATTCGGCCATGAATACGATTCAAACTTTAGAATTTAGAAAAAATTTAGAAAAAAATTAATATAAAATAAAGTTATAATTGAATATGATAAAATATTTTTATCACAGAATTTAATGAAGTTCTTTAAGAATGAGATTATTAGGGATGTATTATACATACTAAAATATTAGAATAGATTACACAAGATGAAGTAACTCCGTCCATCTTTCAACAACACTACTCACTTAGAAACTTAGAAGTTTTATACCTTAGAAACTTAACTTACTTGTATGAACAACCTTGTTTCACATATAGAATCTGTTTAACCATCAGCATTTCAGTTCCTGAATAACTAACTACTTCAGAAGTTTAGAGACACATTTGTAAAGGAGAGCCGCTCAAACGTTTAACTATTAACAATAAAGTAAACAACGTATTTGTTGCCAAACATCATCCAGGATTACGAGCTTCTGTTGCATTTAACACGTATGTATCCAAGTATACTAGTTTCAAAGTACATATTGTAACTTAGAAATTTATCTCATTTAGTAGTTTAAGACAAATTATGCATAGAAATCTGCCATCTGTATATATTTATTTTAAAGAAATAATCAACGTAGACACAAATGTATATATATCCAACAAGTAATGTAAAAAAGAACTAAAGTCAATTCCTACATAGGTCAACAAAGAAAATTTTATTTTAGTTATTTATTATTAAATACAGTCAATATTTGATAATAAATAACTACTCCAATTGCGAATTTTTCTATATAGCCAACTTTTCCTGGAACCAAGAACATTTCGCGGTGTTCTTCGTAAAATAACCTCCCAACAGCGAAGTACATTTTCTATATAACGAACTTTTCTCTTGTAATTCAATTTTTTTCTCTCCCTATTTTCAAAGTATTTCTGGACATTTCAAGTTTTTCTCTCTTTAAACTTATTTTATGGTGGTCAAAAATCTTGAACTGATTTTATTAGAAGCTTAACTCACCGAGAGCAATAAAATTCAGGGCATTTCATCCAAGAAGTACAAACTTTAACCCTCTATTGTCCAGTTCACTGGAAACATCTTCGATATCCCCTTTCACCTTCAGTAGAGTCTCATGTCTTTGAACTAGTCTCCGTTTCATTCGTTGTATTGATCAATAGTACTGGTAACTTCGCTTGTTAAAGCTCGAAAATGTCAAAACATAAGTGCTTGAGCATCGAAAAAAAACATTTAATTCTTCAGGAAGTGGAATAAATTTAAAATTTGTTTTATGTGGTTTATAAAAACATTTAAACTTAAACCTCTATATAACGAACTCTTTTTCGATATTTAGCGACTTCGTTATGTAAAGGTCCGGCTGTATATACTTCTTTTCAAAAAGGTGTGAATTACTTGTTTTATTATATAGTGTTTATGAATTAAAAATATTTGTGTGTGTGTGTGTTTTGAGGTATCCGAACACGTTGAAAATGACCAAATTCGGTCAAGACAGATATTTTTGTTTTCTCTTTTATTGAATAGAGTTATCTTTTGGCTTTACAAAACATATTTTGTTTTGTTTCTACTTTTTCTAGAGGCCAAGCTACAATCAATTTTATTAAGTCAGAAAAACCGGAAGTGGGTCTTTGATCTACCAGAAGTGGGCATTTAAATTACTCGAAATCTATCATGGTGAGTCTGATTACTCAAAATATTTCAAATGTATTTCTATAAAACTTTTTGAACCTGCTATTTATGCTATTTTCTAGAGAATGTACTAAAATATTTCTTATTGTATGAATATCTTTTGAGTTAGGGCTTGTTATTTAAATAATGGTCGCATAAAGAATGTGATTTTTCTTATAATGTTTACTCAATCAATGCATTCCCTAGATAAATGCATCTACATTGTTTTGGCAATACTTTTACTAATATAAGTTTGTTATTTTTTTTCCTTTAATTGCTTGGAAATTTTACAAAAATGTTACTAAAATTTCACTTATACTTGTGATTTTTGGGAAATTTATGCAATTTGTTTTAAATATTGTTAGATAAATATTAGTATTTATTGGTATTGAGTCCTATATAAAAAGCCTTTATAATGTTTAAATATGTTATTTTGTTAAAAAGTGCTCCGAACGTGTTCGGATACCTTAAAGGGATTAATAAAGTATATATTGAAAGATGAACCTCTATTTAACGAATTTTCCATATAACAAACTTTGTTTTCGGGATTTAGCGACTTCTTTATATAGAGGTCCGACTGCAATTACAATTAATATAAATATGGGAAAATGACTACAACCTAAGGATGATAAATGCTTTATTTAACAAGATGAAATATCTAAATTATATATACTAAACAGCAAAGGAGAACGTCTTTCTCCTATGTCTAAAGCTTAGCGTTTCTAACGTCCGTCTGCCTATTGTCCCGTGTGTCCTTTAGTCGGACATTCCTGACGGGGTGTAACGTCAGTGTGGACTGCTCCACCCTAAGTACAGGGGGAGGGGTTGTCACATTGCTCATTCATCGGCCATCATGACCGGGAAGGCGACCTCGCCTGATTATTTACAATGATAAAATGTACAGATACATAGTAATGAAATATTAAAAATGTACACAGTTACACTGTAGATGAAAGAATTATACACAACACAAAATATCATCAAAGAAAAAGTACAAAAATACTGAAAAATAAACAAATTTAAAGTAATATTTCATAAATAGAAAAAATTTCATACATTACCACTGGGGTAAAACAAATTATGTTAACGATACAAATAAGATCAAGGCTAAAATAAGAATCTGGAATAAGGAACAGGAACATATTGAAGCAAGATGCTCCTACTTCTAAACACTTAAATTTGTACTAAAATGAAATAAGAAAATGTTAGAGTCATTCAATAAAAATGGAATCAAAAATAAATAAATAGATAAAAAGTCTGTTGTTAATGTCCATAACGAAAGTCTTTCACAGGAAGAAAAATTGTGAACAGTTTTTAATGGAGAAATCTAGTAGAGTTAGTTTGGCTTAGCCAGAGTTTCATGAATTCTGTACAAGTAGACGTTTTTGATGGTCCGTCGACAAAATCACACTTTTCTACGTCATAAGTGTCATTGTGCTTGACTTTTGTAACTTTGTATGGTCCAAGGTATTTTTGCTTAAGTTTCAAGCCTGGACCAAACTGAGTGCGTTTAATTGCTACTAGGTCATGTAGTTGATATTTATGAGCTTGTCTGCGCCGGAGATTGTACGTGCGGCGATTCTCATCTTGAACTTTGTAGATTTGCTTTTTGGCATCTTGACGGAGAGCATCACGTTGTTCTTGGAATTGAGCTGTAATCTCATCGTTAAGAAGTTCGGCAATCTCAATGTCCTGGCAAGACTTCATCTTGGTGCCGAAAAGGAGCTCAAATGGAGTCATCTTGATGCTTCTTTGAAAAGTTGAGTTCAGGATTTCTTGCAGGTGGGGTACGTGAGAGTACCATTTCTCAGGATCGTCGACAGAAAGTTTTGACAGAACAGCAATGATGGTGGAATTTTGTTTTTCAATTTGGCCATTAGATCTTGGGAGACCAGTTGTAATGGAGATATGAAGGATGTTTTGCTTTTTACAGTAATCTTCAAATGCGGAGGAAGTAAATGCGGATCCTTTATCAGTGATATTCCTAGCGGGGTTTCCGAAGACATGTCTTTGGTTTTCTAATCGATTTATGACTTCTGCAGCGTCCGTAGATCTAGTGGGATTCAGCCATGTAAATTTACTGAATGCGCGTCAATCACTGGAAAAACATGCTTATATTTCTTAGAAGTTGTCGCTAGGGGACCCAAATGATCTAGATGAAATGTATGGAGTGGTAAATCGTTTTTTTTCTATCGGGTTAAGCGTGTCATCTTGTTTACCACGTTTCCGGTTTGTGAGAATGCATGTAACACAGTTTTGAATGCATTTTTCAACTTTGTCTTTAAGTCGTGGGATGTAAAAGTCTTTGCTAACTAAATCTTGTGTGCGTAGAACAGCAAAATGGCCACGTTCATGTGCAGTTTTAATGATGTTAGCCTGCATTTCGTCAGGTACCACTAGTAAATCGGTGCCATTGACTGTTGTGTACAGAGAAGTTTAGTTTTTTACGATATGGTTATCATGCGGCGTTGTTTCTAGAAGCGTCTTTATCGTTGTTATTTGGTCATCAGCCTGTTGTGCTTTGAGAAATTGAAGATGGACACTATTTTGGATTAGCATACAATGTGGAGGTCGACTGAGAGCATCCACATGAGTCTTCTGTGAGCCTGTACGGTGTTCTATTGTATAGTTAAATTCTTGGAGATAAAGTGCCCATCTGGCTATCCTGGGGTTAAGCTCTTTTTTACTTAGTGTTTTGACGAGGGCGTCACAGTCAGTAATAATTTTGAATGATGTTCATAGTACATAGATGCGAAACTTTTTAAGTGCTTCGACCACTGCAAGGACTTCTAGTTCAAAACTAGTGTACTTTCTTTCATGGTCTGATGTCTTTTTTGACATGTAGAATACAGGGTGAAACTGGTTGTCATGTATGGATTTTTGGAGTAGGACTGCACCCAAACCATCGATTGAGGCGTCAGTGTGAATCTCAGTGGGAGAATTTTGGTTAAAAATACTTAAAACGGGTTGTTGGGAAAGTAAATATTTTAATTTTTGAAATGCTGTCTGTTGTTCAGCATAAAATTGGAAAAGGGAGTCTTTACGAAGGAGGTCACTCAAAGGTTTTGCTTTGGTCGAAAATGAGGGTAAAAACTTTCTAAAATAGCCAGTAAGACTTAGAAATCGGCGAATGTCTTTAATATTTTTAAGATTAGGATAATTAATAACAGCTTTAGTTTTTGAAGGGGAAGGAAACAATCTACCGTTTTCTATAATATGGCCAAGAAACTCAATTTTATTATGTAAAAATTGACATTTTTTAAAATTTATTTCAAGTCCGTAATCACAAGCTACCTCTAGAACAATTTTTAGATATTCAAGGGCTTGGGACTCATTAGCAGCGGGAATAACGACATCATCCATATATGGGAGAACAATACTTTTCGAAATCAGATGTCTGAAAATGGCATTTATGTACCGCATAAAGGTGGAAGGACAAGTACTTAGTCCAAAAGGCATTCGTCTAAATTGATACTGACCATTGTGAGTAACAAAACTAGTAAATTTACGGCTCCTTTCATTTACTGCGACATGGAAAAATCCATTTTTTAGATCTAGAGTAGTAAATATTTTAGCATTTTGGAGACAATCTAAAATATCGTCAATTAAAGGAAGAGGATAGTTATCTTTAATAAGTTTGCGATTTGAGCGTCTATAATCAATGCAAACTCTTGATTTCCCGTCTTTTTTTTTTTAATACCACAACTTGACTAGCGTAAGGAGATGAACACGGCTCAACAATTCCATTTTTAACCCATTCATCAACTTGAGCGTCTACTATATCTCGTTCAGCAAATGGCAAACGTCGGGGCTTATGAAATATCGGTTCGTCGTCGGCGAGAGCGATATCAAGCTCAATGTTTACAGTTTTTGTTTTTTTTAGGCGTGTAGGTCGATAGCAGTTATTCGACTTCAGCTCGATTAGGTTGAGAAACATTTGGACCGATATCAAATGTGGGTGAACCGTCAGAAATCGTCATAATAAAATTTTCATTTGCATTATCAGAAGGCCTTAACCTGTAGGTGATATATTTAGATGTGCTTGTTTAATTACGTCACAACCGATTATAAGGTAATAATTTGTACAAGAATTTGGTACAACAGAAATAGTAACAGAAAAAATTTGATCATCGATAGTAATTCTAGAATCAAAAGTTCCTATCACATTAATTCGCGAAAAACCAAAACCTGTTAATAATGTGTTGGTTTATTTCAGTGGCGGTGCATCTATATTTATGTAAGTAGAATTTCTTAATAATGTTAAATTGCTGCCTGTGTCTACTAACCCGTTAAGTTTACGTCCAAAAATTGTTACGTCTTTAGACATATTAATAGGAGAAGGCAATTCATACACAGCATTTACACCAGAAGGTGGTGTAGAAGTGTTATTTAAATTAGCTCGTCGGCATTCAAATGGTTTGTGACCATAAAGATTACATGAGAGGCATCTGGGGCCACGTGAATTATTAGGACAAGATTTTGATAGATGACCTATATCATTACAATTAAAACAACGTTGGGGATTTTTAGCTGCGTCGGAAACGTTAAATCTTGTGGGTTTTCTTTGGAAGCTTTGTTGTTTAAAATCACGTCCTCGGCTTTCATATGAATGACGAAAATTCGGTGAATTAGAGTTATGTATTCCCATGTTTGTAATGACAGTTTCATAGGTACGTAATTTCTGCTTAAATTCGGAAAATGAGGTTGCACCATCGAGGATTATTTTATCTGAACGAGGCCCATCAATTCCATTAATGACGTACTGGATAATTGATGCTTCGTCAATTTTTGAATCACATCTATTTGCTAATTCACGCATGGAATTAAAATATTGCATTAAAATCTCGGTTTTATACATTTTTCTTTTTTCTAATTCGCGGTGAATTTCTATGGAAGTGACTGAATCCGAAAATTCTTCAATTAAAGCTTTTTTGAATGACTTGTATGTATTTAAATTTCTTTGTGAAAAAAGAAATGATTTAGCAGTTCCACATACTAGACGTTTCGCAAAACTTAATTTTTGAGAAGAACTGATAGCTGGGAATAAATCAAAATTTTCTTCAACATCGCGAAAGAAAATATTTACAGAATAAAAATCTTCCCCGGTAAATTTTCTACTAGTCGCCGAAATATCCCGCAATAAAGTCCAAAACTGGGTATTCATCTCTGTAAGGGAAGCATCGTTTGAATAGGGAGGAAAAGTATTTTGTGTACAAAGAGATGAAACGTTTTGATGTGCCGGCATGAAAGAATAACCTTGAACGCTGAGTAGGGGTGCATTACTGACCGGATGTTGAAAAGAGGAGTACTGGTCTGTCCCTTCCGATGAAAAATTCCTGTCTAACGTGACTCGTTTTTGAAACGTGGTTTTTGAAACTACGTTTTCGCCTTCAGAAAAGGATGTCTCCGAATTATTTAATGTTAGTTGGAATTCATCTAAGTTCGTCAAAGCTTTAAATATACTATTGCATAAATTTTGCTCATTTGTTTCTACGTCTAAATGCAATAAATTAGCGACTGAGATGAAATCAGACAATGAGAATTCGGTTAAAATTTTTTCTTTGTGTTCTTCAACTCTAAACTCTTTAGGGAATGTAGAAAATTTTCTTATTTTATTTCGCGAAGAACAGTCAAATTCGGTGAATCCTAATATAGAATTCAATGTTTTTATAGCACGAGTTGTACCACATTTCAACGAATTAGCAATTATAGGAATATCACCTAATTTAATATTTTTACAGGACATCTTAATATACAAAATTAATCACTGTGAAAATTTATAGACGGTGCAAGGTTGTAATTAAAATTTCCCTATCACACTCTGAAATAAAACTACTAAATACAGTAATTTTAAAGCCAAAATAAACAAACAAAAAAATACGTTTAATTAAATTTTGCCTACCTGGGGTTGGGGAGCAGTCCGTACAATAAATCCAGAACCAGTTGAGGCACTATAGGAATCCAAGAAAAATAAAGTCCAACAGCAACAAGTCGTTTTTACGCTTTTTGCAATGTAGCGTCCACTGAAGAAAAATATTAACGCGTCTTAAAAATTTTTCCTCGTCTAGAGGAGATTTTCCTTAATATGCAAGAGAAAGGTCGAGCCCCCAAAATATGGGAAAATGACTACAACCTAAGGATGATAAATGCTTTATTTAACAAGATGAAATATCTAAATTATATATATATACTAAACAGCAAAGGAGAACGTCTTTCTCCTACGTCTAAAGCTTAGCGTTCCTAACGTCCGTCTGCCTATAGTCCCGTGTGTACTTTAGTCGGACATTCCTGACGGGGTGTGACGTCAGTGTGGACTGCTCCACCCTTAGTACAGGGGTAGGGGTTGCCACATTGCTCATATCCAACCCTACATAAATATGTAAATACATATGACAGAAACACAAAATTAAATAGCAAAATAGAAAGCTATTTTCTTTGAAGTTTTTTAGATTGTTCTTTCTATGTATAGTGTTGTATTATTATTTTTGCTTGTTAATATTTATTCATTAGTTAAATTTAATTATTCCAATAAAGCAGTACACTAAAAAAGAATCACATTCTCATAAAATAGGCCATCCCAGTTGAAATTCAAACCCTTGATCTTTGGATTCGAAGTCCAACGCGCTATCTAATGCGCTACAGGAACACAAAGAGCGATTTTCCTTTTTATACATGGTGTTGGACTAGTATTTTTGTTTGTTACTATTTATTCATTAATTAATACAATAATATTTGAAAAAACTGTATTAACATCAAGTTTCACTACAAGTTTAAAAAATATATTTGAACTTGAGTAGATGAATAAAAAGTATTTTATTAACGATTGAAAATTTGATCAATGTATATATATATATATATATACATATATAGGGAGAGTGTGAACTATAATAGTAGGAATTGAAAAATTAAATGATACTTAATTTTTAGTTATTATGAATAAGGCTATTAAGTTATGAGGCTATTTAAAACTAAAATTTTGCCGAGTTTCAAAAATATTTAGGAACTTCTATTTGAGAGTGATATATAAATACTTTTCTTTTATTAACAATACATTTAAGTAGATTTTATTACTGTAATATTTTGAAGAGATTTTTTCGCAATGTGCATAAAGAGAACATGCAAGTAGCTTATATGCCAACCATATGTGTATTTGATTGTTTTCATGATTTGTGTTAATTACATAAATATCAAAATGTGTATTAGGAAAAGATGTGTATGCATTTTAAAGGAAATGAGAAAATAAGTTAATATGGATTTTAAATAATTTGTGAATTCGTCTTTAGAATGTTCATGTTTATTGTATGCATACCAATTTTCCGAAATTTAATTTTTATATATTATCATATCTAACGTTTTTTCCAATAAAATTGAAATAATTTTAAAAAATAAATTATAATATTTGATTTTAGCTAGTATTTATGAGATATTAATTTAATAACTTTTACAGTTCAAAGATTTAGGTGCCTAAATTTTCTGAATTTTATAATGAGAAATGAATAACAGCTGTTTATATTAATTACAAAACAGAAAATGTGCATTTTCTGTTTAAATCCATGTATGGAACTCATACCTCTAGAAATTTTTATAAGAAATTATATTCTTCTTCTTTTTTAACTTATTTAGATATAATTTACTTTTTATGATGTATATTAAAATTATTTCCTCCTTCATAGCGATAAATATGCAAATCGAACGCAACTTTAAAAATGAGTGAGTTTAATTAATACACATCAAAAACATTTTCTTCCTCAAAAAATGGGATTTTTGATTTTTATATTATATTTTTGATTTCGTTAATTGTTAAATGCTTTTTAATAAAATTAAATAGAAGTTTTTTTTCTTGCAAATCACTAAAACGGAGTCTGAAAGTAAAATGATTTTCAGTACATGGTTTGAAAATGTATTTATTCTTAAGCAAAATTATTTTTATTCACGTTAATTATATAAATGCACAACAATAATTCCAACAACCAAATTTAATAAATCTCTAATTTTTTGATACAGGATCTGACATTTTTATCAAAAATTTAATAAGGTAATAAATTTTAAAAAATTTCTTCTAGTCAATTAGTCTGTTGGTTCAAATGCTGATTTCCTGATACGAATATGTTGGACATGCTGCATACTATTAACTGCCCATCAAACTTTTCACGTACATGGATTTAAACAAGTAATAAAAAAAATTTAAAATCAATTCTTACTAATATTAAGAAAGAAAAATTTTACTTTAGCTACTTTTTATTCAATAGTTGCAATTAAGGTATCCGACTACGTTCGGAACCGTGATTTTGCAAAGCGCATAAATGGATAATTTTCATGATATTTAGTGTCACTTAGATTAGAATATATGCATAAAATTGTTTTAAGGACATTTTGACAAAAAACATTTATTTAAATATAATATTTTGGCAAAAAAGTAACTTAGAATAATCTTTTTCCAAATGTTCTCGTTTTGTGGAAAATGCTTCTATTATAATAATATTTTGCTTGTATTTACCTCAGACCTCTGTTGAGAGGCTCAACTAGAATTTTTGAAATACATAACTTAGAAGTGGGTTTATTCACATTTTACGACAACAGAGGAGAGCAATTTTAAGAAAAAACGCCAATAATTATTTCAATGGGTGGTAACTCTGAAAATAACGTGAATTTTTCGAAAATTCTAGTTGAGCCTCTGTAGAGAGGTCTGAGCTATATAAAGGCAAAATATTATTATAATAGAACCATTTTTCACAAAAGGAGAACATTTAGAAAAAAGATTATTCTAAGTTTATTTTTTGCCAAAATAGTATACTTGAATAAATATTTTTTGTAAAAATGTCCTTAAAACAATTTTATGCATGTATTCTAGTCTGAATTACACTAAATATCATGAAAATTATCCATTTATGCGCTTTTTTAAAATCACGGTTCCAAACGTAGTCGGATATCTTAATATAAATATGTATATACATACGACAGAATCCCAACATTAGGTGGTAATCAATTTTTATTAATTATCATTAAAATATCGTATTTTTCGTATCATTAAAGTATCGTATAAAATTTCAGTTCAACTGAATTTTTTAAAGGGGAAAAAACCTTTTCTCTCTCAAGTTTTGACACAAGTCGCCAAAAATGATTCCAACGTGGCTGTATTTGTAATTCTTTAAATAATTAGTTTTATTTAATTAATTTTCATTAAATAATTAAATTATTGTATTGACATTCAAAATAATCAGGGATATAAAGTTTCAGCTCAATTGAGCGCTATAAAATGTATTTCATTAACGATTGAAAATTCCATCAAGATAAATAAATAAGTAAATATATAAAGAGTGTGAGCTAAAAGTAGGAATTGAAGAAAAGAGATTCAGATTCAGGTATAACTATATCTATATTTGGTATGACACATATTTGTGATCAAAGTTGATCTTGCAGGAAGATCAACACGAGTAAATAGAAATGCAAGTTGGATAACTTAACTTGCAGGCTGTGATGAAAATTTCAACAAGAAATCTGACTCTTATTTTCAAAAACATTGTATAAAAGCGTGATCGGATACACATTTGTCGGAACAGTCATGGGATAAATAATTCTAGAATGAGATTTGCTTGCAGCTATGGATATGAAATTTGCACAGTTAATAAATTGAACAAAATGGACTAAATTCATGTGACATCATAGTCACATGATAACTCAGTCAGGTGTTCTCGGCCAATCAGTTCATAAATTGATTCGACGTCATAGCTACATCATAAATGTAATCACGCATTTCCTCCCAATTAGTTCATGTTCTTTACTGTTGCCAACTTTTGCTTTTTGCAGAAACTTTTAAAAACGAAATATTTGTCAACGATATAATAATACGCATAGTTGAACAAAATGCTCTTAATTTAAAAGTACTCGTATAGTGTAAAGTTTTTTTTTTAATTTTGAAAACGTTTTGAAGAATTTTAACATATGTGAACTCTTTATCCAATCATCAAATTTTAAATGCTATCTAAACTTCTCAAGTTCAGTAACTAGTCTGTCAATTTTTAAGCAATGGGAAACACGTGATTGTCATTATCATATGACCATCATGAATTTAGTCCATTGACCCTATTTTATTTAATTTACATCTTTTGATTCTTATGGTGCAGTTTATATCTTTTCTGAGATGCAAAGTTAATGAATGAGAGAAATTTTAAAAAGGGGCCCTCCGGGATCTATCGCTTCCACGATGTTACCCTTGAGCTAAAACAACTGCCCGTCCGTATCCTAGAACATTGAATCGAAAATTAAATTCTAAAATGTCAAACAATATTTTAAAGAGAAATATTTGTTAAGGGAGTAGGAGACCTATATATATATATATATATACCGACAATGTTAAAGGGGCTGTTTTCGATGTACCTTTTCTCAAAATCTGTTATATGTACATGTTTGAAATTTTTCATACAATTAAAGAACACTTTTTTCATTATACTGAAATGTGCTTTTAGCTGATTTTGAATTTTTTCATAATTTATAAAATATTTTATCAAACATAGGAAATATGTGACCTATTTTTCACTTTAAAAATTTGTAAAAAATAAATTTTTGAGTTTTTTACAAAAGCTCATCTCAGAATATATTAGCCATCATTATAAATATGCCGAAAAGATTTACATACCTGTACTCGGTAGTTTCTCAGAAAAGGTACACCGAACATCGAAATTTACATTTTGAGTTAAATTGATTTTAATATATACAGTGAGACTTCTAATCGACTAGGAAATAAAAAATAAAAGATTCCAATTTACAATAAAAGACGCATGTTTTTGTTTATATCAGACGTTCTACTTCTAAGCAAAAACGAAGTACTTTGTTTACATTTTTCACCATTCAAATGGGTGTGGCCCAGTTTCAACGATTACTTAAAAAGGGGTTTTAAGGGCTTCTAATTACCCTAGAGGTTAAATAAGGTATTTTTAGAAAGGTTAAATTTTATACATTTTGAATATATAAAAATCTCAAATTGTCAAAAAAAATAAGATTTTAGCTTTCCAACACCTCTTTATATTTAAACTAATTACTTCCGAATGTCAAGTAAAGCTTATACAATTCTAATAACCTTTGATCTTTAGATCCTTTAATAAAGCATAACAAATATTTTAAGTAGTGCGTCTATTTCAAATACTTATACTATTCACGGCACATTCAAAATACCATTATATTTATCTATCTAACGGAATCATTTACGTAACCTAAACTGTTAAATGCTCAACGCTGCTTAATTTCCATCACCGTCCGTAAGATTCAGTAGAGGTTAATCTTATTAATCCAGAATCCTCAGATCCACTCAGTTTAATTCGACCCCCACCAACCCAATTAGCGTAAATAAAAGCAGAGTCTGATTCTTAGCCGTAAATAATTAGTTAATTAAAAGCGATTTTGCCCCAGTTTCCAGGTACCGAGTTCTCGCTGTACACCCCCTATACATCAACAGTATCTCAGACATACATCACGGGTGCAAGAGACTCGATTTAATTAAGTTGCACCTGGCGAAAGCTTAACACGGGAAGGGTCACTTACGAGTTTAATTACTGATTCAATGAGATTTGAAGGCAAATTTATCATTGATCCCTTATCGTAAAGCATCTAGTAATCGACGCAGTAAGTTTCGAAACGCAACTGGTTTGTCGAAACAATCAAAGATCGTATTTTATAAAACTCCAAAGCTTGTTCTCTCTTATTTGCTTATTATTGTGTTATGAAATTAGAAAAATATCAACCTTGTAACTGAAATAAGGTTATTGACTACGTTTGGAATGATGATTTTACAAAATCGTATAAATGAATTATTTTTTCAATTTCTACTATTAGCTCACGCTCTTTATATATTTATTTATTTATTTATCTTGGTGGAATTTTCAATCGTTAATCAAATACATTTTAAAGCGTTCAATTGAGCCGAAATTTTATATACATGATTATTTTGAATGTTAATACAGTAATTTAATTAAAATTAATAAAAATCAATTGATTAAAACTAATTATATTTAAAAATAACAAATACAGCCACGTTGGCATCATTCTTGGCGACATGTGTCAAAACACTTGAAAATGTTTCTTTTTCTCACGTTTTAAAGCATTCAGTTGAACTGAAATTTTATGTGCACGATTGTTTTGGATGACAATACGATATTTTAATGATGATGAATAAAAATTAATTACCACTGAATGTTGTGATTCCGTCATATGTATACACATATTCATATTAATTGTAACTATTTAACAAAAAGTAGCTAAAATAAAAATTTTCTTTGTTGATCTAAGTGGGAATTAACTTTAAAAAAAATTTATATTACTTGTTTTATATTCAGTGTCGATTGAAATAAAATATGAATAAAATTGTTTTAAGAATGTTATTTACATGAAAAAGTTATTTTAACTATTTTTCCTTTTAGCAAAAATGAAGACAAATTACGTATTTTCAAAATATTTTGCTGTTAAGAAAAATGTTTCAATATTCATAATATTTGCCGGTATATAGCTAAAACTTCTATACCGGGGTTGAACTAAAATTTTTGGAACATATAACTAACTTAGAAGGGGATTTATTCCTATTTTAATACATCCGAGTACAGAAAGTTTAACAAAAAACCTTGATAATAATTTTAATTGATAGTAACTTTAAAATAATTTGAATGAATTGTTACTCTGAAATATTGTCTACAATGTTTGAAGTATATTGTATTCAAGTGATACACACAAAAAAACCAAAATAATTGTTCATTTTTTCACTTTTTCCAAAATTACATTTCTGAACGCAATCAGATAATTTACATGTATAAATATTATGTTGCCTATAAAAAATATTTACTTATAAATAACATTGTACTTAGAATATATATAATAAACGTAAAATTATTGTTTGAAATAAGTTAACAGAATATTTGTCAGAAATAGTAATTTCAAGGCAAAAAAGAAATTCTGATATTTTCTAATATCTAATTTGATATATCTAATTTATTTGCAATACACACGATTACTTTTCTTTTTTAATAACAGCTGTTGTTATCAGGTTGTTGCATAGTTTTGGTCGAAAATAAAATCGAAAGAAAACATAAGTCATAAAGTAAGAAATTGATTTTAATCAGCAAAGTAGCCGCTATTGGCATAAATGTACTTTTCTCAACGAATTTATAGCAAAATAATGCTTCAATAGTAGAACTCGGCTTCCCATTGATCAAAGACATCATGAACCATCTTAACCAAAGCATCCTGGTTCGGGAGTTGTTTGCCCCTTACACACATGTGCAACTGGTGAAATATCTTATAATCAGTCGGAGCCAGTTCTGAAAAATAAGGTTGGTGCGACGGAAACTCGTACCCCAACTCCTGGATGTTTTAACGGCTACCAACTGATACCTGGTGTTCAACTCCATCATGCAAGGTTATGGGACCTGACTTATTGATCAATGCTGATTGCCTGATGCGAAATCTTTTCTAACATTCATTCAATTGATGATGGTGCACGTTCGTATTAATTGCCTGGTCTCTCGGGAGAAATTCCTAATGAAACTCGTTCTTGGTGTTCCACCAAACAGAGATGAGATTTTTTTTGTGGGTGGAGATTTTGTTTGGGGATCTGTTTCGCAGGTTCGTTTTTATGCAACCCCAGTACTTTGCGCTTGTGATTGCCCTTCAACATCCGTTCTTTTAACCACAGTCAGGATACGATGCGAGAATAGCTGTCTAACCTCGCACTCCTGTGGATATTTATAATACTCTAGGTGCTGCAAACGTTACTCCTACTGTAGAGAATGCAGTACCCTTGTTTTGAGCTTTTACACTATGCCTATTGCCGGCAAATGCAGGGAGATTATCTGTGGTGCAACAGTGCGTTCGGATCCTAGCTGTTGTACAGTTGATGTAGATCGGGCTTTTAACTTTCTGCCACAAATGGTCCACATTACACCGAACTGGACGACTGGCTTCAGATAAGTAGTCAATGCCCATGTCCCCTTTAGGAAACTTGGAAAACAATTTACGGACTGTCCACTTTCTTGTCGTGCTCGCACCCCATGATTTGTTGATGTTGGCAACTGTGTGAGGCACCTACCCTTGTTTGCCCCATTTCTACATTATCTACGCGACCTGTATCTGTAGGAAAGAACGAAGAATCACACAAATCTGCTGTCTTAATATTTGTTTATTAGGATCTTAACTTACACACTATATACAATAATAATAATAATCAAATTAAGTAAATCTGGAGTGAGAAGACACAATTCGTATTACCAAATGATCGCGTAATTAACCACTATATCTAACTTTACAGATAACCTATAATCTCATTAATACACGGAGTTTCCTTATATCCTAATTTAAAACGCTTACCGCTATATCATAGGAAAATGCTATTATCTTGGTCCTAACTGACGTGGTTTTACTCCTTGTGGAATGGTATCCACCTTTAGCTTGAATACACAGGCACGGGTAGGTTAATTCTTGAACTTGGAACTTCCCCTAACTTTAACTTAATAGCTTCTAATCACAAACATAGACCTCTAATAGTAACTTCACATAGCCACCGCGCGAATGATTAACTTCTACTATATATAAGATTCCTAATTTTTACTTAAAAGAAAAATATTAATTTTCTGAGCATGCATTGTTAATTTTTTCCAAAACAGAATTACTTTAGTATAAAATGTTTGAAATAGTAAACTTTCAAAGGAGGAATTTATATTAAATAAGTCGCAAATTTTTCATTCCATTATACATTTCAATAATAATTTATATATGTGTGTGAGAATAACATGAAATGTTTGCAGTAATTCTAAAAAATATATATTTCAGTGATTTCCATTAATAAAATTTTAAAAATATTTATTTTTATAATTTTAACTCTCTATATCTAATTTTAGAAATTGCTTTGCGTTTCCTGTTCAAATAATAAACTTTTAAAATATTTATGGCTTGAAAAGATATTTTTGAATATATACTGGAAAATAAACATGTTCATTTTCAAAAATCAAAATCTTAACTTTTTCAAGAATTCATTCTGAATTTGGTTCTGGTTATTTTTGAAAACTAACAATTTCTTTAAACTATCTTCCAAGGGAAAATGTGAGTCTATGTTTATTTTATGGAAATTCATATTTTGAAAAAACACCTGTCTATATATATGCATTATTACAATGTGCTGTTCTATAGCAAAATACCTTGCTGTGTATATAATACATTACTTCTTCTCTTTCAAAATAATGCAAAATATTTCCATTTCGTTTCTTTTTTACTTTGTTGTTTATGTTTCTTTTGTCTGGAGAAGAAAACTAAATATAAACTTTCCTCGTATATATCCTTATACCCAAATGGAAAGGCTTTTAGACTTCTACTTTCACCGACGGGATTGAAAAATTAAATATTTCCACGTCAGACCGTGGTTCCACTATAACGAAATTAAACAAGCGAATATTACTATTCTTATGACTTGTGACTCATATTTTAAACGAGAAATTCCTTTACGAAACATATTATTAGAGCTACTGTTGGTACCTGTCACTTCCTATTTTATTTGTTTTGTAGCACCCTGTGTAATTATTTCAAGATCATATTCTTACCAAGTGGTTCTTCATATACATTCTGTCACAAAAATAAAGTAACAAACAGGAAAACAATAATGAAATGAAAGCAATTTATTGAAACCCAGTGAAATTTTCACAGATTTTTGAACAGAACAAAAGCAATTCCCCGGAAAAAATGAGAGAAAAACAATTAGTTTCCAAGTAAGCAGGTTGAACAATAATGTTCCAAATTTGTTCTAAAAAATGCAAACGTTTATCAGTAATGCTTCTGACAATGTCTATGAGAGATGTAGGCTTGACCACGATGATTTATGAGAGATGTAGGCTTGACCATGGCGATTCATACCTGCAAACAGGTCACCAATCACTACTTTGTGGTATCTGTACCTTCTGGAAGAAGCCATGCTGTCCAGTCATTAATATTTCAATGAAAATTGCACAGAGCAGAGAGACATCTTCCCAGCTTGGGCTCTATGGGGTTCAACTCGTGCGAAAGTGATGGTTATTCCATTCGAAGCGGTGTCTCACGATCTTTGCATAAGTTACCGACATGAGCTCTTTGTACTCGTGCGTTACCGTCCATAAACATGGCTCAAAATCCATGACTGCCATATATGGACGGACATTTGTGGCGAAAATTGCATTCTGATAAATAACTGCTGTCTCTGAGCCGGGACGAACAATTTGGAGATCAGTTGAGAGTTAAGTCATATTGTAAGCTTGTGATGGGTCTTTACGTGACCTTCACCAACTAACCATCTTGGGGAATCTTTGGGCTAGTATTCACGTTTATTTCCTAGCCATTCCTCTCAAGAAGAAATCCTTATATGCAAATTAGTTAGAGTATATAAAGTTAGAATTCGATAATTGTAGGCCAGAAGGAGCGGAACATCTGAATGCAGCGTTAATAAGGGGAGATTTAGATTTAGGAGTTTGTGACGGGTCTTTACGCGACCTTCACCACCTAATCCTCTTGGGGAATCTTTGGGCTAGCATTCGCGTTTATTTCAATGCCATCCCTCTCAAGAAGAAACCCGAATTTGTGCAAATTAGTTAGAGTATATAAAGTTAAAGTTCAATAATTGTAGTTGAGAAGGAGTGGAGCATCTGATTGCAGCGTTACTAAGGTGAGATTTAGGATTTATGCATCTTGACTAAGGACGGGTTTTGCTTCTATACTAAATTAATGGATTCGGAATTGATAGGTTAGGATTGATTAAGGTTAAATTGATCTGCTTGCGTGCGCGTATTCACTTAGGGTTGTTGCTTTCTTTATATCACTCCTATGACTTGTTTTTGTAGTTTACTTTATTGTTGACTCGTGCAATTGAATAATAATAAATTAGATTCATCGTGGAGAGTTCTGGTCGCGTACTTCATTCCCTCCCATATCTTTAGGTAGACAGGGCAACGAGGAAACGACTTCAGGAGGAAGTCGTATTTAAGTTTTAGATGGAGTTTATTGCGCTCTCTAGATCCGTATCCGTCGGGAATTGTTGTTTATACAAAATCGGTGTTGGCTCAGGTGTTATCTTCGTCACATGATCGAGATCAAAATTATAATATCCTTCGCCAAAAGCCCAAGTTTAGCTTCAATGATAGACGTTAAGAGCTCACAGGACTCTTAATTTCAAATATTTCAATTTTTTGAAAATATATATATATTAAATCTTCAATATTTCTGAGCATTTTGATACTAAAATTGCGTTGATACTGTGAAAACTTCAAAAGTTATTGAGAAATAAGTAGTGAAACTTAAGCGAAAACCCTATTTCTTTCCTATCTTTAACTTCATTTTTCGCAAAACAAAAAACTTTAGCTTGCGCGCACGATTTCTCAGAAACTATTTATGATATCAATTTGAAATTTTATACACGTGTTCAAAATAAGGCTCTTCATAACTTATACATCAATTTTGAGGAAAAAAATTAATAGAATTTTTATTTGAATTTTAATTTATTTTTCTTAAAATTTTAAAATTTTCGTTATAATTGTATTTAAAAAGCATTTTTTCCCTCTAAATTTCTTAAAATTTAGTATAACTTCAAAAGTGAGCATTTTTAAACCAAGTAAAACTAATTTTGTAAATTTTCATCAGTTTTGTGCTTTAGAATCCTACGCGGTGTAAAATACTGATTTTCATATTTTTGAAAAATTGTCCAATTTTTATTTCTTCATAACTTTTTTAATTTTTTCTCAAATCCTCTCAAATTTGAGAAATAATGTAAATATATATGATTATAATGTGGTAAAAATTTCAAATTGTTATTTTGTTTTATTACTAAGTTACATTGGTTTAAAGAAGAATGTTTTTTGCGAGTGCACGGATATCTGTTAAAATTCCTGAGAGGCCTTAACTAAGCAGTCAAAGCAAATAAAAGAGGTACTCCAGCAGACAGTTCAGAAGTCCTACAAAACGATTGATTGGTTAGAACAGGCATGCCCAACCCGCGTCCCATTTGGAGAATTTTTGCGGCCCAATTGAAGTTTCTGTCTGTATTATTTTAGACATTTGGACTACAGACGGTTGAATCGAAAATATCGTGTTTTGACCCACCCCCACCTCTCCCCCGTGCAGTTTTTACCGAAATAATTTTTTTCCTTCCTTTGGCTTCCAAGCAATTGTAATGACAGGTGTTGATGGATGAAGGAAAGCAGATGAGCTTGGGTGTGTTATTCCTCTTTTAACGTGAATTTCGTTGAGAGTGAGTAGTGTATTTAGTTCTATTTGTCAGAGAAATAATTTATGTCTATATTTTTAAGTTCAGATTAGTAGTCTTTTTCTTGTATTATTTGGCAATGAAATAATCCGATGATGGATTTAATGAGTTGCCTCAGGACTGTCAGACCAGCTAGTAGAAATGTAAGATAATTACTGCAGCAGAATAAAATGTTTAATATTTTAACCTTCTGAAATTATGTAACTTTTTCATTTTATGATATATATTTAATCACGGTGCAATAGTTAATATCATACAATAAGAAACTAAACATTTGGCTATTGGGCAGAAAAAACTTTTGACAAACAGTGTAATAATTACAAAGCTGTTCTTTAGTTAATTGCTTTTGCATTTGAAATAAAAATTTTGAAAATCTAAATCAATTTTATGCAAACATACTGTAACACAAGTATAAAATATGAAGATGTTACGCACATAGTTGTTATGCTACGCAACCTCAGATGGCAGCATAAATCTACTGTAGATAAGAACCTTGTAGGTTAAGAGATATTCTTCCACCAACAAGTGCAATCGGTCGACTTTCAACTTTGCTGTGATTGTGATCCAGTAAAAGGTAAACTTGGTGTTTTTTTTATCATATCAATAATTGAATGTTGATCATATCATATTTTGAATGCTGTACGATAGTAAAATATTTTGAATATTTTTTTTATTTTGATATGTGCGGCCCACCTCAGTTTAGTACATTTTTTTAGGCCCCCCAACCGATTTGGGTTGGGCACCCCTGACTTAGAGCAAAGGTCATTAGTCGGTGTGAGTAGTTAGTTTCTACACTGAATATCGTCAAAAGAATGTATGTAAATTGAAAATACAAAGTGAAGATTTGAATTATACGAAAATTTTTCGAAAGTTCTTGTTTGCACTGCTTCCTTTTAGTATGATTTTCTTTCGTTTTTCCAAATTTTGTTCTTCAGAGAACTCGCATTAAGGAATTATAATTATCATTTATGCTGTTGTAACCCCCTTCCCCCAAAGCAAAACCCGATGTTATTGGATCTCTACTCAACAAAATAAACATGTTTATCACATTTTAAGTCTATTAAGTGTAATAGTTCAAAAACGGGGTTTTATTTACCTATATAGTCCGTAATACCTCCTGGAAATTGATTTTAACAAAACCTTTTCTTAGTGGATTTCAACTCCAATACATAAATAAACACACATACCTCATATCATTCCCATGGGTCAAATAGTTTGAAAACAAGAATTTTTTTAATCTGTATGCCCCATAACCTTCCTTGGAAGGAGTCGATTTCTGCAGGACTCGTTCTTAGCACATGTGTATTTAACAACAACAAAAAGCATGTTTACCAAATTTTATGTATGTGTCTCTAACTGTTCAAAAATAGGACTTTTATTATCTATAACACCCCTGAACTCCTTGCAAACTCTCTTGGGAGTCGATTTCCACCAAACTCGTTCTTACCAAATCTCTACTTAACAAAAGAAACCTGCGTGGCAACTTTTAAGTCTGTAGAGGTGTAATAATTCAAAACCAAGAATTTTTATCAATAACTCTCCCTAATCCCTGGTAACTTTCTTTTGGGTATCGATTTAATCGAAACCAGTTAATGCATTTCTGCTCAAGAAAAGTAACATTGTTACCAAATTTCAATTCTGTAAGTCTAATAATTCCTGAGATCTCATGACATGCGAGTGTGAGTCGTCCTTCTTTTTTACTTATGTACATAAATATATATTTTTTTAGTTGGTAAAACTGTTCTTTTCATGTCGTTTAACATTTTTAAAATTATTTTTCAAATTTAAAGTTATGTGAATATTTCCTTGAAAACAGCAATGTAAAGCATTTTTGTCGCTAATAATATGCAACTTATTATATATTCATTAATAATTTAATTGTAAAGAGATACTTTTAAGTAAAACATAAAACATCAATACTAATGTATCAGATTCTTCAATGATGCTTATATTCACAAAACAGCAAAGTTTTCTCATTACTACAATGTTCATTAGACAAATTTACGCCATTCTTAACTACAAAGGTGAAATGGATGGATATCGTAATATTCGGCAAGGGAGAATGTTGCTAATATGAAGTTTCATAATCAAATATTACACAATAGTGCATGTGCGTGACTGTAAAATCCCATATTGCCTGACTGTGGCGATTGTAATCAGGGGCTCACCACCGTAAATGCGGTTCCCCACGTTCCTGATTTCATTAGGCTTTAATAAAGGATTCGGAGGAGGAAGAGGTGATGTTGGTTTCAAGGTAGTTGGGATTATTTATGATAATGATAACGTGAGGTCTAATCAAATAAGTACCTCACAATAGGTAGAAATAGTTTGTGATATATATAATTAATCCTCTCATCCATTGGACACTGAATTAGATTTCAAATTAATAGTAGATTTATAATTAGATATTAATTAATTTACACGATTGGCTGAAGATAGTAGGAGAATATTTTGATAGAAAGGTAATAGGTAATTAATAATTCATTAATTTTATTTAGTCACTGAAAGGAAATGTTACTCAATTTCTACTAATAGTTAATAGCAGTTAACTCTCTCCCTATATATATATATATATATATATATATATATATATATCGTGTTAAAATTTCCAACCGTTAATAAAATACTTTCCATTCATCCATTCAATGTCAAATACATTTTTTTATACCTGTAGTGGATGACACGATGTTAATATACAGTTTTTTTTCAAATATTAATTCATTAATTAAATTAAAAAATTAATAAATGCAAGATAATAGTCCAACAGCATATATAAAAAGGAAAATCATTCATTGCGTTCCTGTAGTGCAATGGATAGCACGTTGGATGGCCCACGTGGGACGGCCTAATTTCTGAGAATGTGCTTTCGTTTTTACTATAAAAATTTATTAGAATAATTAAATTTAATTAATGAATAAATAGTAACAAACAAAAAAACATAGTCCAACACCATATATAGAATAGAAAATGGCAAGGAAAATCGCTTTCTATTTTGTCACAGAATATTGCGATTATGTCATATACAGAGTGTTTTTGTCCAGGTATAGAAGATAAAGTTAGCATTACTTTCCAAGATGGCGACCGATTTAACAGCTGCCAAGTGATTTATTCTCAGTTTGGTTTGGCAATTCATCATGAATAGCCTCACTCATCCTAGAGATTCGTCGAAAGGGCCCAAAACGAGATTGCCTTTGTTCCCGATTTTCATAAGCGAATTTTGTTTAGCGATGAAGCGCACTTCTGGTTGAATGGCTACGTCAACAAACAAAACTGCCGCATTTGGAGTGAAGCTAATTCACAAGTGTATGTCGAAACACCGTTACATCCAGAAAAACTGACTGTTTTGTGCGCTTTATGGGCTGGTGGAATCATTGGTCCGTACTTCTTCAAAAAACAATGAACGCCACAACGTTACAGTCAATGGTGATCGGTATAAAGCCATGATTACTAACTTTTTCATTCCTGAATTGAACAATCATGATGTCCAGGAGCTGTGGTTCCAACAAGACGGCGCAACATGTCACACAGCTCGTGCCACAATCGATTTATTGAAAGACACGTTTGGTGACCACCTAATTTCACGTTTTGGACCTGTGAATTGGCCTCCAAGATCTTGTGATTTAACACCGCTAAACTATTTTTTGTGGGGCTATGTAAAGTCATTGGTCTATGCGGATAAGCCACAAACGCTTGAGCATTTGGAAGACAACATTCGCCGTGTTATTGCCGATATACGGCCACAAATGTTGGAAAAAGTCATCGAAAATTGGACGTCCAGATGGGACTACATCCGAGCCAGCCGTGGCAGTCCTATGCCAGAAATCATATTTAAAATGTAATGCCACAAGATTATCTTTCGAATAAAAATAATTCATGTCAATCGAATAATACATCGTTGTTTTATTGCAATTTAAAGTTCTATACCTCAAAAAAACACCCTTTATTTATATTAATAACAACTAATTCTACATATTTATATTAATTAACTATTTAATAACAAGTAACCAAAATAAAATGTTTCTTTGTTGACCTAAGAAGCAATTGACTTAAATTTTTTATATTACTTGTTTTTTCTATTTAACTGCTTAAGCCAGTGTTTCTTTAACTGTGGGGCGCAACCCCTGGGGGTGGTACGAGCATATCGAAAAAAGAAGATTTAAAAATAATTAATTTACTGAAATGAATTAAAACAAAATACTTTCAGACATAATAAAAAATGCACTTTTACTCAGATATAATTTATTGGCATGCGATATTAAGTCATCAAAAAAAACTTATTCAATACATAATTAACTATCTTTGATCCTATAACCAAATAAAAAAACTTTTATTTGATTTGCTGTAATCCCATGATGATAGATCTTTTTAATACGCTTTCTTTTTAAGCCTAACATATAACTCTTTCAGTGAAAAAACAGATCCCAGAATCGAAGAAATTTAGGTACATAAAAAATTCATCACTGTCATTATTTTTGAAATACTGCACATTATAGCTGTAATCTGTATGACCTTCTAAGTTATTGGTACAGTTAGTTATGACCCCTCTCTTACGTGTTTGTTTCTCATTTATAGGGAAGTTGTAAGTAATATATTTCTCTGTTGCGCTTTTTTCCATGCAAAAATACGTTTTACACAATTTTTTTAGCAGTAACATACATATTACCATAATAAATACAATTTTTACCCGGAAGTGGTCGCACGGGACACACAGATTATGAAATCGTTAATTCTGGCAAAAGTGTATATTTGTTACCAAAGAAAAATTGAAAAGTTCTTGAAAGTAGGTAAGTAAACTTTCTCTTAGTTAAATTATTCAGTAAAATCACGATTTGTATCGTGTACAATAAAATAATTATATAAAAAAAAAGGATTGGTGTGACTCAATAACCCCGCTCGACCGTATCGAGTGCGCGGCTGCTCCCGGGTTAAAACATGTTGAAGTCTTTTCGCTTTAAATATTAAAAATAATACAATTATTCTTCATCGGAAATTTATATTATTGTTCATTATTTAACGTCAATTATAAATGCTAATTCTAAGAGGCTTAAAATTACAATTCGCTTAAAACTAATTATAGTTTGAGCAACCATTTTAAAAAGATCATTTTACATTTTTGTAAGTATTGTCGAGCACTTGGCTTTGCTCTCTTTACAATTCAGCTATTATATCAATAATGTTTTATTTTCTTACAAATGAACTCGGGCAAAGAGCGGGCACTTCAACCGGTATACTTTAAATGTATCAGTGCTGCCCAGAGTATTTTATAACTAATTAATTAATACTAAATTAAGAACAAGTTTAATAATTATTAACGATTTTCATAGGCTTGTCTTTTTATAAGGAATGCTTATGATTAGAAAGATTGACCCTCTAAATTCTTTTTCTATATTTAGCAGATATCTATATTTTGTCTTCTAAGCAGCCACAGGATTGTGCAATATGTTGAATTTAAAAATTAGAGAAAGGAAAAGTAACATAATAATTTTCCTATTATTTTATTTATTTATTTATTCTTGCTTAGAAGTAGTATACAAAATTTAATACTTATGTTACTAATTTGTATGGTTTATAATTAAGATCGCCTATTGTAGCCTTAGCATCAAAGTGCATTATTATTGCATTCAGTACGTTATTAATGTATAAGGGGGGCGCGATAAAAATTGTGATCGAAATGGGGGGGCGCCAGTATTAAAAGTTTGAGAAGCACTGGCTTAAGCCATACAGAAGTAAGCTCTCTCTAATGCTTAATACGAGTTTAAAATAAAGGAATTTCATATAAAAAAAGTATTAAATTCGTTAGCACGGGCTTAGAAAAATAATACCGTACTTTATTTATAAGCTCAACTATCTTTCTTTAATTTTAGAACGAAGTAAATTAAAAAATAATGTAATAAAAATATACTGCTTTTTTTTTCATTATAATTCTCTTTTCAAGTATTGAATTAGCACTGTATAAATGCTAAAATTAATACCTGAAAAATATTATTTTTTGCTTGATTTATATAGCTTAGTATAAGAACAGCTTGAGAATACATTAAAAAAATTTAGTCAAAAATTGCAAGAAAGGCAACTTACTGGATACTCACTAAAAATATTTTACCTTTAGTTACATAAGCAGTTTTTTTAGAATTGGTAATATAAGTCATTTGTGTAATAAAATTGAAACTTTTAAAAACTGAAGTTCGTAGTCAGGTGTGACGACCAAAATTTCGACTTTTTGAAGTGAAAACTTCTATTGGCGTGTTTTGCCAGAGGGTGAACTTGACTGAACTTCACGCTCGAGAATGTAACGCTCTTTCGGCATTTTTCGCCTTCATTCGGACATCCACCCCCCTAAAATGGAAAGGAGGGAAGTTTTCCCCTGCCAATCTAAAAGGCGATAATCCCCCCACACACCAACACGCCGTAAAAGTAAAGTTTCCTTCCATCTAAGATAGGCTACCCCCCCGCTCTCCACCTCTTTCTGCTAAAATGAATGCGGGATTCCTTCTAATACTAGTTGAAGTATGAAAATGAAACGTAATATTTTTAAAAAATAGGCTTAGAGAAAAGAAGAATTAAACATAAAATGTAGAAAAAGGACAAATTTTTATAGAACTAAGTAAATAATATAATTATCATTAACAATATTGCAGTGATCTTAAGAATAAAAATCGATTTTGTAAGCGAAGCGGAATGGCAATGAACTATTATTTCTATTAATCACATAATATAAATATACTTCGAGTCAAAGCAGAAAAATTAAAACAATTAAAAATTTAAAATAACAGAATTAAGTATACACGTATTAAGAAAAAGTTACTTTAAATAATTTAAATACAGGAAAACAAAATACAATTAAGAAGACTTTCCTTGCAGCAGCACCAGATATATTTGTACAAAACTGCCAAACAATAACAAAAGAGCTTGTATATAAGCCAAAGATTATGTGTGATATAAATCTTCTGATTAAATCCCTTTTTAAGGGTTTTGACCTAGATTCCTCTCTTCTCGATCAACTACCTATCTTACTATCCCTTAAATTAATTCCCATGCATAGAATTGAATATTATTAAATTACAACCAAAATTCACAAAGCCGGATCGGGTATTCTGAACAAATTATTATGATTTTAAGTGGGAATCCTATAGTAGATTTTTCAAAATACAAATCAAAACCATTAGCTGATTTTTTTAAAAACAAAATTCAATTTAATTATGTCAAATGATCCAAAAGAAGCACAAGGAAGTACGGAACAGCGCTTGACGGGTTTTTTTAACAGATGTTTAAATAAAATTTTGATTCTAAAGGATTTATAACCTATTGTTTCCTTCTTAGAATACAATTAATTCCCAAATATGATTGTATATTTCGTACAAAAATATTACTTTATGTATACAAACAAATTAATAAATAATTTTATAGGACAATACTAATATCCCCTTGATTTTTATTCACATAACTAATTCCTGAAATAACATTACAAAATTTGAAGTTATCACTTCTATCGTGTGGTCATAGCACACACACTTTTTTTCTTGCATTTTTTTAACAAGAAAATAGTGTGTCTAGAATAACAGGTCAAAATTTTAGCCAAATCGGTTGAATAGTTTTGAGTCAGTGCTTCCCCGAAATTTCAAACACATGGTTTCGAGAAAAACACTTTTAAAGTTTTTACAATACTTACATTAATCAGCTATGCTTTGTGTATAGAGCAATCTTCCGTTTCCTCAAAGTTATCCTTTTCAGTGGCTTTGAGAGCCCTGCGTAAGGTTCTGGACTCTTTAAAATTGGCTTCTACAGTTTTCTCTGCCCTCAAAATTCATGCATCGTCAACAATGTCAGCGTACTCCATGGCTGTTTTGAACTATTGTGATCACCATCACCTCCATAGCTTTGAGTACAGGTAGAAACCCTAGTTAAGGTTGCTGGCTGCTATATAGGTAGCAATTTACAAAACGTTTTTTCCATTAAAAGTATGCTTAGAAGCGAAATTCCATTCACAGTGATTGAAAATTTCGTTATTATTTTGAGTGTTTCTGGTTTTATAAGATTTATAAATTGCTTGTCAAACGTTACTGAGTGTTCGTAAGTGCTCACTTGATGTTCCGCTTCCAATTGTTGATATTTACGCCAAGAATCTGGGCAGTAAAAATGCTGAGGGTTTTGTATATTGCACAAAGTTCTTATATTTCGTCTTTATCAATCGAAAAGGTTTGCTATAATGCGCATATCTACGTATAGAATAATAGGGTCAGAAGGTCAATGAAAGAGGGAACGAACGGTCAGAGCAGAGCTGCCTTTGGCGCGTCAACATACATTCATACACAATACGGCGCGCGCTTTCTTCCTACGGCTGTAGCTTTGAAAATATTAAAAATTTCGGTCTGAAAATTTTTGGGTATATTATTAAAACTTTTTTCTTTCGAAAAATGCAAAAAGAGAAAAAAATCTATTTTCTTAACCCGTCACACTAGACTACTACCTGAAGTAAATTTTTCACTGTTTTTTGTTGTTGTTGTTGTTTTTTAGGAACCGAGGAAATAATACAATAAATTTTACTTATAAATTTTAAAATTTTATTAAAAGAAAATAGATTTTGCAATAGATAGTATACGTTAATTTTATACATGGTACATCATTTTCATAAGTAAAACTTTATTTTAATGACTAATTTTTTGAAGCTTGTATGTATAAAAAAAATAAAAGTTGTAAGATAAAAATAGACTTTTATAATAAATTTTCAAATGTTTTCTTTTCTGAATTTGTATTAAGTGGATTAAACATTTCGAAATGATAGTATTATTAAATTATTATACATAATTTTAAAATATTCCAAATGACGAGTAAAATACCTAAATTTTATTATCTTCAAAAATTTAACAAATATTACGAAAGTATTACATTTTTTTCGAAATAACAATAAATTTATTCTATTTTATACTCCTTCACTTTGTTTTAGAAATGTATCTGTTACATTTTTTCATCATTTAAAATAAAAGTATCTGTTCCATTCATTTCGTGAACAAAAAAGCCACACACACACAAAGTTTACTGATCACTGAGAATTATATTTTCCTCTTTCGTGAAACGTAATTTATCATGAAGATAATTAAAGTTTGAATTCTGGTTTGGCGTTTGAAAACGCCAATGCAAATATTTCAAATAAAATAACTTATAATGAAATACAAACAAGCTTTTTATGAGAGAGAGAAAAAAACAAGTCTTTTTAAAAAATTCAATTATCTCTTAGACCATTAGTTATGAGTAAAATTGTCAAATTAGCTCGTCATACACTTTAGATTATGACGATGTATGGAGGTAAAAATTTATTATACAACTGGGGTAATTAATAAATTTAGAGGTTTGAAGTAATTGAAATGGAAATTATTTAACGTAACATACATATTTTTCACTTGTTATAATATTATATGTCAATCTATATACTATATACATCATACTGTCATCTATATTGTATTACAGTATAATAATTCTAATTCTTTCAAAAAGGTTCTGGGTTGAAAAATGGAGTCTTAAATGAAATGGAATGAAGTTATACTAAATTTAATGTAAAACTAGACATTTAAAAATTACTTTTTATCGTTGGCAAAGAGAATTATTTAATAAAGTTTTAAATTTATTGTTGTTGAATTAAATACTGAGAAGACTGTCTTGCACTACTGTTACAAGGATGAAAAACAGAAAACATTTTAAAAGCAACTTATATACAGTGATGGCCAAAATTGCGGTCACTTTTTAAAATTGTTGTTTTTTAAGTTTGTATGCTTATATTGTTTTTGTATTTACATTGTACAAAGTGCAAAGTCTTTTATATCATTTTAAAAAGAATTTAATACTAAATTCAAATATTTGCATTGCAAAAAAATTATTCTGCAATAACTACTGACATACATATGATACTGATGTTAGCAGTAAATCATTGCTTAGTGGGGTAGCCTTTATTTTTTATTACAGATTAACATCGATGTTTCATTACGCTGAAAATAGTTTTAAGCACTTCATTCGTTATACAAGATGTGAGGAAGCAATTATATCTTCAATTAGTTCATTTTTATTTCACGGGTACCTCATTCGGACAAGAGTTTTCAAACGCGGCCACAAGTTTTCGATATGAGTGAAGTTAGGACAGTTTCCTCACCAAGACAACAACTGAATGATCTTAGAACGATACCAGTCTTTAAATTATTTTACTGTTTGGCAGGATAAAAGAATCTAGTTGAAAAATAAATGAATGTTGTTGGTAAATAAATCCTTGATGGAAGGCAGAAGTTTGAGTTCTAGAATGGTGTCAGTGTATTTTATGACAATCAGTGTCCCATCGTTGATACAAGTGTGACCCGTAAATTAATTAAAAGACTGGCTTTGCTTTTATATTGCTTAAACCTATGCACAGAGACTGAACTTGTATTTTTGAAATATATAACTTAGAACTGGATTTATCCATATTTTAATACATCAGAGTGGAGAAATTTTAGCAAAAAACGGTTGATAAGTATTTCAATTTCTATTAACTATGGAAATAATGTGAATTTTTCAAAAATTTTATTTCGGGCTCCTTAGAGAAATCTCAACTATATATAAGCAAAATATTATCATTATAGAAGCACACTTTTCATAAAGAGAATATTTTGAATATAATAAATTCTAAGTTCAATTTCTTTATCAAAAATACGGCATTTAAATATTTTTTTATCATAATAATATTCTTAAAATTATTTTATACGTGTATTCTAATCTAAGTGACACTAAATATTAAAAATTTATATATATTTGCTTGTACGCTTTTTCAAAATCGTAGTTCTGAGCGAAGTCGGATACTTTAAATTTCTTATTTCAATGACTTTTACTATTCCATTTCAGAATTTCAAGAATAATAAGGATTAATAAGTACATATTTTTGTCATGTTCCCCCATTGATATGAACCATTCCTATTACCCAGTTCGATACCGGCACAGATCTGCTTGATTTGTTTCGCAGTTGTAACGTTCAGCCAAGCTAATCTAAATAATACGGCCCCCTCAAACCCAGTTAATTTCACCTTCCACCCTCTCACACAAACAAGGGTAGAATCTGATTTCTAGCCGCAATTAATTGCTTAATTAAAAGCGATTCTGCCCCGGTTCCAGAAAACGAGTTCACTCAGTACACCCACTATACATCAACGGGATCTCGGGCCTACATCACGAGCGAAAGATACCCGATTCAATTAAGATGGAGCTAACGAAAGCTTAGCATTGTGAGGATCGTTTACGGATTTAATTACTGGTTAAACGAGATTTGACAGAAGATTTATCATTGGAAAGTTTATCTTAATTTGCGCTTCCATCAATTATTGGAAAGTTCGTTTCCACATTTTATTGACTGTTGTTGCTATGTTCTTTTTAAAACTGTATATATTCATTAGTATCAAGTACATCGATCAAAAAACGCCAATAGTTTGATATAATTGTTTACTATGAAACGTTTTGGTGCGTATAATATATTTTATTTTAATCGTTTTTTTATTTATATGTTAAATATTTCTACCTCTATTTTCAAAATAGCTTCATGATTAAAATGTTTCCGCCCTGGATAATGTCTTTATTTCTACTCCTTAATTTCTTTTGGATCAAATGTTCCTTCATTTTTATGCTTCTAACCAATAGTGAAAAATCACGTAATACATATAAAAGGAAAATAAATATGTAAAACAAAGTCAGGATCAAAATTATTATGAGATTGGTGAAATTATAGAACCCTTATTTCGTATATAGCTGTCGCAGAAAAATGACGGAATTGGGAATTTCATGAAATCTTTTAGGGATAGGATCAATTGACGAGAGATGTTAAAAGAAAGTCTCCTTCATGGTTATTTTCATAATTAAAGTAAGTGATTTTATCAAACCCCGGAACTGTTTCAGTGAAATGATGAAATGAGTTAGTCAAGATTTGCATTGGCAAAATGCTGTTCAGAGGGGGGAGACACCTCGGGGGTCTAGTCTTTGTACTTTCTAACCATATAGGTAGTACTAACGATCCCCCCCCCTAAATAACAACCACATATCTTTAAAAAATGGCACAATAGGATTAACATAGGGATTGATATTTTAGTGTGTAAGCAACCGAGAGAAAAAATGTTACACATAAAAAATAACAGCCTAATTTTCTAATTATTTGATAATTAGTGTCGAATAAATAATTTGTATTTCATTGACTATTGTTGTATTACTTACTTCTACGTTTAATAATGCACCATATTTGTTAAATATAAACACTTTTAAACTCCTGACAATATTTTTTCATCATTTCACTGAAATATGTCAAGGATTTGTTCAAATCTCTTACTTTTATCAGCCAAATAACATTGAAGAGATTAATATCTCTCATCAATTGATCATCTTTTTTTTTGCCATTAGTACAAAAGTAAATAAGAGTTTTATAAATATTGGGAGGGAATAGCTTAGTTTCATAAACTCATATAAGAAAAAGCTAATTGTCCTTTCAGGCGTCAGCCAGTTCCATCATTTTTTGACAAAGAATATTTCATACAAAAGGTCATATATTAATTTATACATCATATTCGAGGTATTTCTCAACAGAAAACGTAAATAAGTAAATGTTTTAAAAAAATAAATATTTGGGAGAAAATAAACAAATGATTAAAAATTCAGAATATCATTTTATTAAGCGGTTACAGCTTGCAAAAAGTTAAAAATCATAAAAGCCACCTCTGGCATATAAGAAAATCGATTCAGCCTAAATTCTCCTGTATCTCGGGACTGCAGTTCCTTCCCAGGCGTCAGACATGCTCTATTGGCGAAAGATCTGGTGACCTGGCAGGCCATGGTAGGACGTCATATCTAAGACATTGTTGGGAGACATTATCCTGTTGATAAATGGCACCTGGGCGACTTGATAGCATGGGTAGCACAATCGGCGTTAAAATATCGACAAAGGGTTAAAAGATGATTGTGTCCCAAGAAATTGCTCCCCACAAAATTGCTGTATGCCGCTCGACAATAAATGCCGGATCATATAAATATTGAGACTTTCACTACTTCATATTCGGCAAAAATCCAGTCGACACTGCCTATGATGTGGGGTCAGTGGTAAACGTCTTAGCGGACGTCGGCTCCTCAAGCCAAAAGTCGTCTCCTTATGGTTTCTCTTGATGGCACTGGATGTCTGGAAATGGCGTTGAATCGATGCTAGCGACGTTGTTGGTGAAGTGGCCACTCTTCTGATTGCACGATTGATCATTTGTGTTTACGTGATTACTAAATGCCCACTGTTGCCAAAATTCCTTCAGCGGGTCATTTCTATGGACCAACCGCGGGCTAGCTGCTCGTACTGCCGCCGGTTACGTCTCGATGACCTCAATATCGTTATCAAAGTCAAGATTCGTTTGGATAGCCGTAAACAATGCTTTAAACTCTTGCGCAACTAATATGCGCATAACATTTGTCTCATTGGCTTCGAAATTTTAATCATTTGCATATCTCTTACCAGACTACATTCTTGCCGAGTTTCGTGATTGTAGCTTGATTTCTTCTGGGTGCATATATTTTTTTGCGACAGAGTGTATATCTGTTTCTTACTGTATTGTTACAACAGCAATTGAAGTATTTATGATTACTAAATGCCACTAAAATTCCTTCAGCGGGTCATTTGTGGACCGCGGGTTACTAGTCGATGACCCCTAGTTTAATGCATAAAACAATAGTCTTATTTGAATGTATATTTTTATGTTTCAACATAGATTTAACTCTTTCATGCTTAGTGGTTTGTATGTTGTACCACAAATTCTTATTTGTTTATTGTGAAATGGTACATAAAACGTACCACTGGTTTGAATGCCACAGAAATTGATGCTAGATGTTACATTCTCCGAACCACAAGGTGGCCGCGGTAGCCGAGTGGTAGAGGTATCGGATCATGGCTGGCTTTGTCACGAGTTCGAGCCCAGTACCACCAAAAAACCAGTCGTGTAGGGCAGTGATGCACGCTAAATCTGTCGAGAGCTGAAACGCGTCCTCCCATTGGTATGGTAGTTAGGAGAGAGGGTGCTACCGCAGGTGTCGTCCACGTTACTTGACCATGGTTCAAAATTACGCGGTCCGTCGCAAAAAACCCTGGTGTAGCTGAACAGTGGGGCGTTAATATTCACTCACTCACTCCGAACCACAACAGAGAAGTCAACTTTTAGCAGTTACTCAAGTTTCTAATAGATTTAAAAGCAAACTGCTTGCAATGGGCTAACCCAGTAGTTTATTCTTTGATCCGCTGGGAGTCCGTTGAATGGTATATTTTGGAAGGACTGTGTTGTATATTTTAAAGTGTAAATGAAATTTATTCTTGTGATATTTGATACAAATCAGGTAAGTACACTTTTTATGTAACTAAATTAGTCAGTATTACAACTATTAGTACCTCACACGTGTATTACTAGTATGAAAATTTAAGAGTCCAAAAAATGCACCATCACGCTTGATTGAAGGTCATCTTCTTTACAAATGCAAAATGCATTCCACTTATTTTTACAATGGGCATGTTTATTGTGCCAGATAGATTTGCTGTGGGTTTTATTTTTTAAAAATAATGATAATATTTATTAAATAATAGTGCACACAAAATTATACAAATGTCCTGAATGAGCTATAGCTCGTAATCAGAGGAAAAAATACAACTATTACACTTATTATGTATGTTTACTAAATAAAATAAAATGATGTTCAGAATAAAATACAAAAATTAAAACTAACATTACGTAAATTAGGATTAAACTAAAATTAAACTTACAATATTAGATTAGAAAAAACTGAAAATGTTTTAATATATAGAATGCATAACAGTATAAAATGAATAAGTGTATTTATTTATTTTCCAACTATAAAATAACTAGTTAAAGTTACTATTGTGCTTAGGGAGGAAAAAAAATCATATTTCAAGAACTATCATGTTGCTTGTGTGCAGCGTGGTTGTACAAAATATGTACCACTTTTTTTTAAACTTTGAACAACCCTTTATTTGAAAGTGTTTAATATTATTAATATATATATACCAGCTTTTGTTCAATAATTATAGTTTTGTGAGGTCTATCTAAAATATTAGTAATTATTTCCCTTTAATACATTATTTTTGTCAAAGAGTTAAAAGAACAACGGAAGTTTTAAAAGAACAAAGGAATAGAAATGAATTTATTTTTTCACTCTTAATAATATATTTTTTTTTCATTCTCTTAAATGAAAACTGTAATCTTTCTGTTCAAAGATATTTTATTTGCTATAAGCCCCTTTTGATCCACTATCGCAAATTTCTACGGTTTTCGTCATGAGGTGGCTTATATCTGCGGTAGTCAGATAATATACATCCAGGTTCAAATGAAAGATACATTTTTTCTACGTGCCTGGAAAAATTTCCAGTTTTATCTTTCCCAGTAGGGATATTATTAACGTCAAAACCAGATTATACCTCAGGATTTAGAGTTTCTAATATCAGAAGATAGAACTGGGCAATTATTTTATCTTTTATGAAGAGTATGAATTTCAATTCCTTTTAGGATTGCAATACTTCCAAATTTGCCGGGGAAGGGGAGAGCTATATTACATTTTTGAAAACTATTTAAAAAACTGGAATGAGCGTGCGTTAAATATTTATTTAAAAATGGTATAATTTTTTTTTATAAAAACGAGATGTGTTAAGAAGACTTTTGAAAAATACATCTTGTTTCTACAAAATGATTACAAATGTCTCGTTATTTTATTTAGCTTGATAATTACCTGGATGTGATGAAATAAATCTTCAACTTTATCGTATATCACAGTGCTTCTCAAACTTTCAATATTTGACACCCAATTTTCAGTCATAATTTTCACTCTCTCATTGCTCCTCCCTCATTCAATACAATAACAATATATTTTGCAGTTAAAGCTACAATGCGGCTTTAATTATAAATTACACAAATTATCAAGATAAGTATTATATTTTGTACATAATCTTGTATTTGACAAGCCCTTAGAAGTTACTAACAACTACTAAACTTGTTTTTAATTTAGTGTTGAAAAATTAATTATCAAATTCTTTTTGCCGTACTGAAACATTTATAAGTATCTTATATCAATATATATATATATATATATATATATATATATATATATCTTATATCAATATGTATGTGTGTGTATTTTATTTTTTATTATGTCAGAATATATTTTATTTTGCATCCTTTCGTTAAAATGATAATTATTTTAAATAATTTATTTTCAAATTTCGATATACTTATGTCACTCACGTAGTGTTATCACGACCCCCTAGGGGGCACACCCGACAGTTTGAGAAATGCTGGTATAACCTATTTTACTGGATACTATTGTCATTTGCAAAGCAAGTGTGAATTGAAAAATAAATATCTTATTTAAAAATAAGAATTTATTAGTATTACGGTGAATACATACAAAAAGTGTTATCCGGTAGAAGAAGGTGTAAGAAGTTTTATTTTATCCTCTATGTTTAGTACTGATAACGATTTTATTTCTCAGAAACTTACTACTCAGAGATTATATTTTCTGAAAGTTTTACTGCTTGGGAGAAAATCTCAAACAAAATTTAAACAGGTCTAATTTTTAAGTGGTGACTCAGTGGAAATTTTTTAAAAAAAATGTCCGAAAATTGAGTAAATTTTCTTTTTTTTAGATTAGAGATTAGAAAGCTAAGTCACTTAATATTGGGGTAGATTTTTTTTTTACTTTTTTGAATAAACGTTAATTATTACATCGTTGTTACAAAATAAAAATGAAAACTATCAGAAAATTTAGAAATATTGTTTTAAGTATGAAAATTATAGCAAAAAAAAATCATAAGCACACATATTAACTTTTTAATACTACACCCAAAAGATTTTTTTGAAAAGAATAAATTGTGTGTTCAGAAAAGAAAAAACAATATCAAACTTCTTGTCCTTATTTTTCCTATTTATTCCTCGCATAAATATAGATTTTTAAAAAATAATATAAAAGAGAATATATAAAATTCAAAGCACAGTTGGTTAAATATTTCTTCCTTCAGCATTACTGCTTAAGATCTTTTACCGATTTATATATATATATATACATTTGCATTCACTTAAAAGCGTTAATGCATCTTCAAAATGAGAGATTTTTCGTTAGTTAAAAAATGGAAAAGATTTGTAAGAGATAAAGTGTGATAAAGGGAATTCAAATTTATTTAGTTTTCAGGTAAAAGAATTTTCTTTTCTCTCTTTATTACGCTTTTTACTGTCACAGATTTTTTTTAAGTTTTTATTTCAAGGTTCCTATACAGTCTGCTTTTATTTGTGAATCCTGCTATTCCTTCGAGATGATATGAATTAATAAGCATTGACAGAAGCAGAAAAATTAACACGTATGAACAGTTTTAATACTAAATACTGGCAAAGTAATTTTAAATATGCATATATTTATGTACTTATTTCCAATACTGAATAAAGAATTTTAATCTCTGTATAGTTTTCGAATTTTTATTAGCATGAATCATTTTAAAACCAAATCCCAATTTTAAAATAATAAAAAATTTATCTTTTAAAATTTTTATTTTTTTTAAAAAATAAATCTTACATTTTATTTGCATTAATTTATCGTTTGGTACATTTCTTTAAGGAATATATTGATGCCTTATTTCGATTAGACTCTAAAATTTGAAGTCCAACTAGTCGTGTAGGTATAATTGCTTAAAAAGTGTTTGTTTTTCCTTATATTTCTTCAATTCTAATTTTAAGGCTAATGAATTTAATTTTTGTAGGAAAAGAATATATGCTTCTTAGTCATCTCATTTCAATCTTCAGGTTTATAAGAAAATTAATCTATTTTAAAATATAAGAAATCTGTGAATATCAGTATTCGTTTATTATTTCTGGAAAGATACATTTTTATCTATCAACATCCTCGTGATCCTTTGTATAATACGTTTTTTTATAAAAACTTACCCTGAATTTTATATTAAAAAATTTCTTCCCTTTTTAAATACAACTGTGGTGTAACTTAAGCCACCGTAAGTCTAGTTCTTAAAAGAAAGAAGCTGTTGAATAGGCTTATAAATTAGTTTTAATAACACACATCACAACTTAATACATATGTACATTCAAAAGGAAAAAATGCAGTATAACATTTCTGCCATAACTTCTCCATCTTACGTACTCGTTAATCTTTTTTTCTCCTTTCACCATCCACGCGCGCATGAATCGCCTGCGTGGGCGAGACACTTATGACGTAAACAGGCGCCGAAAGAGTTAGCGCTTGTATTTCAGTTGCAACACATCCTCCCACCTTTTGGGTGGATATTTTACAACAAATATGCTCAAAACATCTTATGCATTTGTGATGCCCCCCCTGGGTCACACCTCGAACACCAAGATTAATTTGAGGCAAAGAACCACTAAGAGCCATTTTGAATAATAATAATATATATTTATTATTATACTTTTCACAAAAAAATCTCTGATAACATTTAATAAGATAATGTTACGTCTCTTTAAGGGATTTGCCTTTATATTAAATTAAATTACTAAGAATTCAATTAATTAATAATCTAGCTCAAACTCAAGTAAGGTTTACCGATATAGAAGATCCGAGAAATACACGTATTCGAATTCTTAACTTTCATTAACTTTAACTAAGTTGCTTAAACTGACGCTTTTTTGAGCGTACGGGAATTATATTTACCACTGGCTTATATCAGCTTTCCGGTACGTCTCTCAGCACGACGTCTTCACGAATCTAATCTCCTTGAATCTTCTAGTAATACGTTTAAAGATACTGGTTCAATAGCCTACCATCATCTCCCTTGCTATCTCGCAACGCTCGACTTAAATACTTTATCTAATTTAAATATCCCGTACATTTTTTTGGAGTTGATTGGAAATAAACGCGAATTTATATTCCCCAGAAAGACGCCTAAGATTAGTGGAAAGGTTCCGTACAGATTCGTCACAATCCTCTCCTAAAAGAAAACGGGATTTATTCGAAGGTCACAAACGGCCTGAAAAAAAATACGTAACCAATTCCTAGACTTGATTTATAGTTCCGACGACTTTAATATATATATCTACCAATCGGATACTAAAAATTCTCCTTCCTTAAGGAAAAGAAAAAAAATTACAACCTAAAACTACACTTTAAAGGACGTAAAATTTACAGAATTAGATTTCTCTACACCACGCCCATTCGGCTCTGAGGCGAGGGAAAAACCACCGAAGTTGTAAAAAGCCTGCCTGCGTGGTTTACTTAACTACTTAAAAATCTACTTAAGTATTAAAAAACATATTCGGACTTGTATCTTGCTTCTTTTGTTGAATATACAATGCTCAGGGTCAGCTACCCTGAAATGAGAATTTCTTTGTGTGAAAAAACAAACATCTATAGTATATACAGATTCCTTAATTTTTTGCATAACATTTTCATATACATCAATTGAATCATCTGGTTCCTTAACATTCCCATTCCATACATGCTGCGCTTGTTAGTATTAAATGTTAGCTCTACCTAATTACACTGCGTCCCAAGTCACCATATGTGAGATAAAATAAACACATATATTAACATACAATTTCAAACAATTTTTCAAAAAAACAATAAACAAACAACCAAAGGAATTGTCGCATCTTATCGCATCATACATAGAAGTAAACAAATGCATTCTTACAAATGTTTTCTCCATATTTATACAAAAAAAAATTAATTCAAAAGCTGATTTTTCTCATCAAGAAAAAACCAACTCATTGTAGTGTCCACTTTTGCTTGCCTTCTTAAATTAAATATCCGCCCGTGACTTGCTTCATTGCAATAATCTTCCGACCACTTGTTTGAAAGGAGAAAAGAAAGAAACCATACAGCCTGATATTTTTCTTTCTCCTCTATTCGCTCCTATCCACTGGATCTCCGTCTAAAGCTTCCATACTGACACTCCTTCTCCTGATGTTGTTCTGTGGAATACTTTCGATTCCGATGTTCCTCCGCTCCTCTGGAAATCCTTCGGGTTGTCTTACTCGGCTGCGTAGGTAGTACGGACAAGGTCTCACTGCTGTCGCCTGTTTAGACAGGACAGGCCTCCTCTCAGCTCCCCTGTTGGTTCCGTTTTTAGTTGTCTTTGTCTCCCCGGCCTTGTTGTATTGTCCACTTCCTTCGTGCCTGCTCCATTCTATAGGTGGCTTGTCCTGCCTGGAATCTTGTTGATGAGAGGGACCTGCAATGGACTGTGATCCCTGGGAGGGGTTATTAGGTCTTCTATATTTATAATTTTGAGATGAAACCGAGGACAAAATTGCTCTTTTTATTCCCTGTTTTGGTTCAGGGGTTGGTCTTTTCTGGTTCCTATGTTCGGACCCTTGCCGAGAACGTTTTCTGCAAATTTTGGACCTCTTTAAATCCTTCCTGTCCCCTGATCCATTTGACTCTACTTTACGTTTCAATCTCGGATCCTCCCATCCGGCATTACCCTTACTTGATTTATGACCGTTACTCTCCTCACTCGAGGTTTTCCTAGATTCTTTAAATTTTCCTGGTTTCGATCTACTTGACCTATCACTCGACCTCTGTCCTTCATATAGTGTCTCAGGATGACTGTCCGAACTAAGCGTGTCGGATTGTCGTGGACGGTACACACGCACCTGATCACTATTAACCGTTACCTTTTTACCCTTCTTCAAAATGATTAAATTGTTATTCCGCACCTCCAACACTCTATATGGCCCTTCAAACTTAGGCATAAACTTTCCAACCACACTCCTACCCGCAGCATTTATAAAATGAGTTTGTACCAACACCAAATCATTTACTTTACTGCTAACTTCCCTCCTTTTCCGATTATAATGTTTTTCCCAATTTTTGTGTTGTTTCGCAGATTCTGCCTTGCTTCATCGAATAATTTCTCAATGTTTCTTCCTACATATTCAGCACCCTCTGTGACATTTATTAATTTGCTAAAAGGTGTTATTATCTTTCTAGCCTAAGAAAAACTCAGCCGGAGTTTTATTTGTTGTTTCGTTCACTGAAGTGCGCAGCGCGAAAGCGAATACATGAAGAAATCAGTCCCAGTTTTCGTGATTTTCTTTTACAAAACAGTCTATCATCTGGACTAAATTGTGATTAACTCTTTCCGTTAAATTCGCCTGTGGTTAAATGGCCTGTATGTTACCGTTTTCATATGTTTTATGTCCAACCTGTGACTTACTTGTTCAAATACCTCTGATATAAATTGGGGGCCGTTATCACTAATTAAAGAAATTGGAGCTCCGTAACGTGAAATATAAATTTCAAAAAGGGCGTTAGATATGGCCTGGGCCGAAGCTTTTCGTAAAGGAATAAGCTCACTCCACTTAGTGAAATGATCAGTTATTACTAATAAAAATATATATCTTTCGGGTCGGGATGCGGGTTAGGGGCCTAATAGGTCTAACGTTACAATTTCATTGGGGTAATTCGATACTATCGGAATTAAACAACCAGCTGGTAGCGCGTTTTTGTAACTACATTTTTGACACTGGTCACAGGTTGATACATATTCAAAAATATATTTCCTCATACATGGAAAATAACATGTGTCGCGTAATTTAAAATAGGTCTTTGTTTTTCCTGGATGGCCTGCTAATGGCAGATCATGAAATTCTTTCATTATTGCTTCGCGAAGCGATCTAGGAATATACACTCTTAGTTCTCCAAGAGTTGTAGAATATTTCGCGTAAAAGAGTAGACCGTTGATTAATTTAAAATCCTGGGACCAACCCTCGCATATAGTCGCATTAACGGAACCGTCGTCTGGTTTTCTAAATAACGATAGATGTGTCCTAACTCAGGATCTTCCCTTTGCTCTCGAATGAGTTGTTTTCGCGAGTTTAAGGCGAGGGCTCGAAGAGCTGCGCACGAAATTTGTGATCCATCCATATTGCCTACTGGATTCCTAGACAAGACGTCCGCGACAATGTTTTGAACCCCCGGTCGATGTTCCCATTCTAAGTTGAACTCTGATAACTTGAGTGCCCATCTAATCATTCGACTAGATAAGTTTTTCCCATTCGTTAGCTTTGTTAATACCGCGTGATCTGTGATTACCTTCAACGGCAGGAATCCGAAATAAGTTTTAAACTTATTTAAGGCCCATATCACCGCCAAACATTCGCGTTCAGTAACAGTACAGTTTCGTTCCGCTTTATTGAGGGTTCTAGACGCGAATGCAATACATCTGTGGTTTTGATTATGCACAGCACCAATTCCGACCCCACTAGCATCAGTAAATAAATTAAACTGTTCTGTAAAATTCGGCAATTGCAAAAACAGGTGCCTCTGTTAATGCTCGTTTTATCTTATCAAAAGAATCCTGTGCTTCTGTCGACCAATTAAAATTAGCCCCCTTTTTCTTCAACCGATATAATGATTCACATATATCTGCATACTTGGGTATAAATTTCTGATACCACCCCGCCATACCTAAAATTTTCGACACTTCCTTGCTATTTTTAGGAGGTTTCATTTCTGTGATTGCCTCCACTTTACTATTGTCTGTTTCGATCCCTTCTTTACTAATTACGAGACCTAAATACTTCAATTTGTCACGTGCGAAGTGGCATTTTTCTTTATTTAGTGTTAACTCTGCATCTCTCAACAATGTAAATACCTGATTCAAATGATCTAACTGTTATTAAACGATGGAGATGTTATAATAACATCATCCATATAAACCGACACGAAACGCCCAATAACAGGTTTTAATATTATATCAATGACTTTTTGGAAATTTGGCGCCGCCCCTGAAAGGCCGAAAGGCATTCTGAGGAATGCAAACGTGCCATTACGAGTGATAAACGCGGTTTTCTCGATATCTTTTGGACTAATCGCTAACTGAAAATAACCACTTTTTAAATCCAATGTGGACATCACTCCGGTATGCGGAATGTTTGTGATTAAATCATCAATTACCGGTAATAGATATCGGGGGTATTTAGTTATTGCATTAAGTTTGCGATAATCAATCGAGAATCGATACGCCTCGGGAGAATCCGGAGGAAGGCCATTATTCTTGCGCGTTAAAACTACTGGTGACGCGTATGGGGATTGAATAGGACGGATCTTACCCTCTTGCAACATTTTCTCAATGTGATAATCGATTATTCCTTGTTTGACCCTATCATATCGGTAGGGTCTTGACACTACCGGTCCCTTGTCCCCAGTATCGATTTTATGGTATAAAACATGAGTTAACCCCGGCTGATCTGAAAATAGCCCTTTAAAACCATTAAATAAATTCCTTAATTTTTGCTTTTGGCCTTCACCGAGCTTTGTATCTGATAGATCAATCTCGACTGGCTTGTCCATTTTCTGCAACTGCTTAATTTGGTTATCTGGAATGATCAACGCTTTCTGATCGAAATCTAAAGTTAATTTGGACTCTTTCATCAAATCAATGCCTAAAATGCATTGGTACTGCATACTGTTAAGAATGTGAAATTCCCAGGTTTTCTGGAATTCTCGGATCCGAATCTGTAATTTGATCCGACCTAAGTGACAACACGGGGCTAATTGGGCCGTCACTACTCTATCTTTCGTCTTTTGACGAGGTCGATACGAAAAATATTTGCGATAGACCTCTTCTGATGTGAAAGATTTCTCCGCCCCCGTGTCCCAAAGGGCTGTAATGAATGTCTCATTTAAAAGAATAGGAACATACTGTAAATCTACTGGAGTCATTCGTAATGAGGATACCCTAATAGTTTGGTGTTCTGTATCTGGAGGATTTTCCGTACATCGCAATCGATCACCCCCATACTCGCATCGATCGCTTAAAAGTTTAAATATCTGTTTCGATCATTCTGACCCCTGAAAGCACTAGTCTTCGAACCACCTTGTCGACCGCCTTGATTGTGGAATTTATGATCCGACTGACCACCTCGGCGTCGACCATCGAATCTCTGATTATCCACAACACCTTGACTCTCAAATCTATTGAACTCTCTCCGTGGTCTACTATTACCTCTACTTATCTATTGTTACCTCTCGTTTCCCTCCAATTTTCTTGCCGATTCCTGTTAGGGAAACGATTGTTCTCTTTTGGGTTTATATCTCGGGATTCCCAACTCGAACCTCTGATCTTTCTATTTAGAAACCGTTCCTCATACTTATCAATAATTTGTAGGAGGTTAGATGTGGTTTGCGGATTCCTAACCTCTACATAATCCAAAATCTGAGGTTCTAACCTACTAATAATATGATCGATCAATTTTTCCTCCATCATTTCGAGTTTTAAGATTTTGTGAATCTTCAACAAATCATACGCAAAATCAGACGGTTTTTGGTTATGCTTTTGAGATGATGAATAGAAACGCGTTTCTAGCTCCGACCTATTTCTAACCACGGGGAACTGTTCTGACAACGCTTGCTTTAAGTGCGCCTAATCCGTCGCCTTGTCTTCAACAACCCTATAACCTATAACCTCAAACCAATCAAGTGCCCGTCCTGTGAGATGACCCTTTAAATATGCACAAGCGAGTTGTGTGGGTATCTCGTAATATGTTAAGTTATTATCCATATTTTCCAAGAACTTAACCACATTCTCCACCCCTGAAAAATACTGCTCATGGATGATTCGAAAATTATATCCGTCTCTAAACTCGGGATTTACTCGTTGGGCGCCACTGTGATGACCTCCCCTGGATTACACCTCAAACACCAAGATTAATTTGAGGCAAAGAACCACTAAGAGCCATTTTGAATAATAATAATATTTATTTATTATTATACTTTTCTCAAAAAAATCTCTGATAACATATAATAAGATAATGTTACGTCTCTTAAAGGGATTTGCCTTTATATTAAATTAAATTACTAAGAATGCAATTAATTAATAATCTAGCTCAAACTCAAGTAAGGTTTACCGAAATAGGAGATCCGAGAAATACACGTATTCCAATTCTTAAACTTCATTAACTTTAACTAAGTCGCTTAAACTGACGCTTTTTTAAGCGTACGTGAATTATATTTACCGCTGGCTTATATCAGCTTTCTGGTACGTCTGGCAGCACGACGTCTTCACGAATCTAATCTCCTTGAATTATCTAGTAATACGTTTAAAGATACTGGCTCAATAGCCTAGCATCATCTCCCTTGCTATCTCGCAACGCGCGACTTAAATACTTTATCTAATTTAAATATCCCGTACATCTTTTTGGAGTTGATTGGAAATATAAACGCGAATTTATATTCCCCAGAAAGACGCCTAAGAAGATTAGTGGAAAGGTTACGTACAGACTCGTCACACATTTCAAAACCAACTTTAAAAAATTTCAAAACACTTTCAAACATTTCAATGTTATAATACTTAAAGAAATTAGAAAAAAAATAGCCCAAATACGATACTTATATAACACAAAATACGAAGAAAATAATAAATTACACAATTGAAAACAATGTAATTTTGAACAAAAATTTTACATTGTTGGCAATTGTGTTGTGTATTATTTTGTTCATATTTTGTGTTATATAAGTACCGTACATTTTAAACTCTTTTAACCACGGGCCAGATGGGATTTGTTTTACATCAGAACAGATACAATTTTGACCTAGTACTTCAAATTTACACTTATAACTATTATCAACATTACACAATTGAATAACATAATTCTCTTATACGACATTCCATTTATTTCAATACCACCCAATAAGGACTGTTTTAAATTCACTTCACTCACTGGCTCATAATTCATATTTTGAACAATATCATTGCATATATAGGATTTCATACTACCAGTATCATATATGGCTCTTACTAACATTTCCTTTTTACTATTACATAATTTTACAACTAAGGTTTGTAAATATACATCAGAGAGTTGCACATGACTGTTTAACGTACTAATTTTGTTTTCTTCATTCTCTCTGTATGAGAGGGTATCCAACTTATTAGAATGTAAATCAGGACACAAAATAGCAAAATGACTTTTCTTACATTACATAGCATTTATGATCCGATTTATACTGGTTTGACCTGTGAAATCGTTTAAGGCACACAAAACAGGCATTTTTTCTCTTAAGAATACCCTTTTTGAATTCTAACTTCATGTTAGACACTTCATTACAACTCTCATATGCATGCAATTTATCACAAAAAATACATTTATCAAATTTCTTAAATTTACGACTATTGTCAAAGGATTTACTATTATCATTAGCAGTTAAGAATTCACATGCTGTTGATACAACAGCTTTATATTCAGAATATTGATTTATATTTTTCTTATTATTTACTTTATCAGGATGAAATATTTCTCTAGAAATTTTAACTCTAAATTTACTATCAACTTCATTCTTTATAAATTCCATTAATAAATCTAGATCAGTCTTACTTTGGTTTTTATCAGTTGACAAATGCCGTTGTCTTTCCCATAATTTGACAATATCTACCGGCAATGCCGATTCTATTAAAGGAAATAGAATGTCTGCATATTTGTCCTTGATCAAACCGAGAGAGTCCAATGCACGAATTTGGGTTTGCAGTTTATCATAGAGAGAGGAGAGATCCGATTTATTTTTTGCCATGACCAGCTGTAACAGGTCCCGAATGTAGACTTGGATCAAAACACTGGTGTTTCCATATCTTTCTTTTAGATATTATATTGCATTTTTGTAGTTAGCTGCCGAAGCAGGGAAGCTTTCGACAATCTCTCTTGGACATGACCTAGGTGCAGTACTCTGTATGATATACTGGAATTTATCCCGATCGTCGATATTGACATCATCGTGTATTTTTTCAAATCCAGAAGTTTGAAGTCCAGAAGTTTAACCAGTCTCTTAAGTTACCATCGAATGTCGGTAGCTCAATATTCGGGGGTTTGAATTTCGTACCTGGGTCTGTGAAACGTTGCACATCCCCTTCTTCTGCATTTCTAGCTAAAATATTTTTAACTTTGATTTTATACGTAATGAATTTGTCTTCATACAACTCGCAGGTGTTGTATTCCTCTTGTGTGAGTACACTTATCTTTTTGCAGAAGATCCAAAATTCTAATGTCACAGTCCTTTAAATTCTTAAATCGTTCAAACAACTGTTCGTATATTACTTCAATATCTGCTGAATTTGCTTGGGCAGCCGTAAGCAGTGCATCCAAACTATTGGCGCTCCTAGTAAAAGTGCTTCTTAACGTAGTGCGCTTTTGTTTTAGCGCCTCCATATCGCCAAGCCTAACACCTATACAGCTTCGGAATTCATCAGAATTCTATCAACCCTGGCTGGCTCGCCATTAAATGTGGTGTACCTTAAACCACCGTAAGTCCAGATCTTAAAAGAAAGAAGCTGTTGAATAGGCTTATAAATTAGTTTTAATAACACACATCACAACTTTATACATATGTACATTCAAAAGGAAAAAATGTAGCATAACATTTCTGCCGTAACTTACTCCGCCATCTTACGTACTCGTTAATATTTTTTTTTCTCCTCTCGCCATCCACGCGCGCGGGAATCGCATGCGTATGCGAGACACTTATGACGTAAACCGGCGCTGAAAGAGTTAGCGCTTGTATTTCAGTTGCAACAACATTATAACCGGAGAACAAAAAAATACAATATCTATATGTAGTAAACAAATTATTTTTCAATCTTTCATTTTGTTCTAAAAGTTTTTCTCAATGTAGATCAAATTTTATTCCATCTATTATAATTTTCTTTATTTTGCTTGGGAAATGAAATTAATACTTTCTTTCGAATATTTATTTTATGTGGAAGTCTTCCTTAACTTCCGTAAGTTGTGAAAAAAAAATTTTTTTTAAAAAATCCTCTCTCTCTAAAGATATGCGCTAATAATAATTATACTCATGGATAAAAGAACCATAAGAATTGTGTGTTAACTTACTGGTTCATTTAATTTTTTTAAAGAAACGCGTCTGCATGTATAGTGTATATAAATAGAGTAAAACATCTTCATCATTGTTTCATAATAGCTAATGTTATGTTTTATGTCTTTTAGTTCTCAATTCATAGCACTGATTACATGGTCTTCGAATCAAACTTTTTTCTTATCGGCACGTAAGATTTATGTCATTTTATATATAAGAATTCCTTATGAAATACTTTTTTTAGTAAAACATACTATCAGAAATTGAAATTAGATAATATTGAAAAGCTTTTTAAAAGATGTTTCTGCATTCAAATTTAAGAGAAGAATAATAATTTCCAGTAATCGTTATGCATTTCTTAAACTACGTTAAGCCATGTATTTAATTAAGAAAATGAATCAGCTAAACTATATAAAATGTACATAAACAAAACATTATCTAAGCTATTCATGTTCGTCAAAAGAATGTAAACATGAAGATATATTATTTTTAAAAAGATAAATTGATGTTTGATACACTGGATTTATCTTAAAATAAGAGTTCAAACTGGGTGATAGAATAAATGACTCAAAAATAAACATCTGACGAATTTAGTTCTATGAGGAATAATTATCTATAACCTAATGAATGTGTTTTGGTTATTTGAACGAAATATTAATTCTGACATAAGAAAAGAAATATGAAAAAATACGTTTCATAAACTGAAACTGAGAAACGCACTCTGGATTTGATTCGATCTCGATTTGTAGAACATTACCTGCTCCATTGTATTATATTCTTAATATATTCATCGTTCTATCTCATCATTCAAAACATTTTTAAAAACTTACGTTAAGTCAGTTCTTCTTAAAATTTCAGTATTTACGACCCAATTTTCAATCATAATTTTCATCGTGCATCCCCCAATACAATAACAGTGTGTTTGATACTATAATAATGTTCTCTGGCGCTATAGCTACATTATAACCTCAATTATAAACCATGCAAATTTTCAGGATAAGTCTTAAATTTTGTGAACAAGGTGTGACACAAAATAAACGAGACTAAGTGTGTAGTTTGAAGAAAGAGAGTTGGCAACAACTGTTTGGGTGACGTCATTCCCCACATCTCCTCTATCCATGTGGCCACTCTTGCCTTAATCGACCATGCCAGTTAGGAGAACTGTGTCATTGAGTGAACATGTGCAACACTGCAACGTCGAATCAAAATTCCATCATGAGTGGGTTCACACACATCAGTGAACAGACTGTTAACCAACACTACTACATTGTAGTACAAAAAAGACTTCGTAAAACAGTTAGGGAAAAATAGGCCAGAATTGGGAAGTAATAGATGGCTGTTGCACCAAGATAATTTCCTTCTTTCGCATAGCTCTATTTATCAAGCAATTTCGGGCCAGTAAAAATATTACCGTGACTCGGCATCCTCCTTATTCACTTGATCTGGCCCCATGGCACTTTTTTTACTTTCTATAATTAAATCATGTTTAAAAGGAACCCATTTTACCTCAGTTGAAGATATTCAGGCAAAAATGGAAAATCTCCAGAAGGGCATTCCGAAAACCTCGTTCCAAACTGTTAGCAGCAATGGCAACACCAAATGTAGACGTGTGTGAATATTGAAGGGAACTAATTTGAAGGTGATATAATCATGGCGAACTGATTCTGCAAGTAGAATGATTAATTGGACCAATCCCTTTTTTGTGTGTGTGCCACACCTCATATTTTACTTTTAAGGGAACCGGGACGTTCTCGATGACACAAAATGAGCAAAATTTGGCTTTTCGAAAAAACATTATTTTCAAAAACAGAAAGACTCTATAAATAAAAAAATTGTGTCATACAATCTATGTACATTTCTTAATATACTACAACATATAAACTTATTAAATATATAAAATATTTTAAGAAATATAAGGATTCGAAAAAGTACACACCAAAAGAAGTTTTCGGATACATGGTGCTCTTTAGGTACATGTATCTTTCCTTTTATGATATATATAACACCACAAAACATGCTGTTTTAGTTATAAAATTGTACGTTTATTTAAATGTAACAGTTCTTTTCATATTTCCTTGCTTAGAAATTTTTTTAAAAAATTTTGAATTTTGACTTTTTGAAATTTTGATAAAAATGGCAATTTTTTTTCAGAAATTGAACAATAAAAGTAAAAATACTAACTTTTCAGAAATAAATTTAGTAGCATTAAATACATTATTATAACACAAAAGCTCATACCAAGTTTCAATAAAATATAACAAATAGATTTTTCTATACATGTACCTAAAAACTGAAAAAACCCATTTTGAGAAAATTGAAAAAAACTAAATAAAATGATACACTTACCTAAAATTTAAAGTCTAACAATTTCCAGCACTGTACTCATCTTGCATTGACTGTTCTAAAGCATCCTGTTTCCTTTTAATTTGCCTTTTTGTTGTCCTGGCTTCTTTGGAAGCTTTTGAACAGCCATCTCAGCTTCACAAATTCTGACGTAGTCAATTTTACGAAGGCCTTCACAAGTGTTGACGCCTGGATTGATTTTTAATGCTTTTAATACTTCAGTTCTTGCATATGCACCTTCATTGAAGCATATAACCGCGTCCATAACACCCATTTGCAAAGTTCTTTTGCTTACAAATGTTTTTTTCGGCACACGATTCCATACACAGTTATTAAAGCTTTCGTTGGGGTTCTGAGTTCAGCCATGCAAACATTTTAATAACAGTTCTTTTGCAGTTAAATCTCTAAAATTTTTTTAATTTTAAAAGAACTGCATCTGGGAGGGAATGTTGTGGGTGTATTTTTCACCTGATACAATGCTTTTATTGTACCCGCACCAACTTTCTTCTCCCATAGGGCACAAAGCATGTTGTGGATTTTCATCTGTCGACAGTTTATGGAAATATATTGCCCAGATGGATTTGGACATATCTGCGACTGATTTTCCAACATTTCTTCTTATGGCTAGGCCATAATATTTTTGCAGCAGAAGAATTTCTGCATCTGTCAGCCTTCCTCGTCCAGATATCGGTTTGTTGTCTGACAGCTTGGTGGATTTTAAATTGTTTTTTAGGGCTCTCAGTCTTGCTCCATCATCTTTTTGGACGTGGCCGATGCACTCTAGTTTTTCAACAGGAAATTCATCACCGTATATGTTTGATTCTTGAACCCTTAGGAACCCCTTCGAATCTCCGTCTCCAAGGTACTGAACATACCGAACATTGTAATTTGGTAAGGAGCGACTGAAAATCCGCAATGCTCCTTCACTCTCCATTCCCGCACTAAATCCATGATAGTTTACCTGGCAATTATCACAGGTTTTGTTCGTACTTTTGCATTCAAAACAATATTTTGAAAGGCACTCAAAATCAATTACTTTTCCATTATCGAGAGAAGTTGCCGTTACAACGCCATTCTTCGAAGTGTGTCCTCTTTTCTGCCAGGTCCCATCAAGAGCAATTGCTATGTTCTTATTGTGTTCATTTTCAATGACAGCTTCATTAACGCTGTTAACCATTGAACGAGATGAAACAGTTTCCAACGCTTTAAAATTGGTGTATACAATCTTTCAAATTTAGCTGGAGGAGGAGGTAAGTTCATCAGCGCACAAAATATCTGAGCTGCACTTTTACCAATTCCAATGCACCTCATGCCATAAACAAACCTCAAATTTACTTCATATCCATCTGACACGGTATTTGAAGTCATTGAAGTATGACCAGAACCACAATACTTGCAAGTTGCTGACACACTAGTCGCAAGGCCTTTGCGACTACTTTTATTTTCAGCAACATCAAAGCAGAAAGATTTATCACAATATCTGCATTTTGCAATATTGTTGAAAATATCATTGAGCATATTTAAGTCAATAATAACATACCTGCTTTGAGTATCAACTGAAAAATTATCTTCATAGTCCTTAAAAGACCCTTCACTCTTCTCAATTTTCTTTTTAGATGCACTGACATCAAGTCGTTCACTCTCAGCATTTACTGAAGTTTTACTACGAATTAAACGACGTTTGACTTGGCCAAACTTTTTTGTTCGAGGCATTGTAGATGTTTAAAATTCTCGCAAATTACAAACAAATTGAATGTAAACAACAAAATAGTATATAAGCAGTCAAAATAAGAGTTCGTACTTCACGTGTTTGTAAACCAAGCACGAGGTAGCAAAACGTTCAAAAATCGCACAGCTTGTGTATAAACAAGATTGAGTTGAGTAGTTATAGTCCTTCTCAAACCACAAGAATAAAATAAATAAATCAGATTAAGCGATATAAAAACTCCAATCTACATAAAAACATGATTCGGTAAGCTGTAAGATGGGCGTGGCAGTTGACGTGCGATAACGTAAACAAGAGGCGTGACAGCTGTTGCTTGCATTTTAAAACCGCAATTACTGGGATATTAAGTTTTAAACCTATACATGTTATACATTTTTGGAATCAGCATTAAATCTACTTTTTTTTAAGATGAAAATTGAAAAATCGATTTTTGAAGGCTTAAAACGTCTCTGTTCTCTTAAGTAAGATATATTTTAAGTAAGTTACTTTTAAGTAATAGAGGATAGGTATTTTGTTAATTTCCTTTAATTTTTAAATTGGAACAAATTGTAATTGACGTGCAACGTGTGAACACGTGTGTGTTTCATTTTATTATTTTTTGTTGTTGTTGCTGTTGTCTCAGAATATATTTTGTTTTGCTTCTCATTCTAATTAATGAATGATTTTTTTTAAAAAAATAATCTTTTATTTTCGACTTCCCCATATGTTTGTACCCCCTTCGTAGGATTATAAAGCCCCCTAGGGAGATGCCCAGCAGTTTGAGAATCACTGCGTTAAGTGCATTTTTTGAACATATTAAGACCAAAGAATATCAGTTGGCGTCAAATAAAATCTATCTGAATGAAAAATATATTTTTCCTCTGCTAAAAGGCACACATCAAGTCTTGCATTCTTCGCCACTAATATTTTTTTCTTGAAAGTTTGGATTTGAGAATTTGAATGGTAGGTGTGACAATGTTAACATTTTTTGTTGTTTATTAATTTATTTTTTAGGATAAAAAAATAAGTTTTACACGAAGTGTTAGTATTAAATATATATATCACCCTTTGTAGCATTAAATATATTACCATTTAATTTTTCAAATAAAAAAAACAAAGGATAATTTTATTTTTTCATAACCTTAATAAATTGTCATATTGCCCTAGAACTACAGCAAAGTTACTTTGGCCTTGGAGCAAGATGAAAACACTGAATAAGGTTGAACATATTCTATCTTTTGAAAATGTAACATGGTTTAACAAATAATAACTGTGTTTTTGCATCTTACAAAGTATCAAACTAAGCGTAATGCATTGTAACGTAATGTTGAAGTGTTTATTTGTAAAGCTAACAATAGTCATAAATAAAAGTGCAATTTTCATAATTGGAACATTCCTCTCTTGGCATTTAAAGCACTGGATTCATTCTTCTGTTGGAGGGTCACAAGATGCCTCTTCACAAGCAGAACATCTTATAACACCATCCTTTGAAGTTGATGCAACTGGACTGTTTGGCCTAGATTTCATAGACTTAGACCTACAGCAGCATTTCTCAAACTGTGGGACGAGCCCCCCCCAGGGGAGAGTGATAACTGTCCGAGGGGGGCGCGAGCATATTGAAAAGTCGAAAATAAAAGATTATTTGAATTATAAATTACTGAAAGGAAGCAAAACAAAATACATTCTGACATAATAAAATAAACATTTACACTGATGAAATACACTTATAAATGTATCAGTACTACACAATGCATTTTGTAATTAATTTAACAATACTAAGTTAAGAAGAAGTTTAATAGTAACCAGTGACCCCATGGGCTTTTCATATAAAAACTATATCCAAAAATTAATATTTACCTAGGTAATTTGAGAAAAGTTTATAATTAATCTCTTAACTGTCGATTAAAAGTTATGCGATTCACTCCCCCAATGTCACCGTTTTCCACGTAGGCTCGAGTATGTGATGTTTTTCGGGGGAGGGGGAGAAGAGGAATAAATAAGGAAATCTTCTGAAATAAATAAATCCTCCGCAAATACTGTCAAGGTACTTTTTTATTGTATTTCAAAGCCTTCAGAATAATTTTATGAATACCTGTGCACAGAAAAGATTTTACTTCGAAAGAAGTATATATACGTTCATCGTAATTATCGCTTTGATTGAACGAGTCGTTTATCTACGTCGGTGCCACCGAAGAGGTTAATGGCGTGTTATAGATTTAGTGTCAAAGTATAGTGTTATTTAATTCAATATATTATTATTGTGGGGTAGTGGTAGGGGGTTGCGATGAAAATTATGATTGAATATTGGGTCGCAAATAGTGAAAGTTTGAGAGGCACTGCCCTACAGGAACTTTGTTTGAGTTTTTTTATTCACATCTAACTTCACGAGCTTCTCTTCTCTGTTTTCTTAAAGTGTTTTCAGTTCTTCCTTCTGATTTTCCCTTTGTTGTAAGAATGATTGAGCTCGCTTGTTTGTTTTTTCTTTTTTTCATCATACTGTGTTGCCTTAGGCAATAGTGTAAGGGCACACACCCCTCGAGTGCTCTTCTCCTATAGTATCAGGGAGAGCTAGAGGTGTAGGAATAAAAGAAGAACCAGAAGCTGCCATGATATTAACATGGCTTTATTAAAATCTTAAACCTTTAACAGATTAGATAATAATATGATATGTGGGAGAATCTATGGAGGCTAAACACACAATATATAATACCGAAATAACATAACTCGGACCACTATCAAAAACTAACTCGTCTAAGCTTAATTTCAATGCGATCACAGATCCGAACATTTAGATAGTTGCTCTTACCTTTAATGTCGAACGAAGTATCAATCTATCTCATCCTAGTTGAAGTTGCGGTTCACTGGCTTGCAATGGTATGCACCTTGACTTAAGAGCTCTCTATTACGGGTAACTTCTATTGGCTGTCACTTAACTTCTCAAAACCTCTTCACACTTGAAATATAGAGTATCATAACATACCCCAAATTCCACCCAGCTTACTGTAAACTTATGTTATTTAAAAGCTTCCTAATTTGCATCTTTCCTTCACGCTTTACTTCTTGGGTTGGTTGGAGAAGAGTTGCCTTTCATTCCAGCCCCAAAGAACCCAAGAGGACATGTTAATGAAAAACGCATGATCCCGTCACAATAGTTTGAAATAAAAAAACAACACTAACATGCTTCTTTGGTGTATCGGGATCAGCATTTGTCATAATTTCTGGTTCTTCTGGAGGGTTTATATGTTGGTTTTCTACTACCATGGTCTGAGGATTACCACCATTATTCTATATTTTAAAAACAACCATCACCACTATTTTTCTATATTTTAAAAAGCACCATCATTGAGGGCGTAGCCTGCAACTTTGCAAAGTGTTACCAAGACGAAACCCAATCGAACAGTACCGGCCGTGAAAGAATCGCACAGTTAGAATCGAAGATTTTGAGGTATTTCATTTTCTGAGCCTGATAGGGTTTTTCTTTAGGGGGCTAGGGGGGAGGGAATAAGTGGAAGGTAAAAATGTTTTCCATTGGCCACCGCCTTTCGAACGATACATTTCCAATCCTATGCACCCCTTAGCCCCAGAGGAGATAGAAGTGCAAGTTCCAGCGAACAAACACACAGACAAACAAGCGTTTACAGGATTTAATTAAATAGACAAAATGTAGCTAGTTTAATAAATTCCGAAACACGGGGCAAGATCACGAGCTCGTCATCTTACCCCGTGTTTCGATCGTCATCTTGCCCGGACTGTCTGTTTAAAAACATTCGTTTTCATTGTCATGAAGGAAGGTGATTAATTGACATTTATTCATGTTTATAGGTATTATTTAGACTCAGTTACTCATAAATATTAAAGAGATATGGTATGTCTTGCCTGTATCTGTAGCTGAGATTATTTACACATGTATAAAAGTTATATCGTGGCAGCGATAAACAATCAAAGCTTCACAACTAACACAAAAATGGCGATTTCAGCTTCTCTGTACTATTGTTTAACAAACGGCCAATAGGAGAGAGAACCTGTAGTGTCCGGTTTATCCTTCTACATAGTGCAGTGTTTCTCAAACTGTGGGGAGCGCCTCCCTTGGGGGGGCGTGATAGCCCTACGAGGGGGGTGCAAGCATATCGAAAAGTCGAATATAAAAGACTTAAAAAATTATCAATTTACTAAACGGAAAGCAAAATAAAATATAATCTGACATAATAAAAATACCTTTTTAACTCTGATCTACTATACTTAAAAATGTATCAATGCAGGCACAATATATTTGGTACTAAGTATCAATATTAAGTTAAGAACACAGGTTTAATAATTACTAGTGGTTTTTCCGTGGACTTATCCTATACAAGACTGTATAAAAAATTTAATTAATTATCTGGATAATTTGTACGATTTATAAGTAAGGTCTTATTGTAGCTTTAGCATCAAAGTACTATACATTATTATACTGCATTCAATACATTGTTTTTGCAGGTGGGGCGCGATGAAAGTTATAAACGAAAACTGGGTCATGAATATAAAAAGTTTGAGACCTAGTGGAAAACGGAAAAATTGAAACATTCTTTATCTTGCCTCGGTCTCCCCTTGTAACTCAGAGATGATAGATGCATGCAGTCAAGATCAGTTTTTTTTTCATTTAAATTTACAGGATTAATCATTTGAAATTTTTCCATTCTTATATTTCTTGGATTTATTCTCATTTATCAAGGTAAAACGCATTTTCTCTCTCTGCGTGCATTCAAATAATAAATAAAATAAGACTGACTTACGGATTTAAGCAATCTTATTTTAGTTGGAATATTGTATGGCCTTTTATCTTTTGGTCGCTTAGGTTCAGAATCTTAAACTGTAGCAGAAATGTTAAACTACAGTGTTAGATAATCAACTAATAGGACAACTGTCATCACTGAAACAGGCAACTTAATTGTCTCCGGTATCTTCCGGATTAAGAATGTCTTGGGCGATCAACGAATGTGTCTAAGATAATCGTGTTGTGACATTTTAATACCCTCTAAAGCATTTTAAGACGAATTAGAGGTCTGGCAAGTAAGGTATACAGGACACAGGTTTGATAGCTCGATCCATATGTGCGAGCACGGTTTTCCCTCGGATTAGTAAATATATTATATTTTCTATGCATGGAAATCAAAATATGTCGAAACTAAATATAGATAATGATTCAACTCTATAGGAAACAATTTCTAATAGTTTCATTGTTTTAAAAATGCTAGGGCTAAAATTTATATCACAGAAACGACATATTTAAATTCAAATAATTAGTTAACAAAACATTTTATAAATATTTTACTGAATGAAGAATATAACTAGATTGGTATCATTGATTTGGCAACGGTAATAAACTTTATGAATTAACACAAATAATTAAACATTATTTCCTACTGATTATAAAAGAATATATTTGCTGTGCATTTTTAAATCTGAAAATTTCTATTTTACTAAATTTTATTCTTTCGGAAATCAAGAAATTTTCTCAAACTATTCCAAATTCTCCCCAAAGTAAAAGTTTAAAACCATGAAGTTATATGCGTAAGATTTTTAAATAAACCAAAAAGTCTACCTTTTCAATATAGTTTCAAGTTTTACCCGATATAAAGTATAATTTTCTTTTTATTTTGAATAATTTATTTTTTCAAATAAGTCCAATTTTTATAATGAAAATAAACGAAACACACACACACATGTTTTTATTTTGAAAATAATTACTTTTAATATAATGTATCACTCTTTTCTTTTACTTTTTTGTGGTAATCAAATTTAAAGATTTCAAAACCATAATACCATATTCCAATGGATTTTTTTTTCTAAAAAAAATATTCACATTTTTATTAGTGTAATTTGAAACAGTGATAAAAATAGATTCGAAATCGCACAAAATTGAAAAACTTCACTTTATTATGTCTAGACGATTGCTTTTATTTATTTATTTATTTTTCTTATGTAATCCGGGAGCAAGCACACACTCGATACTAAAGTTAATGTTCTCGTGGGGAGACTCAGTCACCCCAATCCTTTTTCTTTTATAATTATTTTTACGGTACACAATAAAAAATAAGGACATTTTTATGTATATATAAAAAAATCACTTAAAATTCCATTCATGTTCGTAAAATTACAATTTATAAATTGCATAAATTATTTCCTGAGATATTCGGATTGCCTTCACATTGTTATACCAGCCAGATATTTAAGAAAAAAAATTTTATGGTGCTGGTGTTCATAATTAATGTAGTAAACGACAGATAAAATTAATATTTCCAATTAAAGGAATGGGAATTCCTATACGTGCGTTTATTTAAAATATACTGAGTGTTATCTGCGAATTTTGAGGAAAATGGATTATAAGCACACATGACAAATTTTATACCTTATTTTCGTGCACCTCATTGACTTTTTGTATATCTTAGAATGGTTTTATTTCATTGCAAGAAATAAAAATTCAGGCGTAAATAGTTGTGTAATCCTTAATGCTTATATATTGGATTGAAGCACCAATTCCTTGGGAGACTTGGAAAAGGACAATCTCAAACGTAGATTGCTGAAGCGTTTTTAATGTTTCGCTCAGCGTTGTGTGTGTATAGAACTTATGAAAATAATCACAGGGATTAATAAACTCTCTCATGTCCAGCATGAAATCATGTTAATCACTATATAACTGTAAGAAAGGACTATACTATAATAACTCATTTTTATTCCTTTTTATAACCATTTATTGCGGCGGTTCTTAAACTTTCATTCATGGAGCCTCCCCCCCTTTCATGTATCAACTTGATATCGAGGACCCCCGAGATTTTGAGCACACCTCCCTGACTCCCAACATATGGCTGAATGCTTTAAAAATGCAATCGATATCGTATTAAATCCAGTTCTTAATCTTTGCACGTATTTCCACTATAAAGGTAGTCCCAACTTCATGGTACAAACTTTATGGGTAGGAACAAGACAATGTAACAATCATTTATTGTATAGGAATGCATGGGGCAAATTACGCGGTGAGGCACAAACACAAGCAATAAGAGAAGAAAAGAAAAGACAAAGTGTTTATTGAAAGCACCGTTGACAAGCGTAATGTTTACGATAACTGTTCAAACTCTCGTCCAGTAGTAGCATGTTTGACAGCGTCGGTGAAGTGATTGGCATGCACGTTCAAAGATGTCAGGTCACGTACAGCATCTTCGAATATTCGAGCAAAGAGATTGTCCCCCTGAGTCAAGAAGAGTCGCATAAATAAGATTCTTCAGATGGCCCCATAAAAAATAATAGACTCAATAAATCGGGGTCAAGGGACTGGTCAATTACACCCAATCCATCGTGCTCCAAATGGGGCACTCAGGTAAGTGAGCACATCGCTGAAAAATTCTGGGATCTGGCTTCGTCGATCAGGAAATACATTCGTAGTGCAAATCTGGGGTCTCCATTTGCATGACCGTTCATGTAATGCATGTGTGCAATTTATGCATACGTAAAGTCTCCCTTCGTAGACCTCAGCACAATTGCGAATGGCGCTTTCCCCCACTAAGATGTATCATGTTAAATGGCTGTTAGACGTCTACTGCTCCCAACCGGTAACGCAACCAACCGATAACTCTAATTATTGTTTCTTTTATTTCAACAGTTTGCGCTCACCGTGACACTTGCGCCCATATATTCCTATACAATAGATGATTCTTACACACACGCACACAATGTTTCTTTCTACCCTTACGGTTTGTACATGGAATTTGGGATCACCCTGTATATTTTTGAAAGTATTACACTGTAGTTGCAAACAATAAAGAATCCGAATTTTTAATAAATATTCTGATCAAAACACATGCTCTAATAAGGTTTTTTCATAGGAGCTATTTAGTGATTAGTCTAGGATGGCACATCTTTCAAATATTCCATGAGGTCTGTCAGAGGATGTACAAGAGGAAAATCTTAACATTACATGAGAGACCATGCTGAACCCCTAAAACCGGCACTGGAGAACCCGGTGGTCAGCGGACCACAGTTAAAGAACGGCTACTTTATTAGATTTACCTGCACAGTTGTGCCTTTCCCTTAACTCGTGAATGTTATAGTTTTTTGTTACATCAATCTATCTGTATATCTATTGCCGGTAAAATAAGTTTTGATAAGTCACCTATCTGAAGATATTAGACAAATTAGTTTCATTAAGTTTGAACACCTGAAATTTGCTTCTGAAATTATTTGTAAATTATACCCTTGTAACCATAATCTTTGTGCTGTTCACATTCTAGGCATTCAAAATGTGATGTAAAATTCACTGGAGTTAGTATAATTTTTTCAAAAAAAAATTTTTCTATTATTTTTTTTTTGCCTCCTTTACGGTTTTTTTCGTGTAATTAAACTTGTTTAAACTCTTTTGTTTCTTTTGAATGTAACTGTTACCGTTATTCTTTGAAATTTATCCAGCGTTTCAAAGCTTTCTTTGTTTTCGAAAGCTCATTAAGTAGCTATTTACACAGTTTTTCTAATTATTTTTTTTGTTTCGAATTATTCTGTTTACAGTAATTAATCTTTTAGTGATATCTCTTAAAAACTAAGATTGTATAATAAGACAATGGGTCCTTCGTTAACTGTATGCAAAAAATAGCTTCTTAAGAATATTCGTAATTAATAATTTTGAAACCCGCACACACACGAAATTAAAAATTGTTTCCGTTAATGAAATATTTCCTTGGAAATAATTTGTATATTGATTTAAGGTATCCAACTACATTCAGAACTGTGATTTTTTCAAAAGCCTATAAATGGATATTATTTACGATATTTAGTGTTACTTAGATTAGAAAATGTGTATAAAATTGTGTTTTAAGAAAATTATTACAATAAAAAATTGTTTAAGTACAATATTTTTACAAAAAATGAACATAGAATGATCCATTTTCAAAATATTCTCCTTTTGTAAAAATTGCTTCTATTATAATAATATTTTGCCTGTATATTATTGTCAGACCTCTCTATAGAGGATCAATTAGAATTTTTGAAATATATAACTTAGAAGTGGGTTTATCCAAGTTTTACGACAACAGAGGAAAGAAATTTTAAGAAAAAAAAACGACGATAATTATTTGAATTGATTGTAACTCTGAAAATAATGTGGATTCTTCAAAATTCCTAGTTCAGACTATCTGGAGAAGTCTTTATATAAGCAAAATATTATTATTATAGAAGAGCGTCTTTTATAAAAAGAGAACATTTTGAAGATAAATTCTAAGTTTTTTTTTGCCAAAATATTGTATTTAAATAAGTATTTTCGTCATAATGTCCTTAAAATTATTTTATACATGTATTCTAAACTAAGTGACACAATATCATGAAAATTATCCACTTTTTTAAAATCACGGTTCCGAACGTAGTCGGATACCTTAATAACTCTGAGGTTGAGTTCAAAACCATTAGTTAGATATTTTTATCATAACAAAACTATATTTAACAACGCGAACAATTTGGATTCCTCTTAAAGCAAATTGTTTTGAATTTTCTTTTTACAGTCAGCAATTTTTTTTGGCATCATTTTGATTATCACTTTTATGTTAATTATCCTGAACATTGTATTGATAAAGCAGCTTTTTAAATAAAGAATTTACATTTTTGTTTCAAATATTTAAATATATAAGCGAGTATTTTATTTTTATTTTAAGGGAACGGTGGACCATAAAAACTAATTTCTTAAGCTGTTAGATTAATTAGCTGAAAATGGAATCAGTATAGTAAATGATTATTTTTTTACATATATAAATATATTTCAGAATTAAAAAATATATTTTTTAAAACGCTATTATAAAATGATTTTTTTAAACTTTTTAAAAATGCTCCTTGCGAATTTTTTTAAGATATGCACATAAGTTTTTCTTTTGTATAGAAGCACTACAACAAAATATATCTGTGCATCGATTTTAAATTCAGAATAAAATTTGATGAAAAAAAGATAAATTTTCTATACTGTACGAAATATTTCACCAATTATAACCCATCCAAGGTATTCAAAACAACACAAAAAATAAGACCCGTTAAATATTTTTGAAAACTAATGCACAAATTTGTGAATTATATCATCTTTCATAAATTGTTAAAATTTAAAAGAGATATGACATAATTTGAAGCGCAAGGAGTATTTTACGTAACAATGAAAAGGGAAAATTTACGAACTAAGAAAAGTGCATTTTTAACATTTATTTGAGTAAAATGAAAAAATAATTCAGTAATTATTAATCAAAATGACTAAATTCTTTGACAGAGATATTTTATGAAATATAAGAAATATAATTAGAGAGTACACAAAATTACAATCGCAATTTTGATCTCAATTTGACGTTGTGGAGATCCATCATCCCCTTAATACCAGTGGATCTCAAACTTTCACTACTGGCGACCCAATTTTCAATCATAATTTTTATCGCGCCCCCCCTAAAAATAATAATGTATTGAATGCAATAATAATGCACTTTGGCGCTAAAGCTACAATACGATCATAATTATAAACTGTACAAATTAACAAGATAAGTATTAAATTTTGTATATGTTACCTTTAAGTAATATTTTTTTTTTACTTTTTAGTTTGTTTTAAAACTATAATTTATTTTATAGTTATTTATACTATACACGATAAAAATCACAATTCCAGTGAATAATTTAATTACGAGAAAATATAATTACCTACTTTCAAGGACTTTTCCATTTCTCTTAGAAAATTTGAGAAAAAATCCAATAAAACTAAAGAGAATGTTCCAAATGTGCGTGTCCTTAATAAAGGACATAAATCACAGGCACGTTTCGCTAACAGCACAGGAACGTTATTTTCCAGCTAAACTGTCATATTTTGTTCACGTTTTTGTAGTTTTGCTGTTGTTTGATGATCTACAAATAGCATTTTGAACTTTTTCTTCACTGTTTCTTTTTGACAAGACGAAGTGCTACATTATGGCTTCATAGTTTTCTTCATAGAGATCTTTAGGCAGCATTTGAAAATTTCAAATCAACTCAAACGTTTCATGTCTAACGCTTTTCTGATATTTACTTTCGCTATCTTGATTAATATGCTTTATTTCAGTAGTTCTTCAATTGCTTGATCAGTTTCAACTTCTTTCAATAGGGATCACAGATGCCCATTTTTTTAGTATTCTGCTTATTTACATTTATAAACCATAATAAGTTGTACAACACATCAATCAAAACTACAAAATTGTTCATGGGGAAAGGGTAGCATGTTCTAAAAAATAATTGTGTAAAACGTTTTGCATTTTGCATTATATGTTTCAGAATACTCATGCTTATCCATATATCATAAAACTCTTTCACATGGAAAAAGATGAAACAGAAATATATTATATATATTTACAACTACCCTAAAAAGAAGAACGCAGATAACCATACCAGTAAGTTCGCAGGTCAGCTAAAGTAATATTTTAGGTTAAAAGAAACGTAATAAAAAATTCTCATCGTTTGATATCGTTAAAAGAAACGTAAAAAAAAATCTCTCATCGTTCTCATATTAACCGCAAAGCAAACAAAATATTTTTTTTAATTTGGTTATGATGATGGCTAATGAGCGTTTGAAGTGGAATATTTTATTTTTGATGATCACCCCAGATGATAAAAATAAATTATATCATTGTAAATGTGTATTTTTTATTATGTCAGATAGCATTTTGTTTTACTTTATTCCAAAAATTACTTTATTTTCTTACTTTATTACCTTTATTTTCAATATGCTCGCACCCCCCTCGCAGAGTTACCTCGCCCCCCAGGGGGTCACGCCCCACAGTTTGAGAAACACTGCCTTAATACAAATAACATACAAAGTTGGAATTTAAATATTCAAATTTCGATAGGTGTGTTCGTTATATTACATTTTCATATAACTAAACTAAAGTCTAATTTTAAATAATATGAAATAAAATTTTCAAGGAAATAAAACAATAGTTTTACTTTCTTATAATAATTTTTAGATTTTATCTCAAATAACAAAAATAAGCTTTTCGATATAATCTTGAATGAAAAATGCTCAATATTTATGAGTGTCATAATATTTCACATTGAAATTTACTAAATATTTCACATTGAAATTTACTAAATGAATTTTCTAATGCTTTTATAAATTACTTCACACTTAACCGAGTTAGCTTAGTTCAAGGATGAATTAAACTTCCTTTTCAGTTGTTAAGATGCAGTGAAGGTTCATCTAAATAATTTACACTTCAAAAACCCAGACTCTCTATCACACCCACTCATCTTACGTCAAAGGCTGGATGTGATTCCCGTCGGCAACTAATTGGTTAATTTTATTCCATTTTCTAGATACGGAGTTTATTTCTGCAGTGCATTGATCGTAACACAGAGATACATTCTGACATAATAAAAAATAAAATACACATTAACACTGATATATTACACTTATAAATGTATTAGTGCTGCACAATGCATTTTATGTACAATTTAATAGTACAAAGTAAAGAACAAGTTTAATAACTACCAGTGACCCCATGGGATTGTCATATGTAAAATTATGTACAAAAATTAACACTTATCTTTGTAATTTGTACTGTTTATAATTAATCCCTTAACTGCCGATTAAAAGTTACGTGATTCGCTTCCCAATTCCAAACGTTTGCACGTAGGCGCGTGGGTGCGAGGTATTGGGGGAGTAAGGAATAAAGAAGCAAATAATCTGAAATAAGTAAATCCTTCGAAAACACTATCAAGGTCCTTTTATTACATTCCAAAGCCGTCGGGGAAATTTTATGGATAGCTGTGCACAGAAAAGCTCGTACTTCGGAAATCCCGTCTTGGAATCCATTGCTTGGTGCAAAGACTGAGAACCATGTTCTTCCTCAATAAATTCCCGCATATCGCTGCAAGTCCTTCGGTGTCAATGCCTGGACACGTTGTAAGTAACACGGACACAAGAGATTTATTGACAGTATCCTCCCTACAGTGACTGGGAAATACCCAAAGGATTAAATTCATGTGACTATGACGTCACATGATAACTGAGACACATTTTTTCGGCCAATCAATTCATAAATTAATACGACGTCATAATTACATCATAAATATAATCACGCGTTTCCAGCCAATTAGTTCATGTGATTCACTGTTGCCCACTTTCGCTTTTTTCAGAAACTTTCTGTTAGAAAGTACATATTTGTCAACGATATAATAACGCACATAGATAAACAAAATGCATTTCATTTAAGATATCCGACTACGTTCGGAACCGTGATTTTAAAAAAGTGCATAAATGGATAATTTTCCTATTTAGTGTCACTTAGATTAGAATTCATGTATAAAATTGTTTTAAGGACAGTTTGACAAAAAAAATTATTTAAATACAATATATTGGCAAAATATTAACTTAGAATAACCTTTTTTCAAAACGTTCTCCTTGTATAAAAGATGCTTCTAAAATTATAATAGTTTGCTTAGATAAATTTTAACGACTTCTCCAGAGAGTCTGAACTATTTTTTTTTGAAAAATTCACATTATTTTCAGAGTTACAACCAATTGAAATAATTATCGGCGTTTTTTTTTCCCTTAAAATTTCTCCCCTCTGTTGTCTTAAAACATGGATAAACCCACTTCCACTTTATGTATTTCAACAATTCTAGTTCAGCTTCTGTACAGAGGTCTGAGCTATATACAGGAAAATATTATTATAATAGAAGCATTTGCCACAAAAGGAGAATATTTTGAAAATGGGTCATTCATTGTTCATTTTTTGTTAAAATATTGTACATAAATAATTTTTATTATAATACTTTTCTTAAAACAATTTTATATACATTTTCTAATCTAAGTGACACTAAATATCATAAATATTATCCATTTATACGCTTTTCCAAAATCACGGTTCCGAACGTAGTCGGATTAAAATTATTCGTATAATATAAGTTTTTTTTTAATTTTGAAAACTGTATGAAGAACTTTACCTCGTTAACTTTTTACCCAATCTTCAAATTTTAATTGTTATCCAAACTTTATAAGTTGAACAACTAGGTATGTCATTTTTTAATCAACGGGAAACACGTGGTTGCCGTTATCATGTGACCATCCTGAATTTAGTCCATTGGCTATCGCTTGAATACTCGAAACTTGGATTGATTTGTAGGGACGTTAGATACTCCCTCACAGTATGGACGAAATCTTCATTTGCTTTCGAGAGATTATGACAGCAATTTCAAAAAGACCATTCTCAAGTAACCTTATATATAGATACACAAAGCAACTCTTCTGTTCTTGTACTCAAATATCGTATCAGGAGGATCATGTTGGCTTAGGAAAACGTTTCTGGTACCAGCACAGAGTAGCAGACCCGTTACATTCCACTATTTCATAGTCGAGGTGTATGTTGGCTAATACAACGCTTTGAACATTCACCTATCGCACTGCTTCAAGGACCTGTTCTCAAATGTTATTAAAATTTTAGTATTGATTTCTAACTGGATCACTTTGCAGTCGAGCTCCTACACTGCTCTCAACTACTCGACGAAGGCATTTCCAGTCTGTGATTGCGAATCAACCTCGTACTCCTTCTCTTCCAAGTTTATCACAGTGGTAGTAAATCACCCATTTTATAGCTTAGAAGTGTTGTTGTTACTTATGCCACACACACATGTGACAGCCCCTGCGGCACTTCAGTTAGCGTCACTAACCACTATACCGGATGAGCGACTTAGAAGTAATTGCCATAAGTTTCCTTTATGCTAGAATGCAAAAAAAACTTTAAGAATTGTAATAAAAATATAATTAAAAAGTATCGTTTATTTCTAAAGATAAGCCGCAATTTGATTATTTCTGAAAACAAGTTCTAAATCCGTATACATGACAACTTGAAAAAAAGGAACATCTTGTAATTTTCAGATATGCCACCATGAAGTAGAAAATGTTGTCAAACCGTAGAAATATTTTCCCATCAAATTGCCTATTAGCAAAACGCCAGACGTCAATGACAATTTTATATTTCTGGGGTTATACTATCAGAATCAAACACATTTTTTCCACTCATTTATTACCTGTACTAGTCACAATTTTTCGACGCCATTTTTATTTTTTTGGAGAAGGGAAGAGAAATTCGTATACAGCACGCGATCGTTGACCCATGTTTTATGTCCTGGAGGAAAAACTTATTGCTTAATGAATATATGCATTTATACATCCCTTTGAAAAAAATGACAATTTAACGAACTATTCAAAAATCGGATTCAAACACTAACTTTGAAGATTCTCTCTCTCTCTCTCTCGTGTGGTTTTTCAAATACAAATTCCGTTCAAAACACCTAAAATATTAACAGATTTTTGATTGCGCATGGCTATCCGGAAATGTTTTTAAAAAACATTTTTCTCAAACTGCTTTTTTTCTGTATCTCCTTTTTTTAATTTTTAAAAATATCAAAAAATTATTGGCTTTACAAGAGAAATACACTCTGTCGCAAAAATATATGCACCCAGAAGAAATCAAAAGCTACAATCACGAAACTTGTAGTCTGGTAAGAGATATGCAAATGATTAAAATTTCGAAGCCAATGAGACAAGGCTTGTGCTATGCGCATATTAGTTGCGCAACTGGGAGGAGTTTAAAAGCATGAGTACGAGCGCCGTACGGCTATCAAACGAATCTGATGACTTTGATAGACGATATTGAGACTTAGGATGCCTCTAAGACGTAACCGGCGGCAGTACGAGCAGCTGACGGACTTTGATAGGGGCCGTATAATAAGCCTCAGAGAAGCAGGTTGGTCGAATAGACGTATCGGCCGCCACCTCGGTCGGAGCGATATTATTGCTCGGTGTTGGCAATCACAGAAGGTAGAGTGTACCGTCGCGGAGGGTCAGGACGTGGAACACAAATATCGCGAGGATCGTGCAATCATCCACTTCTGCACCAACAACGTCGAGCATCGATTCAACGCCAACTTCCAGACATCCAGTGCCATCAAGAAAATAAGGAGACGACTGACCGAAGTTCAGGAGCCGACGTCCGCTAAGACGCTTACCACTGACCCCACATCATAGGCAGTGTCGACTGGATTTTTGCCGACCTCGGGCAACTTGGAGTGTGACAGACTGGAGACGTGTCATCTTCAGTGATGAATCCCGATTCAGTCTCAGTGCTGATGACCACCGCACACGTGTCTGGAGGCGCAGCGGCCAGCGGTCCGATCCGGCATTTATTGTCGAGCGGCATTCAGCAATTTCACACGGTGTGACAGTGTGGGGAGCAATTTCTTGGGACACACGATCATCTTTAAACACCTCGCAAAATAACGCCGATTGTGCTAACTATCAAGTCGCCCAGGTGCCATTTATCAACAAGATAATGCTCGTCCACATACTGCGCGACTCTCCCAACAATGTCTTCAAGGATATGACGTTTTACCATGGCCTGCCAGGTCAAATCTTTCGCCAATAGAGCATGTCTGCGACGCGCTGGAAAAGCCGTCCCGAGATACAGGAGAATTAACTGCGCAGATGCAAAGACTATGGCAGGATCTTCCACAGGGGGTCATAAGTGATCTTTTTGAATCGATGCCAAGCCGAATTTCGGCTTGTATAAAACTACTTACTGATTTTTAACCTTTTGCAAGCTGTAAAAAATGATATTTTGTTCTGAATTTTTAATCATTTTGTTTATTTTCATATACACTACATGCATACAAATTTCGTGATTGTAGCTTAATTTCTTCTGGGTGCATATATTTTTTTGCGACAGAGTGTATAAGGTAAATAATAATCTACTCAGTAATTAAAAAAAGCAATGTTTTATTTCTTTCCGAAATTTAAGCATACTACATTTAGAAACATTGATTGATTAGTTTCGAAGTGTATTGTGAAACAATGAATGAATGTACGTGATTGAGCAAAGTAATGGTTAATACATATAAATACATTTAACCAGTCAAAACACTTTCCGAGGTAATCGTATAGCATTAAAATTGCGTAATAAATTATTCCCCGTTTGAAGGTATATAATGCATTAAAATATAGTTTTATCCGTGGAAGACTTATACAGTTTCTGCTTTGTTGCTTGCCTCCCATAACGTCTGTTTCTTACTTCATTTTTTATCTTTTTATTAATAAAAATATAACTATTCATGAAAGACTTCTACGGCTTTTGCTTTATTATTTCTACCGTAAAACTTGACTTTAATGTTGTTGTTCTTTTTGCAATAAAAATATACACGATATGTGTCCCCCATTCCCCTTCATCCAACTCTTGAGAAATGTGTGCCGAAATTACAAGTTATGCATCAAAAAATGATGTCTGCACGAGAGATTTATTTAAATCTCCGTCCATTCATTTCTCCAAACGAGGAAATTTACCATTTCAAATAAAAATGATCACGGCTGCATGGAGCATTCGCAATTTATCGTGGTCTCAAAGAATAATATTCAGGGATGAAAATTTCCATCTGAGGACCTAGTTACAGTTGGATCTTGTCACCGATGTATCTCCAGCGGAAGAATATATCTTATGAAATGCTAGAATAGGATATACATAATTTCTTTTGAAGGTGTATTATTTTCGTTTGTATCGGAAAAATACAGAAGTACTTTTGATATAAAATCTATCGGATAAATCATGATTTGGCCATAACAATGCATCAGGTTTTCTGCATAATGTATTTGATTTGAAATGCGTCCTTTCATCCGAATTATGTGAAATTATTCATTTTCTGTTATATTTCAAAATAACTTTGGGTTATTATAATCCATAATAGAATTAAGAAGAGTTGTGCATATTGTAACACTAGATAAATAAGGTATTGCTCTTTATAATAAATTAGCAATAATTTACAAACTTTTTATTACTTACCTGGGTTGGAAATGTTGTGTTCAGGCAACTCAGACTGGCTTATACATTTATGATTTATTCAACATATATATTATTATACGTACGCCATTATCTTAAAAATTGCAATATTGTTATATTTCTAAAGGAAAAAGTGAAATTCGTTGATTGTTAATCAGTAAAATGTTAGTACAATCGGACCCCGATTTAACGAACCCTATTTAACGAATTTTGCTATTTAACAAGGTTTTTTTTCTCCCCGGATTAAAATGAAGGCAAAAAACACTTATTTAACGAATAAAAAATGCCGAATTAACGAATTATGTTAACAGCTGAACGTTTTTTTTTATTAGTTTTTATTAGAAAAAGCTGGATTTCTTTTTAAATGACGCCTTCTTTCCACCGGAATAAAAAAGAAATACTTTTGTTCTAAACGGCATATTTTAGCGAGAAATGGTGCAATACCCTATTAGACTTAGCAGGAACAAATATGAGTCCCGTGTGTAACCTATCACGTTACTTTTGAATAGGACAGGAAATTCTTTTCTTATTTCATCCATTGATACCAGCATTTTTAACAGCTGGATAAAAGATGTGCGATTTCTAACTATGGATATTTTTTGGGGGGGTGTAGTGGCTTTTAGAATTTCGAAAAGGTAAGTGCAAAAAATTTGTTTATTTTTGCGCTCTTAATACTACGTAAAAAAACGAATAAAATGTTCGGTCCCGAAGAATTCGTTATATCAGGATCCGACCGTATTAGAAAAAAATGACAGTTGTTAATTACAAATTCTTTTATGGCTGAAATTATATTGTAATGATTGTTTGGAAGTTATTACTCATAAATCACTTTTTAATTTAAACGGTTTATAAAAAAAATGTCCTTGCATACTAATTGATTAATAAGACTTTTAAAGAATAATACGTTGGCATTTGTTTTATTGATTTCCAACTCAAACTAAGATGTATGTATATAATAAAGTATACTTTTTAATAACTTTTTACACCTTTTACAATTGTGGTGGTTTTATCTATATAGACCAGTAATAGCCTCCATGCGATGACAATCGTTTTGGCATCGCGGATAAGATATTCGTTTTCGGATTGGAAGGGGCCCAATTCTAATCCTCCTTCATTGGTAACTCAAGCCGTGGAAAAGAACCACAGCAGTCATGGCGCCATCTATCCACTGCAAATGCAACCAAGCCGTCGCGCACGAATAACGCAACCCACAAAGCCGTCGCAATCAAAGTGACGAATCGGCTCACATACTCGCTATGAGTATGGTATCGGTCGTTCACCTATTCATTGAATCACTAGCAAGGAGTTAGTGTGGTGGTTGTGGTATCCCTATAAACCAATAATAGCCTCCATGCGATGACGATCGTTTTGGCATGGTGGTTAAGATGCTCGCTTAAGGATCGGAAGGTGCGCAGTTCTAATATTCCTTTACAATTTTCAAAATTGATGTGTATTATCATATAGATAAATAAATCATGTTTTTATGCATAAATTTTTGCATCCTAAAATGGCATAATATTCAATATTGTATAATTATATCAATAACTAATATTTAAAAAAATATTCTGTTGCTGCAGTTTTACACACCAGTGTATATAAGAATTTTCAGAAAAACTTCATTGAGAATAAATTGTTGCAAACAAAAAAAAATTACGAGGGAAGTGTAAAGTATGCCCCTCCCCCTCCCAAATATAATCAGGGAGAAAGAAAACTGAGTCTAAATGTGCACTATGTCAAGCATTTCAGTCTCAAAAACATGTAAGTATTAGCAGAACACCGCCTTGGGTAATGGTGACTCTGGAAGGAAGTTTGTTGAATTCCGCGTCCTTACGGATGTTGAGTTGAAGATGTGTGCGGATGAACCTCGTCTTTTTGTTATTCCTAGTAGCTTTACGTGCCATTTGTAAATCTTTTGCATCATAGAAAAACATTGCAAACAATAGTATAATTACAAAGCTTAAATAAAAATGGCAACTATTTTTTTTATTTCTAATGGACAGTGGATTGATATTTTACCATTGCAAATCTAGTACATTCCCGGAAGCACGTATCTCTTTTTAGTGTGGCACCATATAGGCGGATACTAATCACCACAGGTAATTTTAAAGACCTGTTTCCTCCCTAGAGAGAGGCACCTGAGCTCTGACGATGCAAACCTGGGCAAAGATTTATTTTCCTCAGATCATCCAAACCAACAGACACTCTAGGGATCTTTTATAAGCCATATAATCATACGACATGGCCGCAGTCAATTTTCTGCATCATGAAAATTCGTCGACTTGGCAACTATGAATCATGGTTGTTCGAATTATTTCACTATTTATTAAATCTTAAGCAAAACGAAGACTGACGAAGGAGAATTAAAAAGATACAGAAAGAAGACAGGAAATATATGATTGAACTAAAAAATATATGCTTGTTACAATAATAATTTCTAAAGATATGTAAAATGAGCAATATTGAGAATATTTTTAAGATCTAGAGCAGTGTTTCTCAAAGTGTGGGGCGCCCCCCCCCCCGGGGGGCGCGAGCGTATCGAAAATTTAAAGATTTTTTTAAAAAAATAACCGGAAAGAGAAGTAAAACAAAATGCTTTCTTCCATAATAAAAAAAATACACGCAACAACACTGACATAATTTATGTTTATTATCTGGCTTTTTTCCGTCATCAAATAGCTATCTTTGATCCCAAAACCAAATTAAAGAAAAAAAACATTTTGTTTTATTTGCTGTATTTCCTCAATGAGAAATTTTTTTATTACGTTTTAACATAAAATATTACTCGTTAAAAGAAAAACGAAACCGAGACCGTGAGAAAAATTCTAAGAAGATAAACAATTCACCACTGTAATTATTATTGAAATACTGTACATTAGTTGTAAAAAAAGAAAAGGAAGTCATGATTCACTTTTTAGCCAGGCTGCATAGTACGTTTGCTAATCATTTGATTGACCTTCAATCTTATGGTATGGTTATTATCAATATTAGTTCCCTCCCATCTTTTATGCGTTTGCTTTTCGCTTAGGGAAATTGTAAATAATTGAGTTTTGCGATATTTGGAAAAGAATTGATTGGTTTAACATTTCTGTAGGATAACTGAAAAGTGTCTGATTTGCGTCCTTTATTATGGTCTTGTACTTTTGAATCATTTTAGTTCAGTTTTATTGGATTTTTTCTCAATTCATTAAAGAATTGAATAGTCCTTGAAAAAAGGTAAGTATACTTTCTATAAATTAAAATATTTGCTAGAATTCCGATTTGTATCGTGTACAGTAAAAATAATTCTAAACAAATGATTGGGGTGACTGAGTCCCCCCGCACTACCATTAATGTTAGTATCGAGTACGCGCCTGCTCCCGGGTTAAAACATTTTGAAGTCTTCTCGCTTTAAATGTTAAAAAGTAACACAATTATTCTTCATCGGAATTTTATATTCTTTTTCATAATTTAACATTAATTCTAAATGCTAATTGTGTGAGGTTTAAAATTACAGTTCTTTTAAACAGTTATTTACAATTATAGCATTTATCTAAAAAAAAATCATTTTACATTTTTGTATACAATGTCGTGCACACAGTTTTACTCTACTTACAGTTCAGCTATTATATCAAGAATAATGTTTTATTTTTTTATAAAAAATGAACTCGTGCGAAGAGTCGGTGTTTCAGCCAGTATACGTTTGATGTATCAGTACTGAAGAAGGTATTTTATAAATAATTTCTTATTACTGAATTTGGCCGCGGTAGCCGAGTGGTATAGGTATCGGATCGTGGCTTGCCTTGTCACGAGTTCGAGCCCAGTACCACTAAAGACCCGCCGTGTAGGGCAGCGATGCACGTTAAATCTGTTGAGAGTTGAAATGTTTTCCCGTTGGTGTGGTGTGGTAGTTAGGAGAGAGGGGTGCCAGCTCAGGTGTCATCCACGTCACTTGACCATGGTACAAAATTACGTGGTCCGTCGTCAAAAGCCCTCGTGCAGCTGAACAGTGCGACGTTAATATTCAATCAATCAATCTTATTGCTAAATTAAGAATAAGTTTAATAATTATTAGAGACTTCCACGGGCTTGTATTGTAGAGGAAAGTTTTTCAAAGGAAGGTTTATAATATCAGAAATTGACACTTAAAGAGTTATTTTTCTATATTTAGCTGAAATCTATATTTTGTCTTCAAGGCATCCACTGCAGAAAATCCACTTTGAAAAAAGGTAGGATGTTGAAAATGGTATTAGTATACGAAGTGCTTTTGTTTTCAGTACAGATAATTCCTCATCCACGTCTACCCCAAATTCAAAGAGCGATTTATTACAAAATTGCCTTTTAATTTTTCACTGGATGTGAAATCTATGAAGATTTCTTCTTCGAAAGTTGAGAGCCCTTCTGGAGTATCTTGAAATAGATCCCTAATCCACTCGTAACTTGCTACCAAGCTGTCCTCATCCAGAAAATACTTTTTAAAATTCTTTGCCAACATAGCTAAATGATATTACATGTTTTAAAAACAACTTTCACATGTTGTTCTACAGATTTGTAAGTTTTAACACATATCGAGCTGGGGCTTTTTTTCCGTCATTTACTTCACTAGTGGTAAATTCAGTAGTGGTTAAAGTATTTTTGAGAAGATCGCCTTAATTTTATTTTCGGAACCATGCTCGTTTGTCTGTGTACTTGTTGATTCTTTATTATGGTCGAATGTTTGCTTACGACTTAAAAATGTATGTATGATATTGTTTTGATCTACTGCCGTAAATACTTAATTACCGTGAATTACAATTAACGTGGAAATTTTAAAAAAATGTACATTCAAGCTAGATTCGGTAGCTATATGAGTATCGAGTCGACCAAAACTGACTGGAATTGTACGAGGAAAAGCATTTTTACATGTTTTGCGCAGACGTCCGATAGGTTGCCCAGACTCACGCAAACGTACCCTATAATGCCAGTTGTGATGGATATGATAGAGAGCGACATTGACTAGACTATTTTTCTAATGACATTTGTACTTTGAGAAATGAATGCTGAAGGAAATAAATCTTTAATTAAATACATCATTTTGCGATCTGTTCCAATTTAAAAATTAGAGAAAGAAAAATAACATAATTCTAAGTAATATATATTTTAAGTAATTTTCTTAAAATATATATTACTTAAAAGTTACATATACGCAAAATTTAATATACTTATCGTATTAATTTGTATGGTTTATAATTAAGATTGTATTGTAACTTTAGCGTCTTTCTCTCAAAGTGCATTTTTATTGCAGTAAATACATTATTGTTGTACAGGTGGGCGAGACAAAAATTATGATTGAAAATTGGGTCGCCAGTATTGAAAGTTTGAGAAACACTGCTTTTAATGTATGAGTGGTGCACAGAGTATTTTATGACTAATTAATTAATACTAAATTAAGAACAAGTTTAATAACTATTAGCTACTTCCATGGGCTTGTCTTACAGAGCAAAGTTTTTGAAAGGAGTTTTAAGATAAGAAATTGACCCTCTGAGTTCATTTTCTATATTTAGCTGATATCTATATTTTGTCTTCTAAGCAACCACCGCATTTTGTAATATATTCCAATTTAAAAATCAGAGAAAGGAAAAATAACTTAGTAATGATCCTATTACTTAACTTTTTTTTGCTTAAAAGTAACATATACAAAATTTAATACTTATGTCATGAATTTGTACGGTTTATAATAAATATTGTTGCTTTATCGTAAAAGTGCATTATTATTGCATTCAGTAAATTATTATGTATAAGGGGGGGCGCGATAAAAATTGTGATTGAAAAGGGGGGCGCCAGTATTGAAAGTTTGAGAAGCACTGATCTAGAGTAAAAATCTTTAAGAAATCGGTCCATTAGACCCATAGAGGTGCAACAAAACTTTTTTATTCAACAGGGTAGGAAGGTTAGAGTATACAAGATTTCAAAAAATATATATATCATATACTTGAATTTAATTAATTATTCGAGATATGTATTTTGCTGATATTTGATAAATGAGAAATTTAAATGGGACAATTTAAAAAAAAAAAACACATATAATGTTTTTTAAGATTCATTTATCAAATAATAATGAGTGATGTGTAAATAAAAGTATATTTCTTTTTCAGTAAAATGTCACTTTGTTTCAATCGTTAGTGATACCGGAGATCATTCTTCTTGTAAACACTTTAGATCAGTTCTTCTCAAATTTTCGATTCTTGCGACCCAATTTTCAATCATAATTTCCATCGTGCCCCCCCCCCTTTCTCTATTCAATAACAATGTATTGAATTCAGTAGTATTATGCTTTGATGCTAAAGCTACAATAAGACTTTAACCTCTTAAGTCCCACCGACGTATATAAACGTCTTGGTCAGCCAATGTATTAATTGGTCCGGACGTATATATACGTCTTTCCGAAGTACGATATTTTCTATGACCTTCTATCCATAGAATTATTCCGAAAGCTTTGTAATGCAATAAAATTAACTTGACTGTGTTTGCGAAGGATTTACGAATTTCAGAGTATTTGCTTCTTTATTCCTCTTTTATCCCCCCTCCCCCAATACATCTCATACGCGCATCTACATTAAAATACAGTAGCATTGGGGAGTGAACCGTATAACTTTTAAACTCGGCAGTTAAGGGATTAATTATAAACCGTACAAATTATCAAGATAATTGTTAATTTTTGTATATAATTTTTTATATTACAAGCCCATGGATCCACTGGTAATTATTAAACTTGCTCTTAACTTAATATTGTTCAATTACTTATAAAATACATTGTGAAGTACTGATGCATTTATAGGTGTATTATATTAGTATAAAAGTGTGTTTTTTATTTTTTTATTATGCCAGAATGTATTTCGTTTGTTTACTTTCAGAAAATTAACAATTTTTTTAAAAATAATCTTTTGTTTTCGACTTTTTAATATCCTCGCACCCCACCCCCTTGTAGAGTTATCACGCCCCCCTAAACATGCCCCACAGTTTGAGAAACACTGCATTAGATAATGCAATAGATAAATGAATAAGAGAAAAATATTTCATAATGAAAGTGTTTCGTCAAAATGGAAATATGGACGCTTGGTAAAAGTAATGTAAACATTTAAAAATATTTTATTCCCATTTTTACCCTCACTTTATAAAGAGTGTTTTTTTCCAGGTATAGAAGTTTAAGTTGGCATTACTTTCCAAGATGGCGACCCATTTAACAGCTGTCAAGTGATTTATTCTCAGTTTGGTTTGGCAATTCCTCAAAACGATCATCAAGCAAGGCGTAGATTCGTCGAATGGGCCCAAAACGAGATTGCAGTTGTTCCCGATTTTCATAAGCGAATTTTGTTTAGCGATGAAGTGCACTTCTGGTTGAATGGCTACGTCAACAAACAAAACTGCCGCATTTGGAGTGAAGCTAATCTACAAGTGTATGTCGAAACACCGTTACATCCAGAAAAACTGTTTGGTGCGCTTTATGGGCTGGTGGAATCTTTGGTCCGTACTTCTTCAAACACGATGAAGGCCACAACGTTCCATTTAATGGTGATCGGTATAGAGCCATGATTACTAAATTTTTCATTCCTGAATTGAACAATCATGATGTCCAGGAGCTGTGGTTCCAACAAGACGGCGCAACATGTCACACAGCTCGTGCCACAATCGATTTATTGAAAGACACGTTTGGCGACCGCCTAATTTCACGTTTTGGACCTGTGAATTGGCCTCCAAGATCTTGTGATTTAACACCGATAGACTATTTTCTGTGGGGCTATGTAAAGGCATTGGTCTATGCGGATAAGCCACAAACGCTTGACCATTTGGAAGACAACATTCGCCGTGTTATTGCCGATATACGGCCACAAATGTTGGAAAATATCATCGAAAATTGGACGTCCAGATGGGACTACATCCGAGCCAGCCGTGGCAGTCCTATGCCAGAAATCATATTTAAAATGTAATGCCACAAGAATATCTTTCGAATAAAAAAAAATCATGTCAATCGAATAATATATCGTTGTTTTATTGCAATTTAAAGTTCTATACCTCTAAAAAACACCCTTTACTATTACATTTTAAGTTAAGTCATTTTTTGAAGAAAAAAACATGACAACTATTTTTATAATTAACACTTTTATTTATATTTTCAGTGTCAAAATATGTTCGTTTTACCTTTCTAAAATATAGGTTTTTATGGTATTTTCTATGATTTTATTTTCTAAAAATTTTCATGTCAAAAACCAAAGTGCAAAAGTTTCTGCATGCATATGCACAACTATATAAATTATTTTTAAACTTTTCAAATTGCAAATGAAAATATTCTCAACATTGTGAGACATTTCGTAAGGAAAAAAATGTATAGCAATTTTGTGTGGCACACATGTATAAATAATACATGTAAAGAAAACTATATGGAATTTTTCTCCTGGAATACGTAATATGCACTGTGTGCGAAAGTAAATTCCTGCGTAATCTAAAAAAATAGAAAGCTTTTTTTTTTTTTCACAACACTAATAGTACCACACAGATTCAAAGGGATATTTTTATATCTGCAACTAAAAAATACGGAAAAGTTTATATTCAATTTTTCCTTCGAGAAAAAAAGAAATAAAACTCTAACAAGCCGATGGAAGTATATGCATTAGATTGAGAAACAGGAAAAAAGGAAAATAGCACTATATGAGCGTTGCGTAGTTTTTTTTCCAGTTGAATTCCATGCAATAATCCCGAATGTATTGTGTGGGAAAGAATTTTTTTTTAATATTAACTTCTGGCTAAAGTTTCTTGGGGGGAAAAAAACGTGCACTTTCACTTTTTCGAAAAGAGAAATCTAAAGCTATAAGTTTCCACATTTTGAACGCCATTTAATAACATAACAAAATTTAACTCTTGAAGTGGGATTTTCTAAAGAAAAAAAACTGTTTTATTTGTTGGTGTTTTAGATATTTATTTAAAAATTGAGACACAGAAACTTCTGGATGCTTATAAGTTTGAAGGCTTATTCGTAAAACGGCTATTAATTATCACTTAAATAAAAATTAGTTTTGAATTCATAACATAAAAATATATTTGATTTCGTAAAAGCAATAATTTCAATTGTAAACAAAAGGAACGAAATTATATTTCCTTATGGGACATCGAAATTCTGAATCTCTTGAAGAGATACGACAAATATTTAAATGTAACACATCCCTCAATAAGTCCCGGGCTTAACTAATAAAACAACACCTTTTAGGCAAAATTGAACTTTATTTACCAAGATACTCCCCTTCAAGAATAATGCATTCAGCCCATCACTTTTCAAATTTTTAATTTTTTTTTTCATTGGACGATTTGACTTTCCACTCAAAATAGGCTTCTACTTCAGCAATCATTTCTTCATTTTAGCCTAACCCTTTCCTTGTAGCATTCTTTTAAAGTCTACAAACTGTCAGTAGTCATTGGGGGGCTAGATCTGGAGTGTACGCTGGGTGGGAAAAAGAATTAGAACCGCAATTCATTCAATTTGACCATCGTTTTCATGAACTTGTGGCACGTGGCATTGCCTTGGTGAAACAGCCCTTTTTAATTTTTCATTTGAGGACGTTTTTCCTTTATTTTTTCTTTCAGTTGATCCAAAAACGCCATGTAACATTCATTATTAATTGTTTTGCCTTTCTCAAGGTAGTCAATAAACGAAATTCAGTGTGCCTCCCAAAATGAGGACGCCATAACGTTGCCAGCTGACATTTGAGTTTTTGGTCGCTTTGGACGGCTTTCACTGGCTGCTGTCTACTGAGTTGATGATCTTTTTGATTCAAAAAAGTAGTTATAAGGTAGCCCCATCTATATGTTATGCCCTGGACTTAATGAGTGATGTATTAGACGGTAACTGCATTGAGAAGTGATGAGGTCTCAGATATTTAAAGGTCTTTTCTAATATTACTTGGTGTTCATTCTTTTTATAACTATACCATCTTTATTGCCATAACAACTCTGGTGCGTATACATATGTGAAACTTGAAGCCGTTTCTTAAAGCGTCTAATCATCCGATGATACTAGTGGTTCATACTAAATATGCCACAGTGCTTCTCAAACTTTCAATGTACGCGACCCACTATCTCATCATCATTTTCATTGCGACCCACTCCTCCATACAATAACAATGTACTGAATTCAATAATGCTATACTTTGACAATACAGCTACAATACGACTTTAACCTCTTATGGGCCATCGACGTATATAAACGTCTCTCCTAGCCAAGGCATTAAATTTCTGGACGTATATATACGTATTTCCAAAGTATGATCTTTACTGTGAAATGCTATCCTTAAAATTATTCCGAAGGCTTTGGAATGCAATAAAAGGATCTTCATAGTGTTTGCGAACGATTTACATATTTCAAAAAGGGTTTTCTTATTTATTCTTTTTCTACCCCACCCCCAATACACTACAAATGCTTGCCTACATGTTAAATGGTGGCATTAGGGAGCAAATTGCGTCGTTTTTAATCGGCATTTAAGGGTTTAATTATAAACCGTACATATTATCAGAAGTGCAAATGATTTTACATATTTATATTTTTGGCAAATAATTTTATGTATGACAAGCCCATGGGGTCACTTGCAATTATTAAACTTGTACTTAACTTAGTATGGTTAAATTAATTATAAAATACATTATGCAGTACTCATACATTTATAAGTGTATTATATCAGCTTAAATGTGTATTTTATTTTTTATAATGTCGGAAAGGGTTTTATTTGTTTTCCTTCAGTAAATTAATTAGTTTGTTTAAATATTTTGTTTTCGACTTTTCAATAGGTTCGCTCTCCCCTCATAGGATTATCACGCCCCATTAGGGGATGCGCCCCACAGTTTCAGAAACACTGATTTACCATCCATTTTAAAGATTCTCTTTCCGGTATTTCTTTGTGGCCGTGGTTGCCTAATGGTTATAATCATAAAATCGTTTCATGAGTTTGAGTCCTAGTGTCATTTAAGACCTGTCTTGTAGAGGAGGCATCTGCACAATAAATCTGTCGAGACTCAAAACTCTCTAGTTTACTAGGTGTGGTAGTTTGGAGAGGGAAGACCTGATTAGGTGTAGTCCTCGTCGCTTGACCAATGTTCTCAAAAAGATGTCCATTAACAACATCTCTGCTCTTGCCTGAATATGTCACATTAATAAACATTCATCCAATCACTTTCTGTAATTTTTCTCTTCCTCTCGGTGTCTGTTTCTTGTATTTCTCACTTCTCTCTCTTTTCTAGTTCTAACACTTTTCTCACTCTCTCTCTCTCTCTCTCTCACACACACACACACTGTTATGTACGCACATGAACAAAAAAAATTAGCGGACAAAGAAATAATTGCGTGAACGTAACGAAATTTGCCATGATGGTACATACCTGTAGATATGCAAATGATTGAAAATGCTGCGTGATCGCGCATTACGTATAGCCAATAGTGGGCATTTAACGTCGTTCTCCGTGGAGTATAAAACAAATAACCAAAGCTTGTTTGAGTGTGCTGAATCGCTTACAAAGTCATAGCTTAGGTAGACATGCCATCACGCCATTTTCGAAGACAATATGAGCAGCTGTCACAGTTTTAGAGGGGGAGAATCATAGGCATGATGGAATCTGAGTTATCAGCTAGGCTAGTAGCTCGTCAATTAGGCTGCTCTGATTGTGTTGTGAGGAGGTGTTGGGACCAGTGGATCCGAGAGATGTCATTTACACGAAGAGCGGGCTCAGGACGTCCTCGGCAGACCAGTCATCGAGAAGACCGGCACATCGTAAGAAAGCAGCCAACTGCTTCAACAGCCACCATCCAAGCCCAGGTAGCACATTCATTAGGAGCCCCTGTGTCTTAAACCATACGAAGGCTGAAGGACATTTGGGATAGCGGAGCCCATTACGTGTGCTGCCCTTGACACCCACCCATCGACGCGTCCGTTTGGAATGGTGCAGCGCACAAGGAAAATGGGCTGCAGCGGAATGGAACCAGGTCGTCTTTAGCGACGAATTCAGATTCAACTTCATTAGTGATGACAATCGTGTTCGTGTGTGGAGACCCTGTGGTGAACGCCTCAGTCCTGCCTTTGCTTTACAGCGATACACCGCTCCCACAGCTGGTGTGATGGTATGGGGTGCCATTACCTACAATACGCGGTCACCCCTAGTATTGATCCGTTGTACCATGATAGCCCAGCGGTATGTCCATGACATCCTGCAATCTCAATGCCCAATCGTATCACATCGTGCATTCGCGCTAGAAGGGGTTCAACAAGGTATCAAATCCTGCGATCTTTTGCCTTTTTCTCTGAAATAAATGATCCTTTTTCCTTGGTTATCTAATCATTTACTTATATCAAAGTAGTCATTTTGTATGTAAAATTTCGTTTCATTGTGTCGACTCCTTAGTGCGCTAATTTTTTGTCCATGAGTGTATTTTCTGCCTATTCTCCTGATTTCTTTCTTAATTGACCCTTTTCTTTCATATTTAGCCTCTGTCTTTTATCTTGTTCTCTCTCTTTTTTTTATTTTCTAACTCTTTTATGTTGTTTTCCTTCTTCATTGTTTCTTTCTATCATTCATCTTAGTTGTTTTGTCTATTTCTGTTGTACTTTTCTTTCTTTCTTTCTCTCTCTTACGCTTATTCCTCTTTCTCTATCTTTCATATTTTTTTCCTCTCTTTCAATCACTCTTACATAAAGTTCACATATAATATATATACATTTCACAGGGAGATAATATAACTGAAGACTAGTATCAAAATCATCATTCAAGCTACTAATATTTCAGTCCCGCTGTGCTTAAAATTATTTCAAATATACACTCTGTCGCAAAAAAATATATGCACCCAGAAGAAATCAAGCTACAATCACGAAACTCGGCAAGAATGTAGTCTGGTAAGAGATATGCAAATGATTAAAATTTCGAAGCCAATGAGACAAGGCTAAGTGTGCTATGCGCATATTAGTTGCGCAACTGGGAGAGTTTAAAAGCATGAGTACGAGCGCCGTACGGCTATCCAAACGAATCTGATGACTTTGATAGACGATATTGAGACTTAGGATGCCTCTAAGACGTAACCGGCGGCAGTACGAGCAGCTGACGGACTTTGATAGGGGCCGTATAATAGGCCTCAGAGAAGCAGGTTGGTCGAATAGACGTATCGGCCGCCACCTCGGTCGGAGCGATATGGTAGTTGCTCGGTGTTGGCAACAGTGGATCACAGAAGGTAGAGTGTACCGTCGCGGAGGGTCAGGACGTCCCAGGAACACAAATGATCGCGAGGATCGTGCAATCAGAAGAGTGGCCACTTCGGCACCAACAACGTCGCTAGCATCGATTCAACGCCACTTACCTCCTTCCAGACATCCAGTGCCATCAAGAGAAACCATAAGGAGACGACTGACCGAAGTTGGCTTGAGGAGCCGACGTCCGCTAAGACGCTTACCACTGACCCCACATCATAGGCAGTGTCGACTGGAGTTTTGCCGACCTCGGGCAACTTGGAGTGTGACAGACTGGAGACGTGTCATCTTCAGTGATGAATCCCGATTCAGTCTCAGTGATGATGACCACCGCACACGTGTCTGGAGGCGCACCGGCCAGCGGTCCGATCCGGCATTTATTGTCGAGCGGCATACAGCAATTTCACAAGGTGTGACAGTGTGGGGAGCAATTTCTTGGGACACACGATCATCTTTAGTGCTCCTTCAAGGCACTTTGACAGCTCGCAGATACGTGGACGATATTTTAACGCCGATTGTGCTACCCATGCTATCAAGTCGCCCAGGTGCCATTTATCAACAAGATAATGCTCATCCACATACTGCGCGACTCTCCCAACAATGTCTTCAAGGATATGACGTCCTACCATGGCCTGCCAGGTCACCAGATCTTTCGCCAATAGAGCATGTCTGGGACGTGCTGGGAAGGCAACTGCAGCCGTCCCGAGATACAGGAGAATTAACTGCGCAGATGCAAAGACTATGGCAGGATCTTCCACAGGGGGTCATAAGTGATCTAATTGAATCGATGCCACGCCGAATTTCGGCTTGTATAGCTGCCAGAGGTGGCTTTACTACTTACTGATTTTTAACCTTTTGCAAGCTGTAACCGCTTAATAAAATGATATTTTGTTCTGAATTTTTAATCATTTGTTTATTTTCATATACACTACATGCATACCAAATTTCGTGAATGTAGCTCAATTTCTTCTGGGTGCATATATTTTTTTTGCGACAGAGTGTATGTGTGTCAAAGTTTATGCATAAATATGTGTATATAATAATATAGTAATTGTTCTATTTTTCAATTTTCTTTAATTTATGATGGTGTTAAACACTTCAGAGACATCAAAGGGACTTGGGTAGCCTAGTGGTTAGAGCATCGGACTCCAGAACGGAAGGCCTGGGTTCCATGCCCTATGCCACCAAATACCCTCCGAGTTTACACGGAGTACGTGCTCGTTAAATCAGTGGGTCCGAAAGTCTTGTGGGTGGTCGCAGCTTAAACCACGAGTGCAGGGGGATGGAGAACATTTCCCCCTCCAGTTCTATGCTTAAATTGTGGAGGTGGAGATCGGTGGTGTTGCCATCTATCGTAAAAAATTCCAACCTGTCTCACAGGCTCTGGCAACATTCATTCCTTCCCTTCGGGAATTTCACCGAGTTAAATCGTACTGTCCCCTGTATGGTGATCAAGGCTAAAACCAACGACAGGCGTACATCAAGCCCCTTACCACGATGAATTTCGTGGGTCTCGATATGACTACGTCAGACAGGTGGCATTAGAAACGACAACAGAGACATCATGTCTTACTTAATTATTTTCCATACTTAATAATCATCCTAGATCCTTCTGAAATTTCCTAAATGCATTTGTTTTTGTCGCCAAGTTTGGGGAACGTTGATATTTGGTGATTAAGTTCGCCTGTTAGTACTGTTAGTTTATGTACTCTAAGAAAGCGTGATTGATGTAGTATTAAAAAAAAGTAATCTTCCTTGGACTGAAAATTATCTTTCCGGCCACATTACCCTTTCCAAAAAAAGCGAACATTCTGAAATTTCCATGAGAATGTTCATGCGCACTTTATTATTATTATTATTATTAATACATTATTCATAACAATATAGTTGTTATAAGCCAAGTATATAATAAAAAATATCTTTAGAGCATATCTATTAAAATGTTTGTCAAAGGTATTGCGAAAGAAAGAAACATATCCTTGCATAAATTGTAAAATAGAAACATAAAAAAATGGAAATAGTAAAGGAAACTCTCTTAATATTTTCCATAGCTATCACTCACGTGTACAGAAATTGCAAATTATTATTTATTATAAGACCGATGGATGTTGACATTATTTAGTTACCCATCACGAAAATACGTCTGCATATTTTAACCATAGCCAATAAACAGAAATCATTCTTGGATAACTAATTCAATACTCCAGAGATGAGACTTAGTCTGCCCCCATCAATTTCATGTCATCTTAATAATAATTGATATTATTCCAGAGCTATAAATTATTTGTCGTGATAACGATACCTGATTGCAAAAATGTTTCTTGAATAAACATGTGCTGAAAGTCAATAGATAATGAAGCATACAAATATTGTTCGTCATCGTCAAATATTCTAATATTATATTTATAAAAGTTTCAGAAAAAAATAAAAAATACCTATAAATATTTTCTGTGGGGAAAAGAACAATACTTTAATATATATTGCTCTGCACAGTACGTTTTCGAATAAATTATTTAATCATTTTTCTCTGAAAGAAATGTTCAGTTACATAACTGTGCAACTTTTTTTCAGTAGTTATTTGAAGAACCTATTTATTTGGGAGTTTTTTGCTAAAAATGAACTTCGTTGAGTTCTTAACTTAGAATTACAGATGCATTTTTTCGAATTTTTCGTTAAAAAAATTACAATAATTTTGTATTCGTTTTTGATTTAAAAAGTAGTTATTTTGCATTTGATAATGAAGAAATTATTTTTAAAAAAAACTGTTTTCAAGCATTTTTTCAAAATTGAACTGAAAAAATATGCATTACATTTTTGGAAAAACATATTTTTTGTTTGATTTATTATTGAGTTAATGTAGGGTTTTTTTCGCGTACATAAAAAAGATATTCACTAGCTTAAATATTCCTCCCCGTTAATTAAATTATTTTAATATTATTGAAATCAATGGAGTCTGATAGCGCGGATGTTGGAAAGGTTTTTCACACACATCAGGAGCTTTTTTAAAAGTTATCTGGACATATGAAAATAGTGGTTGCTGATACAGTTATGCGTAATATTCCTTAAACTAAAACTTACTTATGTTGTATGTATTCCAAAAATAAAGTATGCAAGAAATACAAAATAATAATAATTTATCAAGTTTTAACTTTCAGAATGAACTATTTAATATTGAAAAGGCTAGAAGAGTCGATTTTCTATTTTGAAATTTCATGGTTTTTTATTTTGTCACACAGTTTCCAAATTCCAAAAAATCTAAACTGGGTCTTCGATAGTCCTGGATCTATAAAATAATTCCGAAACCATTAATAAAATAGAGAAATCTTGTTTGGAGAGTCCGATGCGATTCAGTATATGACTAAGAGCGCCCTGCCATTATGAAACACTTGTTTGAGACTGCAAAATACTTACCGTAAAATCCAGCACATAACGCGCAATCATGCAGCAGCATTTTTTAACGCTAGGTATATTCGCCATATAACGCCCACCGACTTTCTTACCAAGAAATCTGAAATGAGAGTAACCAGTTCTCTTACGGTTTGAAGCCATTTACTCGATGTATACTTCTAAGACTACATCTCTTAATGCAGTGTTTCTCAAACTATGAGGCGCCCCCCTGGGGGGTGCGGAAATCCTGCGAGGGGGGGCGCGAGCACATTAAAAATAAAAGGTTTAAAAAATAATTTTTTTGGAATGAAGTAAACGAAAATGCTTTCTAACATAATAAAAAAATACACATTTACACTGATATAATTTATTTTTATCATCTGGTGATCATCCGAAATAAAAAAGATTCCACTTCAAACGCTCATTAGCCATCTTTGATCCAATAACCGAATTAAAAAAATATTTTGTTTGTTTTGCTGTAATCCCACGAAGAGAGATTTTTTTATATTACGTAACTTTTAACCTAAAATATTACTTTAGCTGACCTGCGAACTTACTGGTATGGTTATCTGCGTCCTTTTTTTTTAGGGTAGTTGTAAATATATATAATATATTTCTGTTTCACCTTTTTCTATGTGAAAGTGTTTTATGATATATGGATAAGCATATTTTAGAACCTGCTACACTTTCCCCATGAACAATTTTGAGGTTTTGATTGCTGTGTTGTACGACTTATTATGGTTTATAAATGTAAATGAGCAGAATATTAAAAAAAAATGGGCATCTGTCACCCCTATTGAAGGAAGTTGAAACTAATCAAGCAATTGAAGAACCTACTGAAATAATGCATATTAATCAAGATATATATATATATAGCGAAAGTAAATATCAGAAAAGCGTTAGACATGAAACTTTTGAGTCGATTTGAAATTTTCAAATGCTGCCTAAAGATCTTTATGAAGAAAACTATGAACCCATAATGTAGCACTTCGCCTTGTGAAAAAAGATACAAGGAAGAAAAAGTTTAAAATGCTATTTGTAGATCATCGAACAACAGCACAACTACAAAAACGTGAACAAAATATGACAGTTTAGCTGGAAAATAACGTTCCTGTGTTGTTAGCGAAAAGTGGCTGTGATTTGTGTCCTTTATTAAAGACACGAACATGTGGAACATTTTCTTTAGTTTTATTGGATTTTTTCTCAAATTTTTAAAGAAAAATTGAAAAGTCCTTGAAAGTAGGTAAGTATATTTTCTCTTAATTAAATTATTCACAGGAATTGTGATTTTTATCGTGTATAGTAAAAGTAATTATAAAATAAATTATAGTTTTAAAACAAACTAAAACACACACTTTTATAGTGAATCGAACTAAAAAGTAAAAAATAAAAATATATATTACTTAAAAGTAACATATACGTAATTTAATACTTATCTTGTTAATTTGTACGGTTTATAATTTTGATGTTATTGCAGCTTTAGCGTCAAAGTGCATTATTATTGCATTCAATACATTATTATTTTTAGGGGGCGCGATAAAAGTTATGATTGAAAATTGGGTCGCCAGTAGTGAAAGTTTGAGAACCACTGTCTTAATGTTTATAAGATATGTCCTTTCCTTCAAATAAACATTATATTTCGATATATGTAGAAGTCTAAATACTTTAATTCTCATTTTTTTTCTTTTTCTTAAAGCTATCATTTTTATACCCAGCTAATAACGCGTTCTTATTTTTTGTGTAGAAAGCACGCGCAAAAATTGCGCCAGATTTTACGGTAGTTCCACAAGAGTAAATTCAAGTTCAAAATTGTCCTTTGAAAAAGAGATTTAAGCTAAGTGTTTTATCACGCTTTCAACACTGAAATGCCAGACAATTTCCAGGACGAGTACCCTGATGCTTTTGATGTCCGTAGATTAAAATTTCATTTTGAAATACAGTTCTGTGTAAAAACAAAGAGAGAGACTGGTCAAACCAATTACTTACAACCGCATATTTATAGCCAATGTGTCTGCAGTCTCGGTACTCGCAATCTTTACATGGGAAAGGATACCCTACAAATGCATCACGCTGTTCAGAGAGATCCATTTCCTTTTAAAATTAGTGTTAATCCCAAAATTGATAAAAATCTTAAGTAAATCATTTTATCTTTATTTTCAATTGCCATTTAAGAAATAATTAACGTTTTCTTAATATTAAGTTATAATAATCAAAAATACATCATTACCTCCTACTCAAACATATACACATATCAAACCTTACGTGAAAAGACTTTACTGCTCTTAAAAAGTGATATTAGAGTTCTAACACTTATGATGACTTAAAAGCTTCTGTATAAATGTCATTTCTGTTAAGAGCCAAGTTCTGTTTTTCACATTTTTTCAAATACATTTATAAGAATTTATATCTAATTTGTCGAGTAAAAAAGGTAAAGACTTAAAATTTCATTTTTTATATTAATGGTTTATATTGAAACCACATTACAAGAGTTTGTTTTCCTTAAAATTTTGCTATAATAAAATAGATATAATAATCGGTAATGAATATAAAAATTAGTTGATGTGGTAAATTCATTGATCTAGAATTTAAATTAATTCTATGTAGAAATATTCAGTTTTAAAATTCATACATTTTACATTTCACACTAGCTCTTCACAATGCATCCGTTTAGAATTTAGTTTTTTTCGTAACTAAAATAAAATTTTCGTGAGGATATATTTAAAAAAAAATTTGTCATGTTACAAGAAACTAATTTATTCGCAAGAGCTTTATTTTGAAGAACATACTCCAGTTTTTATGTTGTGAATTATTTAACATGATGCAAGTTTAACTAGAAGGATTTTTTCGCATATATTATTTAGAATAAGATTTTTATGCACTTATCTTTTTTTCCTTAATAGGGGTTAGAAATTAAATGGGTAAGAAAAAAAAGAGTAGAAGAATATTTTGTTCGTCTGCAGAAATAAGAACGTGTAACAGTAAGCAAATAGTGAGCTATTAATAAACGTAATTTAATGGAAAAATATCATGTTATGCGCTTTTGTGAATTTTGATTAAAAATACTTTTATAAATTATTTGAAAAAGTCTGAAACACACGCAAGCCGTCAAGTATTGAAGATTATTGATATCACTATTATACTTCAGAATTATTTCCAAACTGGTATTTGTTATATTTTGTATCTAAAATATTTCGATCTCAGAAATTATTAGGCAGTTGCAACAGAATAGTCATGCTCTAAGTTCGCGGCGCTTATACTTAGATAAAAATAGTACTAGAATAAATAAAAAGAGAAAAAGTAAAAAAATAAAACTCCTTCCATTCTGGATATTGACAAAAAATGTTAAAATAATTATAACTTTACCGTACTGTATTTTTCATCGAAATGATCAACAATTTCTTTTCTATCAATGTATTTCTAAATTCGCGAATAATTTCAAAAAAATTAAAAACGATAAAAAAATATATCAAGTTCCTGGTTTTTTGTGAGGCAGAAAAGCATATCAAATACAGAAAATTACGCAAATACTGATGGATGGCCGAGACTAAGTTATGACTTATGCAAATTTTATTCCAAATCTCATTTCGAATTTTTCCATATTTCACTAAAATATCATCAAATGAAAATAGAAACATATTTTTGAGTATAATGTGAAAAATATCATTCTTTATGACACAATGATGAATAAATCCAAACATTATGATGTCATTCGATAGAAAATTTCGGGGAATTCTAGTCACCTTTAATGACAAAAGAAAAATATGTGAGAAATTGCGCAAACGGGTTTATCTTCTATGTTGACCTTTTTAACCTATATGTGAAAACTGCCATTTGCCAGATAGGTCATAAATAAAACTACATTAAAACAGAACCTAACCAAAGTTTTCTTCACGTAAAGTAACTTTTTGGCCACATTAAATAAATTCAAATGTCGAACATTTAAATTATTAATTAAAAGTAGTTCACAGTTAATTAATTCTTACTGTAAATAGAATATATTTACTCTCTTTGAAAAAAATTAATGGACAATGATTTCTAAATAATATCTTTCAGACTAGTATATGACGTCATGTGTTCAATGTTTACCACGATATATAAAATAATTTACATTTGTGACCCCCTTGAAGAATTCCTATGCGCGTTACTGGTGTTGCTTCACCTTTCAGATTTAGAATGCAAAACCCCATTCGTAGGAAAGTTAACTACCACGGGAATGACCCCTGTTGGTACGGAGGTATCTACCATTGCTGGAAAACTTTTTACTCAACCTCATATTTTACATACGAGTATAAACTGCTGCAAATATTATTGAGTGTATAAAAAAGACTTCTATAGTGTTTCATTTCACAGTAATACTGAAATAATGTAAACACAAACGAATTTCTCAATTCTTATGAATTAAGTACTGTAGATCAATAAAAATAATAAATGTAAAGTACGATATGTGATGTCATTAGTTGAGCTGATATCCTACTTGAAGATTTTGAAACACCACTTGTTTAATTTTTTTAATGCAAAATTTTTCAAAAAGAACAACTTTTGCCTCCAAGGAGCCGCATTATTTTTAAAAAATACTTCCGTGTAAAAAATATTAAAAATACATTTTAAATAGTATAAAATACGTTCAATAATAAGTTCCTTATTGTAAAATCATCCATGAATAATAATATAAACAAAATTTTAAGGTAATGAGTTAATGAATTTAATCGTATCTAAAACAATAGCCTCCCTTGTAGATAGCAAACTTAATGAAAATAATAAATTGATTGAGTTTTTTTTTATGATCACGCAACACATTATAGTAATTTTTTTTAAGCTTGCATAATTAATTTTTCAAATTGTAATTTTTCCTTGTAAAATTCAATTCACTACCTAACAAAGCACAGTTAAGTTTATTAAATTTATTTGATTGTGATTACAGAAACTTTTATTGTTCATATTTTTATTTTGCACTTTCAAAAATAGATTTTTTTTTTAAATTTCAAAGTCAAATTAGAAAAAAGTGCGTTAAACGATTTTTAAAATGTTCGAACTTATTCAAATAAAATCTACGAGCACAAATTCAAAACTGACTAATTTACTCGAAATATTGATAAATAGGAAGTAACGTTATTCACACTCACGTTGTTCAAAAATATATAAGCGGAATATATATTAAAATCTTATAAAAGTCAAGCTTTTTTGAAACTGCTCTAGTGGTCATAGTTGCCCAGTGGTCATGATCACTCGTAGCTGGTGGTGTCGAGTTACATTTTCGAAGTGTAGTTCCGCTGAGTACTGAGCCATTTATCGGGACTGATGCACAATAAATCTGTCGAAGGGACAGCTAAAGCATCGCGTCCTTGTCACTTCATCGTAGTTCAAACTTAAGAGGTGGCCACGGTAGCCGAGTGGTATAGGTATCGGATCGCGGTTTGCCTTGTCACGAGTTAGAGCCCAGTACCACTAAAGATGCACGTTAAATCCGTCGAGAGTTGAAACGTCCTCCCGTTGGTGTGGTGTGGTAGTTAGGAGAGGGGGTGCCAGTTCAGGTGTCGTCCACGTCACTTGACCATGGTTCAGAATTACGTGGTCCGTCGCCAAAAGCCCTCATGTAGCTGAACAGTGCGACGTTAATATTCCATCAATAAATCAATCAAACTTAAGAGTTCCTTCACTAATATCTCTCGTGTTACTTTATAATGCCTCGTAAATAAATGAAACCAATCATTGAAATTATTTGAGGCTATTTGGCAATATTTGAAACTGTCTGTTACTTACAGTTACTGTTTCTAAATAAAATACATTTGATTCATTGTAAGTAACTCTGTGACAAACCTATACGGAACTTTATCACTAACCTTCTGAGTCGTCTCTTTTAGGGAAATTTAATTCCCCTACCTATTTCCAATCAGCTCCAAAAAAGAGGACAGGATTCCTTGTTATATGCAGATTAGATAAAGTATTTAAGTCAAACGGAATAGTAAAGCAAAAAGCAGTAGGAGAGAGAGATTGAAGCAGGAAGATATAACGGTGAAGTTAGATTTCTAGGTGGATAAATTTCAGGAAGAGCTGAGCTGCAGTGTGGTAAATATTGATTTATATTTTAAAGTCTCGTTGAAGTTTTATATTAGGAGTGAGATTAAAGTTAAATGTTCAATAGGAACATTATTGAATATAAATCTGGGACCTCTTATCGCGGTAATCTCTGCGTGATCGATATTCTAATTGTTAATTAATTGGATCATTAAATATTTAAGATTATTTAAAGGAAAGTCCCTTTTAAACCTCATAAAACTATTTAGATACATTTGTTAATAAGTCTTTGATTCTATTTGAAAAAGATAACCAAATAAAGAAAATTATTTATAAAAATGGCTACTGGCTCTTATCTGACTACAAATTATTCTCGTTCTCAAAGTGAGCTCCAAGGGGATCTTCACAACTCATGTGTGCACAAATTTAGTCTTATAATATTTATACATATCAATTAAGTTATTTCAAATTCACATTAATAAATTTAATTTATTATGATTATATTAACCTTATTAATCAGTCTTAATTATTTCAAAGCGACTGATTGATGATTTATTAACGCCCCACTACAAAAATATATGAGGGCTATTGACAACAGGCATCGAAATTTTGAGCCACATCTTAACCCTTTAGCGGACAGGGGCTAATAGGTCTAGCCCCATATTAAAAAAATTTCTCTAAGCGGGGGATGGATATTTAGTCTATCCATATGCGTTAATTGAAGCTGAAACGCATAAAAATAAATACGGATGGCAGCAATATGCCTCTTTTTTGCATTTCATGTCCTCTGATGGGTAGTTAAAAACAGTTTTTCTTGGTGTAAATCTACAAATTGTATTTTGATTACTATAAATAAAATTTCTGATCATTGAAAAAAAAATCGACATGTCATAAGTATAAATTTTACTCATCTGAATGAATTAAGTAATTGTACAATTAAAAAAAGGGTTTTGCTTAGGTTTTTGGAAGGCTTTTATATGTGGATAGAGGCTCTATCCACTGTCCACATACAGCAGAAAAATGACCTAGAAATTTTCCCTTTTCCTGTATTCGCGAGAGAGAGAGCACTTAGAATCACGTGAGAAGGTTGAGAGTCAGAAATAAAAAAAAGAACTTTGTTTACCATATGTGGTACAAGATTCTCGTGTTCGAAAATCTTTCATTAAAGCTTTTTTGCTCTTAGAAAACGTTTGCATATTATAAAGTTCCACAGTAAGTAGCTCATCAAATTTGTGAAATAACTAATTTAAACCCTCAAAAATGGTACTCTATTTCTAACTTTTTATACTAAAATTAAATAAAATATAAACTGTGGATATATACCAATTTCAACGTATATTCTAAGTATTCTATGTAGATTCTATGTTGCACAATTATTCTATTATTATTTTATTGCACTTTTATTTTGTATTTAATTGTTATCGAAATAGTTATTAGCATAAATGTTGATTTTTTATTAAAAAATTTTTTATAAAAGGATTCATTTTTTCTGACCTGAAAAGTAAGCTAAATTTCGTAAATGCGCAGTAGCTATAGCGTGTAGACACCACCCAGGAATAAAACCCCTAATCGGATTTTTTTTTGTGACTAAATAATGTTTATAGAGGATGAGAACATTACATTTATCAAATACTTTATCATAGAAAAGTGTATTTTAACTTTGTGCCCGTTAAAGGTTTAAAAAAGAGGATGGAAACAGAGCTGATACCACACTCTCTAAACTTCCATACCAAGCTAGCCTGAGGACTTTGAGCTTCGCCATATTTAATATGCATCATGTTTCATTAGCACCAAAATTCGAGCCTACAACAGAACAACACCGGTGCATGATCACTGTCATGATCATTACGCTATCGCGTACACCCAAATAAGGATTAATTGCGAATTTTCATATTTCATGGCTACAAATTATAATATTGAAAACAATAAGTATTAATACATCATATTAAAGTTTGTAACATTGAATAAAATCTATGTAGGTTAGATAGGCAGAAAGCTTGAAAGCATGAATTTTTTTCATTTTATTTTGGAAAGCTTTTAAATAATTTTTATTAAAAATTAATTGATTTTCATTTTTTTAATAATTTTATTTTAAGAGAACCAGGACATTGTACACATTCAAAAAATCAATTTTTGAATTGTAGTATTAGAAAATAGTGCATATTTTTCTGAATCTAAAAATGTTTAACTTTTATACCTTCATCGATAAAATACCCTTAAAATATGAAAAAAAGTGATTGCTAAAAACGTAAACAAACGATTACGTCTTCTTTGATACATTTTGTAAGAAAGTTCCTCTTGTGCTTAATGTATGTAAGCCATTAATCTATTTTTACTAGAAAGGAATGATGATGTTCTTTTGTTTTTAATGTCTAACATTTTGAAAAACTAATTTTACATGACAAAAAAGGAAACATTTTGAAATTATCAAAACTTTAAAGTTTAAAGGTTTCTTTAGAGAAACTGTACAATAATTTTATCAAAAATCTATTTGAGTATATTTTGTTCATTGTTTTATATATGTATGTAAAATATTTTGTATATTCAAAAAATACTTTTATAAAAAAGGGTACCTACTAAAGAACTATCTTGATATTTTGCTAAAAAAATAGTTTCACTAGCATCGTTTTGTATATGTGCAAAAAGTATTTTACATATTTATAAGAGATGCTTTTTTAAAAAACTAGTACTTAAACATAAGCATATATTATGATATCTTAAAAATTATGTCCAACTTAAATTAAACAGAAAAAAAAGTTTTTTTCAACTTAAATATTATTTTTGTATTTCTACGGAAAAATTAAAATATATTTATCAAGTTCACTAAAAATATCTAAGATCTATTGGAAATTTCTAAAAATATATGTCCCATAAACAAAGAATCATAATAATTTTGGCATTTTACATTTTGCAATATCCAGAAAAAAATTGATGAGTTATATATATATATATATTTCTTTTATATATATATATATATATCCAAGAATTTCATAAATAATACATTTCTGATATATTTATTTATATATATGGCGAAATTCAAGCATTGTCAAACCTTCAGGTGAATCAAAGAGAATTTAATAACTATTTTAATATGTATACCCTTCAAGTATTTTTTCTTTTGACTTGGTTCCAAAACCACAACTGAAGTTTTAAGCCTAAATTCTGCATACTTTTTCCGAATCGTAATCATCTATTAGATCCTTGGCTTACCTGTCTTCAAATTTTTTTCGCGTAGGTAGCAAAGAAGACAAACTACCCAATTACGCATCGGAGGATATGTTCGAACTTGATGTGTGTCCTTCATTTTTATTTTTGCTGAATCGTTTATCAATACAGTGTCTAATTATTGATCGTTATTTTGAGATTTTATCTCTCTTTGAAAGATGACCATGGCAGCTGAGGGACCTTGGTCGGCAACTTGTGGTGAGGTTATTTACGTATCTGCCTCTTACCACCAAGTAGGGATGGCGCTTCTTTCCGAAAAAGATCGATTTTTAAATCGATTCACAAAAAAATCGAGGTCTAAGAGATTGATTTCTAAGAACTTGGTTTTTTTATCAAGTTTGCATGTACAATGTAAATATAAATCCATTTTTATGAAAAACAAGAAAAATACTACAATAAACGATCTCTTATCAGTAAAATCAGGGGAATTTTTTTATTTCAGGGAATTCGACAGTTACAATTTTTTTAGTACCATATCAAAGTATCAGGTATAAAAGAAGACAATTATTTTCTAAATGTATTTTTTTACATTAAAAAGTTTAGAAAATAGATTATACAGCTTAAAGTTCCCAATACTTAATATCTAAACTTTTTTAAAACAACAGTCTCTCAAGTCTACTGGGATCCAAGTGGTTCCGTTCATCACTTGCGATGTTGCCGGCAATCGAAAAAGGGTGCTCACAGAGAACAAATGATACCACGATACTCATATACATCATGACTATTGAGTGAAAGTGATGATAAAAAGAGTATTTTTTGTTCTTACCAGTAAAGTATAGGATCATGCTGCAGTTGTACAACTAACTGCCTGCGATAAATAGTGTTTAAATTCTTCGTTTTTTATGGTTTTTACTGAAACGGAAAAAAATCGAGTGTCGATTTTTTCTAGGATGAAGCATCGATTCACTTAATCAATTCAGAACTACATATCGATTTAAAAAAATCGATTTTTCGATTAATCGATCTACCACTAAGTACTAGTTCTGTAGAGAATATGAGAAAGTTGTATGTTAAATCCATCAATAATGAAATTCTTATCTTTGAGGTGCAGTGTGGAAGTTTGGAAAATAAAATGCCGTCATCGGCCTAGCAAACCATGGTGTTATTCTCGACCGTGGTTGAAATTTATGAAGTCCAACGATAATAATTCGTATGTTTCTTTTGAATGTGATGCCATTAAATAATCAACCACACTCAATCAACCCTGTTAAAAATATTAGTCTTAAAGAAACGATTTTTATAAAAGATAGTTTACTTTAAATTACATATTATTAAAATATTATATTAAATGCTAACTGTTAATTGTGAATATTTTTAACTAATTTCAGAATTTAAATATTCGTACTTGATTTCTCCTATTATGATATATCCTCAGTTTATTTTTGAGTTGAACAAACTTTAATTTAATAGTTACTCTTCAGTATGTAATTTTAAAAATCACCATTTTAGCAATCATATAGAAGTCTAGAAAGATAGTATAGAATTTTTCTATACTGTATCCTCTTAGTCTAATTCTTAAAATAATTTATTTTTAACGTTACTGAGAATATTCAAATACAGGGGAATTAATTAGCTTTGAGTCAAAATTATTCTTGTGTCCATCAACTTCTTGTAATTTTTGAACTCTTTTGAATGTGTATGAGACAAAAGAAAAACTTTTAAGAGCTATCATTTAGCATTGCTTAAAAATAAAACCAAATCTTCTATATTTACTTGACGACAGAGAGAGAGAAGGTAGGTATAATATTAATGTAATATGTAATATTCTGAATTTCATACGACTTTATACATACACACAACTGCATATTTTATGAAACACATTTCTGTCAGAATTAATTTTTTATAGTGTAAAATACGTTCTTGTGTGTGTGTGTTATTCTTTCCCTATATTACTAAGCTAAAAGGACATTTTTGTTTTAAAAAAATCGTGTTCAAAGGAAAAATATACTACGTATGGAATATTTCTAAGTTTAAAAGAAGGCAATACATAACTGCAGGCACATTTTATAATTTATGGAATCAAGATGTACACTGACGTACTTTTTACTTGAGAAAATATATTCCGAGTTAGATTTATACTCATTTTAAAAAAGTTGAAAACGGTGTTTTAGTGTCACAGTAAAAATAATCAGGAACACGCGTAGTCCAAGATGAAATCACCAGACAATTGCTTTGTCTCTTTCCTTCTGAACAATCATTATAGTAAGTAGTTTTCTTAAAAAAAAAAAAGGTCTTCAAAGTTTCCGCAATAATTTGTAAAGGATGAGTTAAATGGCTAAAAAGGAAAAAAATCTAAAGGGACTAAAACTAGACATAAAATCAGTTCCAAATATTACAGTCTAAATTTTGTTTCATCAGCCATCTCTTGTGAAAAGATATTTAAAGCAGCGTGTTTCACCATCTATTCTTAAATATCTACACATAAAATATTTTATTCATAATAATTGTATCTGATTCATGTGTGTCTATAGTCATCAAATAAGCATTTTCTACAGTGGCATAACGAAGAATATTAGGGACCTCCTGCGTGGCCGCGGTAGCCTAGTGGTCAAGGTAACAGACTCGTGGTTGGCATGCCATTTCAAGCCTAGTACTGTTAAAGGTCTGCCATGTAGGGGAGCGATGCACGTTAAATTTGTCGAGAGCTCAAACGTTGAGAGGTGCCAGCCCAAGTGTCGTCCTTGCCATTTGACCATGGTTCAAAAGTACGAGGTCCGTCGCCAAAAAGACATCGAATAGCTGAACAATGCAACGTTAATACACTCACTCACTAGAAACCCCTTCAAACTCAGGTTTTAAGACCCTAGCTATAATACATACTTAGTGTCTGTCAAGTTTTAGGCCTCCTAATGTTCCTGGACCGCCCACAATGTAGGAGTATAGGGGGTGTACGTTACGCCACTGATAATGTGTTCCAATAACCAAATTTCTTTACAATTTCTTAATAATGGTCGCAAACTCACGCCATATGGTGTTTCGACTGAACCTTGGGTTCCACTCCTGAGGCCACTAAAAGTCTACTATGTACAGGAGCTGATGTACATTTATTCTATCTCTACTCAATGTTCTCAGATTGACGAGCAGTGGAAGTTTGGAGAGTTGGGTTTGATCCTCGCTGTTTGACTGAGTCAAAATCTTAAGAACCCTCATTTATTACTCAATCGCAGCTTCTCAATGAATCTTCTTGAGTTAATATACTATAAGTCAATAAATCAAAACTTTAATCTTGATTCTCTCATCGCAAAATTTCGGAGAATTTTGATTTGTGATTATGTTTTTTATTAACATCACATTAAGAAGCTGCACAAGTTACACCCATGTCTATAAATTAAGGATAATTCAGAATCACACAGAAATTGAACTCTAAAATAAAAATTTCACCTCTAGAATTATCACACACATCTTGAAAAAGAATATACAAATTACAGGAAATCACCAGATGGTGCGGATAGTACGTCACGACGAGAGTATAAGAGAGGGGTATATAAAGAATGGTGGCAAATAAGTAAAATTTTTCACAAGCGCTTTAAAGCCTTTTAGTGCAATAACCGCATAGTTGTGGCACAAAGGAAACATTTGGATCATTTTTTACGTGGTAGAATTATTGGACGACTGGAATGTGGACGTACCCAGCTGGAAGTATCCGAAGAACAGGGAATCGCCCAGAGGGTCAACTCCACGCTTTGACAACGATTCTAAGATGATGGTAATGTGAGTAGATGTTACAGCACAGGTTGCCCCCAAGTTACAAAGCCGAATGAGGACCGGTATATTTGGCAGTTACTGCCAAAAGAAACAGACGGGGCACAGCATCAGACCTCTCTCGTCAGCTCTCTTCAGCTACCGGTACGACATTTTCAAGGCAGACCGTGTACAGACACTTAGGGCACATTGGTCTATATGCTCGTAGGCCTGCCAGATGTGTTCCACTTACAGCAACTCACTGTCACCTGCGATTAACCTGGAGTAGAGAGCATGCATTGTGGACACCACAGCAGTGGTTTTGTGTGATGTTTTCCGACGAGTCCAGGTTTAGTTTGTAGTCTGATTCTCGCCGGACTTTAATATGGAGAGCGCCAGATACCCGTTACCACCAAGAGAACACCATTGAACGACACCGTTACGGTGGTGCAGGATGGCTCGCGTTTGGGGAGGAATTATTCTTGGTTCCAGAACTCACGTGCATGTTCAGAGTGTAACGATGACAGGCCACATCTATCGGGATGTCATTCTGGAACGACATGTACGTTTGTTTCGGGGCGCCATGGGTGCTGGAATTCTGTTTATGGATGACAACGCCCGTACTCACCGTGCAAACATTGTAGACGAATGCCTTCAATAGGAGGATATCACCCGTATGGATTGGCCAGCATACTCACCGGACTTGAATCCAATAGAGCGTGTGTGGGATATGGTTGGCTGACGAACTGCAGCCCGTCAACCACCCTCCCACCTGTCTACCGGAACTTCGGAGGGCATTGCTTGATGAGTGATGTATTATTCCCCAAGATAAGATTGATAATTTGATATTCAGCATGTCTAGGCGTTGTAAGGTCTGTATTGCATCGTCGGGGAGACATACTCCGTATTAACCATCATACTAACCATGTTATACTGTTTTTTTGCAAATAGGTTCTTTTTTGAAATTTGCACCAGGAAGTAAAAATCGCAAATTTTATTAATTATGTCAAACATATAGCATCTTTTTTGCTCTTTATCTTTTGTTTAATAAATAGACTTTACAAATAAGTCAAATTTGTTTTTCTTATGTCTCTTTCTTAGCTTAATTTATGGACATGAGTGTAGTTTGATATCGCGGAACACGTACCAAGTTGTTTATGTTCGCAAAGATATGCGATAACATTAGAATATGGTTACCTTAATATTTTTGCAGTTTTTGGAATATTGCAAGTTTCTCCAGTAATTTTTAATTGATATTCATTATTAATGTTAACATATATTATGTAATTATTTTATAAAAATTGAATATAATAAGGCAATTATTATATGTAATAATCATATAATATTCGTTATTTATAATAATTGTTTTTATTATATTTATTTATAAATATTATTACATATAATGTTATTTATTTATAATTATTATTATGTTGGTTATGTATAATTATTGCGTTGCATGAGTATTCTTATGAATAATTTTTAGATTACAATACGATGATTTTATTATTTATATAATTACTATTAAATTATCTTACATGATTTTTATATACAATAATTATTATTAAATCATAATATATGAATGTTATATATAATTACTATTAAATTACATTATAAGATTATTATTATATACTTCATAATATTTTTAGTACATTAGCTTTTTATTATATTATATTGTTATTCATTATTTATTGATTGATTTTGGTTATTCTCAATCTCTTCCTATATTCTTCTTTTGAAATATATTTCGATGTATTTGAAAACAATTTTTTAAAATTGTCTTTCCTGATAATTTGATACTTCTAGGTCGCCATCTTGGAATCCATTCCAGTGACAACAAGCGCTGCTTGGCGTCATGCCCCGTGATATCAAACTAACACTGCAATGAAAATAATTTTGAATTATGGTCAAGAAAAGAGGACGATAACGTACTTTCTTAACTACCGCATCACAGGCAAATGTGAGGACTTCGATAGATTTAACTTTTCGCTGCAGATCTTGTTTCACCAGGACTCGAACATATAATTCAATGCATGCATTTACACATGAAACAACATCTGAAGAAACATTTTTTCTTCATTTTATCATTACATGGATTAGGCCTTATAGATTTTCATTCGATTAAATTAAATCTCTTAAAACACAAACTTAATTTTAAATGCTTACTTTCCTAGTAACGCACACCTTAAAAAATTTCAATAAAAAAGTAATCATTTTAAATCATGACAGAATTTCAACTATTTTTCTTTACTTTATCACTATATATCATCTTAAAAAGCATTGGAAAATTGAAATTCGTTCAGAAAGCTCTTTGTTAAAGAAATACTACTACTGTTCTTTTGTAGAATATAGAATATAAAATCTATTGGAAGGAGATGACTGGAGTATTTTATCCACGAGTGTACAAAGATAAAGGATTTGTCGAACTTCCGTACTTCTAAACCGAATCGAAATTTGTGAATCTTACAGAATAATAAAATCAAGAGAAATAGAGAAAAACTAAGACCTTGAAAACGAATGGCACCGAATAAATTTTCAATTTCACAGTCTGTGCTCAAAGCGAATGAAATGAGCTTTCAGAAGCATGCATAAAATCGACAGATCAATGAAACAGATTTCAGAAAAAAATGTCGGATAGTTGCATAGGGATGTATTTAGCAATAAATAACAAGAGACAAAGACAAAAGTAGTATGGTTCCTGAATTTTGAAAGATATGAATCCATCCTAATTATTATTGTTGATATTATTGATAAGGAATAAAATTAGAACTCGTGCTCTGTGCTAAGAATAAAGAAAAATATTACGAGTTTAAGTTTTAGACCAATGCCACATAAATGTGAAGTGGCAATTTCTGTCAATTGATCGAAACGAGAAGTTTTTATACTAAAACAGACGTAGCTATAAATTTCTTAATCACTCTCTTTTGATTTTTTGGTTGTTAACGAGATTAATGTCTTTCAAAGATATTTGGTAATTATATCTAACCCCCAATAAAAAGTTTTTGTATACTAATGGAAAGTTTAATTTTCATAATGTAATATGCATATCAGGGGTGACGAACCAATGGCACGTGACACAATACTTTGAGCACGCCACTAATCAAAACGGTTTGCATTTTAATTCAAAATAACAAAGTACAATATGAAGTATTACGAACAAACGTGAGTGATCGGTTGCAGTTTTCAGCGAGAATTCCTCAGTTCAAAGAAAACGCTCAAGTTTCATGTGCACCCTGATGTGACTTCATTAAAAAAAACTGAATTAGTCACAATTGGATTGGTTAGAAATTGAAAAATTTGAAATGTAACTAAATGGTTTTCAGTCTAGTTTAATATGCATTCAAAAACTTATTGAAATAAGGAAAAAGTTTAAATTCATTGAAACATAAGGATTAACAAGCAATATATGTAAAAATGTTAGTATGAAATTTTGGAAGCTTGGAATTCTCAATTTCAGACGTATTTAACTGAAAAAGCTGGACCATGCTATTTTAACCATATTTTCATCTACCAACACCTGCGAGTCATTATTTTCAGAGATGAATAATATTAAAAATTCGCTTTAAAACCGTTTGGCAGATGACTCCAATTAAACATGAATTCTGCTAAAAGTAACATCCGGATGTAAGTTACTTATCATCTAAGCAGCAACAGCAGAAATCATACTAATGTTGCTTTATATAATTTGAATTACACGTATTACTAAAACAGTTACTACTATAAAGTACAAAATTTATTTTTTGTAGCAAATAAAGAGTTTTGAGTTGTTAGTATTTAGTTTTATTATTTTCCGAATAATCACAAGTCAAAATTATTTGACGACACACATCTATATCTCATTAAATATTTCTTTAGAAACAAATGGCACGTTGATCCCTAAAGGTTGTGACGGGGCTTTATTGCGACTTCCCCTATTGTCATCTTGGGATTTCTTTGAGGCCAGAATGGCAATTCTTTCCAACCAACTTAAGAAGAGAAAGTGTTCATGCAAATTAGGAATTATATTTATTGGAATGTTAGCATTCGTGACAATCGCTAAGTGGAGAAGCAATGCTAGAAATGATCGCTAACTGAAGCTCTGAGAGCTAAGTAAACTAAGTGAAGTAAGATAAGGTTCTAGAAGAAAAGTCCTTATTCCGTGCATCGTCTAGTACTGCCAGTCTTGTTGAATTACAAGTGGATCTGAGACAAGAGGAACATTGCCTTAGCTAGAGCAAGTCAGATTAAAAGTTAGCTTGAGGATTTATGAACCGTAGCTGTGCGAACAAAGAATTAGCGGTAATTAAGCTTTTAAGGATAGAGCGGTTATTATTAGGATAGGAATTAATCTATGTAGATAGATTCAGTGTTAATTGCGCTACTTTACAGTAATGCGTGTTGCGTCTACTCACTCTTGATCGTCATCCTTTTAGACTAGTATTGTTGTAGTATTGTATATGAACTAAGTTCATAATAAACTGATTTTAGTATGGCAGAATTTAGTGGTTCTTCTTTCCTTCCCTCAGACATAGGTTACGTGAATAGTGGAGAAAAGGTATCCCCATCGGCGGGTTCGCCACCCCTGATGTATATAAAGGAAATATTTGAACATATTTTGCAAAGTGTTTTCGAAAGTATGTGAAACGCACTTAATTAGAGAGAAACACGTGGGTTAATTGCAGTGGCGTTACGGAGAATATTAGGCTCCACCCTCTGAAAAGTCAGGTACTGGGCCCCAAGCAGGTTCTTACAAAGGGCGTCTTACTTCGGATCTTACTTGACGTCAGTCAGGCTTTTGACATCCTAGAGCAGGGATGGCAAACCAATGGCCCGTGTGCCATTGATGGCACGTCACCGATCGAAATGACTTGCATTTTAGTTCAAAATAACAAAATTCACCATCAAGTATTAGATGTACTTGAGAAACCCCGCAAAGGAAAAGTTATTGAAGAATTTATTTCCGTAATATTGATTCTTCAATCAAAGAACTTTCAGCGAGATTTTCTCAGTTCAAAGAATCACAGAAAACGCTCAAGTTTATTATGTATCTTTTTGTAACTTGTCCTAATTCGATTGATTAGAAATTGAAGAATAATGGCATGCAACTGATTGGTTTCCAATCTGTAGTTCAATACGGATACAAAAATTTGTTGAAACAAGGAAAAATTGGAATTGATTAAAACAAGCAGATTAACAAGCCATATAAGTAAAAATGCCAGTAACGAAATTTTGTAAATATGAAATTGAATTCGATTCCAGATACATTTAACTGTTTGAAGAAGCTGCAACATGCTATTTTAACCATATTTTCATCTACCTATGCCTGCGAGTCATTATTTTCAGACATGAATAGCATTAAACACTCGCTGAGAAACCGTTTGGCAGATGACTCCAAATAAGCATGCTTTCTGCAAAAAAGTTACATCTTGCGATCCTAAAATATAAGTTATTTGTCAACTAAACTGCAGCAACAGATGTCCCACTAATGTTACTTTAATTTGTGTGTGAATTACACCTATAAAACTAAAACATTTACTATTATACAGTGCAAAAAATGTACTTCTTCGTAGTAAATAAAGAGTTTTAAGTAGATTGCATTTAGTTTTATTATTTTTCCAATTATCCCAAGTCAAAATTATTTGACGGCACGTTTGTACCTCATTAAACATTTTTTTAGAAAAAAATGGCATGTTCATTCATAAAGATTCACAGCCCCTGTCCCGGAGTTTGAAACTTGAATGCACGTTCCATGTCTGGATCATGAGTAAGAAAGCGTTGCTCTATACTTGTTGCAAATTTCATGCCCTCACGAATTAAATCAGCTGTTAATAGCTGAACTTTATCTTCGATTTCGTTATTAATTATCATTTTCTTCATTATCACAAACTGTAAGAAATTCAATCAAATCGTCCTCTCCAAGGGAATCAAATACTCACATCTTTTTGGGATTCGTACTAATTCGTGTATCATATTATACCAAAGTCGTGTAAAAAAGATTTCAGTGTAATAAATTCTGAGAGATATGATTTTATTTAAATAACATCATTTATTAGCTGAAGCGGTAAGAAATTATATGAAAAACATGATATCTCTATAAACATATGATTTTCTGCTATTATTAAATGTAAATTTGAATAACAATGCATAAATTACAAAAAAAACAAGTAATATAAAAAAATTTAAGTCAATTCCTACTGAGATCAACAAAGAAAATTTTTATTTTAGCTACTTTTTATTAAATAGTTACAAATAATATAAATATTATATACATGTGACAGAATCACAACATTAAGTGGTAATGAATTTGTATTAATTGTCATTAAAGTATCGTATTGTTATCCAAAACAATCGTGTACATAAAATTTCAGTTCAACTGAACGCCTTAAAACATGAGAAAATTTTTTTTTCAAGTTTTGACAAAATACGCCAAAAGGGACACTAAGTCACCAAAAATAACTAACGGAGATGTATTTGTAATTCCTTAAATAATTAGTTTTAATCAATTAATTTTTATTAATTATAATTAAATTACTGTTTTGTCATCCAAAATAATCATATATATAACATTTCAGCTCAATTGAGCGAATTAAAATGTATTTTATTAACGATTGAAAATTCCACCAAGATAAATAAATAAATATAGAAAGAGTGTGAGTTAATAGTACGAATTGAAAAAATGCGTGTTGCTGTATGAATTACTGATTTTTCACGCGTTCCTAAGAGAACAGTGCAAAGTAAAATTGTTTAGATTTTTCTTATAAATATATGTAAGTATAAAATGTATTATAAATTTATTATATCATTTTATTTTATCGTATAAAAATACTACCCAAATAGATATATTATTCATTTTTATTTATAATATATTACTTTGAATAATAAATATATTTATTTGTCGAGGTAAATATATTATTTTCTTCTTGTGTAATTCAGAAGTTTATTAAATTAAATATTAATTCATATATTTAAAAATATAACTAAAAATTATATTAATTTATTCATAATATGGAATATGCAAAATCGTATCAGAACTACAAAAAGTATTTTCGAAATAGAAATATTGTTTTAAAAGGTAACGTACTAAATAAACAAAGGATACTACTTTTTCCTTTGGATCTCGTGCTGCGATCTTCCTTATACAATGCCAAAGAAATTTTAATATCATTTTTTCGCTGGTTTTCTCAAGCTGCATATAAATTTAATGTTTTTTCGCGAAAAAAGAAACTAAAAGAAGAAGCTTCTTTTTCTGACATAGTATAACAACGCACCGAAATTGAATTTTTGAAGAAGTAGGATTTCATTCAAAAAATTATTTTTATTTGTTATCCAAATTATTTTTTTCAGAATGCAGTCTTAATGTAATTATTAAAATGTTATGTTCTGAGAAAATTTCATAAGAAATGTATCATTTTATTAAACATTTTTAGTATGAATTTTAAAATTCAAGGCGTAGAAAAAAAATAAGGAAAGTTGAAACATTATATAATTAAGGCTATCAATTTCTTAAATGAATTGTGTAGAAAAGAGTTTTACACCATTACACTCATTCACACCATATACTCTCCACACTAAAAGTACAAATGAAGTAAACATTGTTTATAAATACAACGAGATATTTTTTTTTAAATATTTTCTTCGTGCTTAGCTTATTGTGGATAAATATTTGTAAAATACATTCATTTTTAAATTATTAATACTATGCTATTTTTTTATCGCAAATTAGGCTGTGTGTTCTATTTCGTTGCCATATAATGCGTATATTATGTATATTACCAAAGATATGCATACAAAATGTTAAAGTGCTTTTAAAATTGTTTAAACCTTTATTTGTGAATGTGCCATATTTCAAGTGTATTTTAAGTATATTTATCTATTTTTATTATATTGCACTTGGAACTGCTAGCTGTCAAAATTATTACATTATTGCAAAAAACTCACTTTCTCTCGCTATTTATCTGATATTTCATCATAAATGCAATAAATATAAAATTTCTGGAAAGTATTATTTCATTTACTAGATCAATCAGGAGACTAGTTAGAGTTAGGTACGCTAAGACATGCATATATATATATATACAGTGGTGGCAAAAAGTCCTGAACACACTCATTTTTTAGCGTAATTTTTGTGTTTGACTTCATTTTTCGTTATGAAATTATCTCACTATCTTAAATATTGTTATTGATTTTAATGTACTTTTTCATGTTGATTTCAAATCTGTTTGTAGATTTCATCTAAAGTAAACAGTTTCTTTGATATGTTGAAAAAACCTTGATAAGAAAGCACAAGGCCACTGTAAGAATGAGTGAGTGTGTTTTCCACCAACGAAATGCTCCGTTATTTTAACCAATCAGAGAGCAGTAGCGATAAAAAGTTGAAAGAAAAAGGTGAAACGTGGTTTCACCTTTTGAACCTCAGGCCTTGTATTGAATGCAGTTGTGTGCTTGTGGAAAATAATGTATTGAAAGCAATTTGAAGTGCGTTTGTGGAAAATATTGGAATTATGACTAAATTTTCATATCTGCCTGAGAATAAAAGGAACAAAATAATACATTTGAAGGAAGAAGATTATTCTATGCACCAAATTGCTACTAAAGTACCATGTGGCTTTTCTACTGTTGTGAGAACTTTGAAAAAACTTTCTGAAACAAATTTTATTGCGGACAGGGGGCGATCAAGACGACCAAGAAAAACATCTTTACGTGAAGACAGGTTATTGCACAGAATTTCACTTTCAAACAGAAAGCTTAATTCCTCGCAAATTTTGAAACAATCCACTTTGACATAAAATGTGAGTGTGTGCCCAAGAAATGTTAGAGGCAGACTGCTGTAAATTGGTTTACGAGGCTGTAAAACGCGCCCAAAACCATTACTGACTGAAATTCAACGCAAGAGGTGATTGACGTGGGCAAGGGAACATTCATTATGGACTATTAAAGACTGGGAAAAGGTAATATTTAGTGAAGATAGTCAGTTTTGTATTTCTGGCAACCAAAGTAGTGCCTATGTAAGATGACGCACTCATGAGGAATTCAGCCCTCAGTGTCTGAAGCCCACAGTAAAGTACCCGACAAAAGTGATGGTATGAGGTTGCATGTCTTCTCATGGTGTTGGAAGACTTCACACACACATCGTTAGCGAAACAGTGAAAGCCATGGGTTACATTGAAATACTACAAAATAAATTGCTACCAACTGCGAGAGACCTTTTGGGGAATCAGTCATGGATTTTTCAGGACGATAACTCCCCTTGTCATCGTGCAAAGGTAGTCCAGAAATGGTTGAAAGACCATACTTTGAATAGAATAAACTGGCCAGGACAGTCTCCTAACCTTAATCCGATAGAGAACTTATGGTTTAAATATGGTTATGAAATTTATAGAAAAAACCTTTAAACAAACGTGAATTAATTGAAGCTTTAATATTTTCCTTCAACCATATTGTCACGAAAGATCTTCTTTTGAAATTGGTGCATTCCATGCCAAAAAGATGTAGAGCCGTAATTAAAAAAAACGGCTGGCCCATAAAATATTGATTTTCTAACATGTGGCAACAATGTAATTTTCAAAATGCTTATATATATATATATTAAATATACCGTATTTGTCAATTTTCGTGTTATTTTTCTTTGCATATTATGTTATTCTATATTGTTTTATTCTGCACATATTTCACATTATGGTGTTCAGGCAGCTTTACTACAAAAAATATTTTAGTCATTAAGAAACTAGTAGTACATTTGAAATCAGCATAAAAAATACATTAAAATCAGTAACAATATTTAAGATAGTGCGATAATTTTACAACAAAAAATGAAGTCAAACACAAAAATTACGCTAAAAAATGAGTGTGTTCAGAACTTTTTGCCACCACTGTATATACATACCTTAGCGTACCTAGCTCGTATACAGCATGACGTGATGGGAGAGTAACATAAACACACAAGTATTATAAAAAAAATTAAGTCAATTCCTGCTTAGATCAACAAAGAAAAATTTTATTTTATCTAATATTATTAAATAGTTACAATTAATATAAATATGTATATACATATAACAGAGCCCCAACATTAAGTGGTAATTAATTTTTTATTAATTAACATTAAAGTATCGTATTGTTATCCAAAGCAATCGCGTGTATATAAAATTTCAATTTAACTGAATGCTTTAAAACGTGAGGAAAAAAATATTTTCAAGTTTTGACCCAAGTCACCAAAAATGATGCCAACTTATCTGTATTTATAGTTCATTCAATAGTTAGTGTTAATCAATTAATTTTTATTAATTATAATTAAATTATTGTATTGTCATCCAAAATAATCATGCATATAAAAATTCAGCTCAATTGAGCGCATTAAAATGTATTTTATTAACGATTGAAAATTCGACCAAGATAAATAAATAAATATAGAGAGAGAGTAAGCTAATAGCAGGAATTGAAAGAAAGAAGCATGTGTTGATCTAACACACTTAACATTTCTGTGAAAGCCATTCTGAGGTTTACATCACTTTAAGCGACTTGTATTAGTTGTATGTTTGTAACACGCCCAACAAGCAATCCTGTATATGTGACACCATAAACATCTTAGATGAGGTCGAATTATATTGGGCGACGGAAAACCAGTATATTGTTCTAAAAGTTAAATGCACAAGTAGAACACAGCTGGAGAAAATGCAAGACGCATGTAATGGATCATCCAATATATGTGGTATGACCCTGAGGACAATGAACAGTACAGTGTTTGTGTCATTAACACCTTCTCATCTTTGAAAGTGTTTCCCATGGTGTCGAAAGTATATGAACTAGATAGATTGGCAATGGGATCGAGTGCTCTTTAAGGAAAAAAGCAAATTTAGCCTCACTTGCTATTCTGGGTAATTAGTAGATATCTCTAGAGAATAGCGAACACATAATGTATCCTCCATCCTCGAAAGGGATCATTTTGGTGGTAGAGGAGTTCCAATTTGGAGATATTACATATAGTTACTACTGATACCAAGACTTGACATCCATATTAACTTCCATTTCCAAGGAGGCTCAGTCACTGGTGCCTGCTATTTGACCAAGATTTTCTTTTTCCACTTGCGTCTTTTTGGAGTTTTATAGCTCCTCAATTCCTTTTCATGAACCAACCAAAACGCTGTACATTAAAGTACAGTAGTTGCCAAAAAGCTTTTAGAGAGTAATGATATTCAACACATGGCTGGTAAAGTCCCCGGATCTATATTCAATAGAAACGAGTGGGATATTTCATAGAGACGTTTGGTAACATGTCATCAGCATCCAGCAACTATTTTGAACCACAGATTAACGTTACAAAAGGAATGAAAAACAACGCTTCGACACTCAATATCAACCATATACTCATTGTCCTAATTGATGCGCAGAATTTACATGGACCAACGAAGTAAATTCTGAACATCTAGGAGTAATCTTATTCTACTCTGAAAGCTAGATTTTTCTTGCCAATCATTTGTCACATTAGTTTTTCGGTATTTTGCCCAATTATGCTCAAATGTAATTTTTTTTAAGATTCTTTTATTCCTTTCGAATGTCTTGCTTCTTTTCGCATGTTCGTAAGTATTTTGTATTTTATGATATTATTTTGGAATGCTTTTGTACGAGATATAACATCTGAAAGATCATGTCATCCGTGTATTTTTCACTTTAAAAGGATCTGTTCAAGGAAAATTCCTTTTAGCTACTTAATTTTCGAATTTCTTTCTTTCATTGTTGATTTAATACTTTAATTTTAGACTATAGTCCAATAAATTGTAAAAATTAAAATATTCTACTTGTACTATGAACAGTTCTAATTATAATTTAATAAAAGTTTCGCGAAGTAAATATCTGTATTAATTCAAATGTTCCAGGAATATTTCGTATGAAACGTCAAATTCTATTCGAAAAGTAATAGTACTATTAGCATTCAAAATATAATTTTCCCTACCGCTTTGAATAGATCAAATTATGCAACCATATTCCTCAAGAAAAGTAAACAAAAATGTGTCTTGTCAGTCAGAATAAAATATATACCGATAAGAAATATCTTATTGGGTATCATTTTCGGTATTCATGGCATCTAACGACAGCAATAATTCGATCTATACCCGTATAAAATTCATAACAATGCAAATAAATTCCAACATTCTTAACTATCATCGCATTTCTCAATTTTCACAGGGTTTTTCATTTCAGCAAAATAAGTATTTTGTCGTGAGAATTGGAGTTTCTTCAGCATTTGCAAAGGAATTCGGTATTCAAAAGATATTTAAGAAAAAGAATTCAGACAAAGCCCAAACCTATCTGGAATTGAAATTCAAGAAATAATAAGAGAAAAATAAAATTGTTGTAGCTCTTTTATTCACACCGTGGAATGTTTTAACTCATGGGAGAAATTGTAATATCTGACGTATTACACCAATCATTCCCCAGTTGGTATGATAAAATGGAAATATCTCCAACTGAATAGACGAAAATTTTTATTTGGTCGAGGTATCATTTCAGCGATTCAAAATAATCCTTCCAAGTATAGAATCTGCTGAGTTTTTGTTTTGGCGGATTAGTGAGAATTCGTCTCATATGAAATAAACATCTCAAAATGTAGATTCGTGTTTTTCGCGTAAAAGGGTGGCTTAAAAGTTGAGCAAACAAGTAGAGATTCAAAAATGTTTCCAATCATATTTTTGTGTATTTTACTCAGTTATTTTGGTATGTCGTGAATAGTTTTTCTATATAATATCGCTCTCTACAAAAGTATTTTGTCCCTTACAAATAATAGATTTTAACTACGAGGTATGTTCTAGAGATATATTTTTTGTTCTTAAGCAAATGAAGCTAAGTATTCGTGGCTGCAAGCACACCTGTGAGGGATTCTAATGCATATGCATGCTGTTTTCTTCTTTCTTCAGAAACTGCTAATGTTGTTAAATAGACGTAGACCGAAGAAGTGTTGTCGCGGTACCTCCTTCTCATGTTTGTTGAGGTGAAGTTATCGCTTATTATTAGGGTTCCGTAGAGAATTAGAACGCAGCATGGGTAAAGAAAACATTGAATCAAACCCAAAATCATTACAAGGAAAAAATTGCAATAATTTACATTTATAAAATAAAAAATTAAGTCATATGCGATATGCAGACAAGACACACTAAAGGGTATGAATGATTTTTATTATCTGAACAAGATACAACCCCTTTCATCTTGACAATTTAGAAACATCCGTTCTCTTGAATACCAAAATTTAATTAGACAATGTGGCTTTTACACGAATCAATGTGGCAATATCGTCCCCAATCCTTTATCTCTCTAATTATTTATATGTTACTCGGTAGTAGGCAGTAACCTTTACTTGTATTCAGGCGTTGTTCCAGCTTAAAGTGCCAAATTTCTTTACAAAAGAAAACCCGAGCAAAAGAGGTTAGACTTTCTGGAGAGTGTATTTTTACTGTGTGTTTTTCATTTTTGACAAAATGGTTGGAAAATTTAATCAACGCTATTGCGCTAAATTTTGTATAAAGCTGGTGATCCCGCCAGCATTATTAGCCAGATTCATTTCTATAAAGCTGGAGAACAGACCTGAATATCATCCGAGCAGGAATTAGATTTCCAATCTACAGAAGATATAATGATTGCAATAAATCAAATGTGCTGGAGCCCAGAAGAGGAGTGTTTATATATTTGAAGGTGATAAGTGTAACATTATGTTTCTGAATGCAAATATTTTTATAAATAAAGGTCTGGTCTCTTTTTCAGCCCATTTTTCTCTTTTTCTGCCTCCACAGTCTCTTTTTCAGCCCCCAGACATTTCCGGTCTCTGGATCCGAAGATGACCAGTTCTGCCGCCGAAAGCAGCCTCTATGTGGTCACGTCTTAAATTTCATATTTATATTACCATGGGTGAAATTTCACAAACAGTTGCTTCCTAAAATGTGTGCACAATTTAAGATAAATTTTCTGAGGACAAATGTGCTTTTATCTCTCATTCAATCAGTAATTAAATCTTTATGTGGTCCACATTTTATGGTCTTCTCTTTCGAGTTTCATCTTTGTTTAATGCATTATATTCCGCTCGAAATGTGTTTTTGAAAAGCTGTTGATATGCGATCGATGTATTGTGAGAAATCTTCGCAAAAAAAAATTAATTGCTTATTTTAATTTATTAATTAATTTAAAATTATTAATTAACTAATTATTTATGATAGGGACTCTTTATTTGTGCTTTTGCTCACGCGAATTTAGTATGATTAAGTAAATCTGAGGACACTGATTATGAAAATTCTCCTTTTCTCTCTCTCTCTCTCTCTCTCAGTAAGCTGCGAAAATTAGGTAAAATAATGCATTGAAGAATCCTCAATTTTACATGTGAGTTTGAAAAGTAAAACATAAGATAAATGAAATAATTATGAGTACAAGGTAATATAAAGATAATAATTGCTGATGGTTAGAAAAAAATTAAAAACATTTTGAGGTATGAAATTTTATACAACAGAGAATTCCTGCCTTCAGAATAGAAATATGAAATTGATTGCTTATGTATTTGCAAGTAAAGTTAGTATTTACTTTAAAAGTACTATGACAGAAGTGGCTGATTTGAATAAATATAATAACAATAAAAGTTATTGATCATGATCTGTAGCAGAATTTAGAAATTTTAATCATTGGCTCGTCTAAATTGACACTTATTCTGGGATCTTACTTCATGTGTTGCAATTTGCTGCTATCCCGCTTTCCTTCTAGCAATCAGTTGAATTAAGATATGCAGCAACAACATCTATATACATAAAGGAGAAAGGCAATTCACCCACTTACTCATCCACTCATATCGAGATGACCGAAGCGATTAGACTCGCAGATCTGGAATTTGGTAAGCGTGTTTCTTTTGTTGAACGGAAATCAATGATAAAAAATTACCTTTTCAGGAAATCAAATCCAAAGGGAGGTTGTGAAAGATTATAAGGAGCATTATATACAGTCGGACCTCTATATAACGAAGTCGCTAAATCCCGGGAAAAGATCGCTATATAGAAAATTCGTTATATAGAGGTTCATCTTTTAGTATACTTAATAAACCACATAAAACAAATTTTAAATTCATAAACACTATATATTTAAAAAAGTAATTATTCACACCTTTTTTTATATTAATATATGTTTATCTTATGTATCTTACCCATCAAAAAAGAAAGAAAGACAAACTGCAAGGAAAACAAGAAAAACTGTTCGAAGAATTCACAGTATTTTCAATATTAAAAAAATAATTTTATACTAAAATGAATGAATTTTAAGGACAATTTGTAATTTAAAGCAAACAAGTATAATATTAAACATACATTATTTTATTGTTAGAACAAGGAGACAACTCGCTTGAGGGGGAAAGAGGATATCAAGGATGTTTCTAGTGAACTGGGCAATGGAGGTTAAAGGTTGCACTTCTTGGATGAAACGTCCAGAACTCTATTGCTCTTGGCGAGTTAGGATCTAATAAAACCAGTTCAAGATTTATGACCACCAGAAAATTTGTTAAAGAGAGAATAACTTGATTTTTTTTTTCAGAAATACTTTTAAAAAAAGGGAGAACTAAAATTGAATCACAAAAGAAAACGTTCGTTATATAGAAAATGCACTTCACTATAGAGAGGATATTTTACGAAGGAAATCGTGAAATGTTGAAGGTTCCAGAAAAAAATTCGCTATATAAAAAATTCGCAATATAGGGTTCGTTATATAAATATTCGACTGTATATAGATTCCTGTTTTTGAACTATTACACATACAGACATTAAATTTTGTAACCATTTGTTTTCTTGAGTAGAGATCTATTAAAAACGAGCGTTTCGAAAATATAATTTAAAAAGGTAAGGATGTAAAGAAACGTTATAGGCAAAAATTACAATTTTTAAACTATTAAATTTATATACATGAGATTTGCTGTGTTTGTTTTCTTCGCTGAGTAAAGTTCCGCTAAAAAAATCTGTTTCAAGGGTGACAGAAGTGGTTAAGGCGGAGTAATAGATAAGTATTCTCATTTTTGGAATGCATAAAACTTCCATTATATATAATTTTTTTTTGAGTAAAACTTTGGATGAGTAACTTCCATATTACAATGATTTCTCTAAAAAATATTTATTTCCATATTTTTATTTCGTTTAGTTTGCATGCCATATTTGGGAATTTGATAGACTTAGACATTCTGTTGCAAAAGTGTTCCCTGCCAACTTATATTTATAGTAATTATTATTATTGTTATTATTATATTTATAGTTATTATTAGGCTTCTTTTGCTACCAACATTTTATTCAGTGACTAATATTAAATTTTCATAGTAAAAAGTTTCAAAATAAATATATACATTTATTTTTCTATTACCGTTCATGATTACAGCCATAAAATATGTATGCAATAGAAAAATAGATTTTGCTTGAATATTTAATGTATAAGAAATGCTCCAAATCACTATGCATTCAACAGATTTCAACATTCATAGTAATTAGTAAAACTCATTGCAGTACCTAAGAATAAGTCTTGGATACCGACGCATTCTCTATTTCGCTTAGTTACTGAGAAATTCCGATTGCTGCAAATTTCATTGAAATTGGTTAGCGCCGTCTGCAACTTCAAAAGAGGAAACGATGGCATTCAGGGAGACGAGTATGACGAGTTGTAGTGTGAAATTTCATATTCAAAGACACGATACTGAATTCACGTGATTGTAGAAGCCCATTTAGAGACGATGGAAATCAGCCGTTCATCTCTGGAAATGCGGTTACATTCGTTCCTGATTTCATTAGATTCTGATAAAGGTTTTGACAAAAGGGTGATGTGTGATGTTAGTTTCGGGGCTCTTCTGATTAATTATGATAATGAATTGCGGATCATAATTCAAATAAGAGCCTCAATTATGGAATAGTTTGTAGGATGCTGTTAGAATCCTTATCTATTGAAAATTTTAAATTAAAAATTGCTGGTTAATTGTTTCTTCATTAATACTTAGTGTGTTTATTTAAAAAATAAATTACAAAAAAACTAGAATTATTTTCTAGATTTTCAAATTCATAAAAGGAATGAATGATGGAGGTGTTGTCTTAGATGCTTTTGTTCAAATAAAATATCGCGAAATAAGTTTCAATTTATGTTAATTGGATATTTTTAGCTTAAAAATTTGCCTAAGAATGGATCTATAATTATCAACCTGTCAGCTCTCATTTTAATTGTAAAACAGATAAAGTAATATTCTAGGATACACAGAAGTCATAAATACATGTAAATAATATCTTACTGAAATCGATGTACAGGGAGATTATAATTTTAGTCTCACTTTCAAATGCAGTTGCAAGGAACCGCAAAATGACTTCAAACTTGAACTGAATATACTTGAAAAAGGGGAGAACGCTATAACAGGGGTAGCGAACCTTTATGAATCAATGTGCCATGTTTTTCTAAACAAGTGTTTAATGAGGTATAGACATGCCCTCAAATAATTTTGATTGAATTATTCGGAAAATAATAAAACTAAATACTAACAACACGAAACTATTTACTACGAAAAAAATACCTTTTGCTGTGTAAGGTTTTAAATGTTATATATATATATATATATATATATATATATATATATATATATATATATATATATATATATATAGATAGATAGATAGATAGATAGATAGATATATGTGTAATTCAAATTAAAATAGCATTAGTGTGACTTCTGTTGTTGAAGATTGTGTGGATAACAAATAACTTATATTAGGATTGTAAGATGTTACTTTTTTGTAAAATGCATGCTGAATTTGAGTCCTCTGCTAAACGGTTTCAAAGCAATTAATTATTTTTGCTGTGGCTCACTTTTTTGACAACAGGGTTTGTGATTTTTTTCAAAATACAGACGATATATTCTGCACACCACTACATATTCCAGAACATAAAGCACGCATCCTTTAGTCGTCTTTACAAACCATACCATGTTTCTCGGTCCACCAAATTTGAAATTCTCTTTTTACACTTACTATCTTGCTTTTTTTTTGTTCTTTTGATGAACTAGCAATGTTAAATAAAAGTTAAAAATTGTAAATGTAACACAGATAAACTTTAAGGCAACACAGTACGATTCAATTGACCAAAATCGGTAAAAAAATCAAATTAAAATTTTTTAGCCTAAATTATTCTTTATATACTTTTCTATAAACTCACAAAATTTGAAAGCTCTAAACTAAACAAAACGCAGAATTATGATAGCTTATCACGCTCGTTTATATTCACATCCCTATGGTCATTCAAAACTTATCACAAAAGAAAAAGCAACTAGTTTGTCTTCATTTAAAATGCTAAGGCTTTTTTTTTTCAATTGTTCCTAATGCTTTGAATTTTTTTTACCTATTGCAAATAGTATATGTGATAAAAGTTGGTACTCATTTTTCAATCAAAGTAATATTTATTTTTTTTTAAATAATTTAACTCAGAATTTTTATACATTTTTTAAGGAATATTCAATAAATATTCATAAAAAGAAGTATTGTATGAATACCAATGAAGTTAACGCAAAACCCATACCAGCTTTTACTATGCATAGTTTGACGTACTTGTAAATCAAATTTCATGTATGTACGTACATTTTTGTAGGAGGAGTAGCATTTTAAATTCACTTCACAAGTTTAAAGTTTTTTCCTTAAAAAATTACACAGCTAACCTTTTATGAAATTTTTAGCACAAAATCTGTTTAACATAGTATACATAAATGGTGTTTTTTTAGAGGTATAGAACTTTAAATTGCAATAAAACAACGATGTATTATTCGATTGACATGAATTTTTTTTATACGAAAGATAATCTTGTGGCATTACATTTTAAATATGATTTCTGGCATAGGACTACCACGGCTGGCTCGGATTTAGTCGAATCTGGACGTCCAATTTTCGATGACTTTTTCCAACATTTGTTGCCGTATATCGGCAATAACACGGAGAATGTTGTCTTCCAAATGGTCCAGCGTTTGTGGCTTATCCGCATAGACCAATGACTTTACATAGTCCCACAGAAAATAGTCCAGTTGTGTTAAATCACAAGAGATCTTGGAGGCCAATTCACAGGTTCAAAACGTGAAATTAGGCGGTCACCCAACGGGTCTTTCAATAAATCGATTGTGGCACGAGCTGTGTGACATGTTGCGCCGTCTTGTTGGAACCACAGCTCCTGGACATCATGATTGTTCAATTCAGGAATTAAAAAGTTGGTAATCACATGGCTCTATACCGATCACCATTGACTGTAACGTTGTGGCCTTCATCGTTTTTGAAGAAGGAGTCCACGAGCCCATAAAGCGCACCAAACAGTCAGTTTTTCTGGATGTAACGGTGTTTCGACATGCACTTGTGGATTAGCTTCACTTCAAATGCGGCAGTTTTGTTTGTTGACGTAGCCATTCAACCAGAAGTGCGCTTTATCGCTAAACAAAATTCGCTTATGAAAATCGTGAACAACGGCAATCTCGTTTTGGGCCCATTCGACGAATCTACTCCTTGCTTGAGGACCTTTTTGATGAATTGCCAAACCAAACTGAGAATAAATCACTTGACAGCTGTTAAATCGGTCGCCATCTTGGAAAGTAATGCCAACTTAAACTTCTATACCTGGAAAAAAACACTCTTTACATGGGCGGCAAATAAAAATATTTTTAAAATCCTTAAATTAAAAATTTTTGAGTAAGTCGTACCATGTCTCCTTAAAATACAGTTGTGTCAATGAAAAATTGACTATTATATGCGTAGACAAATTTCAAACTTTACATCATAAGCAATTGTAGTCTACGACGTAACAAAGGCATGACAATAACAAACGAGTATACTCCCCGTGACCCATCACTCACTCTTGTTCACAGTACTTCATACAGAACTTTGAAATTTTGAAATAAAATTTGATCAAAATGGTTGCAAATCATTTTTATCACTAGCGTACTAAAAATATTGTGTCGCATGCCATCAATGGTACGCGTGCCACTGGTTCGCCATCCCTGCTCTAGAGCATTACAAAAAAGTTCTAAAGTGTATCAATATATGGCACTGTAAGTGAAATAACGAAAGAAGATTCGGTTACAACTGACATTTTGGGACATCTATTAGTGGCTGGGATTTCTTTACTGCCAGCCCACAGCCATCATTCATGTAAAAGAGTTTCTTAAGCAGTGCGCAATCTTTCATAGAGAAACTCATGACAAGTTGCTTAAATGCAAAATGAGGAGAACACCACGTTCTTATAATAAATCCAATGCGCGTGATTGTCTTTTAATTTGCATGGAATGCCGCTTATTCTGCCATCTATTGATGCCCTTAGGAACCTGTCTCCTACAGACATACTGCTTCCTCTTTCTTCAAGTATATTCAGTTCATATGTGAAGTTATTTTTACCAGTGGCTCTTTTAATACAAAATTTTGAAAAAGGAACTTTAATTATAATCACTCTGTACACGTATTGAAAAATAAATAGTATAAAAATAGCATTGTGTAATTTATAATGTTTCATTTAACTGCAAACCCAATTAAAGTCAATCCTTTGACTCCTCTGGTTCTAATAGAATATTTTATCCGGCTGAGAATTGACTAGTAGACTTTGCGAATATCCTCCTACAGAATTATTTCTAATACACATTACAACTGGCAAGTTAGATGAGAGCACGATTCGGAGATCGTTAGAGATGCTTGCTCATTAGAATTCAAATATGCTCTGTTGGAAAAAGATCGAGTATTTCCATGAAAGGAAAGGGCAACACTACGAGTCGTAGAATCTCGTCGACATACCGTTCGTGCCGTGGAGGTCTCACATATGGAAGTCAAAAAAGTGATGTGTGGCTGACGATAGTTCGATTATTATCCCACCACTGACCTAAATGTTATCAAGTTACATTTGCAACAGGACTCATCACCGATAATACCTGTAATTCTTACTTAAGTCTACGATATTATAATTTGAATGCATCTTGCACTATTCCAAACACATCTGACAGTGTGCAACGGTGAAAGGTAACAGGCACTATTTTTTCCATGACTTCAGATCTCTCGTTCAATGAGTCATCTATCGATAGTTATTATTGTCAATGGCTTTCTTTCCACTATTGATTTCGAGATCAAGCTCAGAAAATTATAAAAACATTAATATGGTGGTAAAAATAGATAAAACAGTTTTTCCAACCTTATTTAAACTCATTATATGACGGTCACTAAATTAACTGTATAACATTAAGAGTACGAGGCATTTTTTTTCTGATGTTCAATCTGTCTACCAACATACACTATGTTGAAACTTTTCCCCTCGTATCTCCCAATATTGTTGTACTTACATTTTTGGGTATGAGAAATTCTATCTTAGATACCATCCGGCATTTTGGGTTGTCATTCTTTAATATATGCAATGAATATTCCACGCACTCAAAATTCCTTAATTTCCATTCCTCCAAATGAATATATGAAAACTATCTGAAATTAATTTTTTTCAATATATTCTTTCTTTTGTTAACGGTTCGGTTTTCTTTTGTAAACAACTCATAGCACTGCCAAAAGCACATTGAGTAAAACTCAATAATATTATGCACTGTCAGCTTTATTAAAAGTCTAGTTTCTTTTATCCTAGCAGGGGGTAATTGGCTTATGAGAAAAATATTATGTTCACCTCACGAAAAATGAAATCTAAGGAAATCTAAGGAAATTATGAGAATCGTAATATATATTCTGATATTAAAAGTGTCGTTAAAGTAAACATATTCGAAATTATCTAAGGATGAAAAAAGATGTATTCCCCCTTCCGGGATAAATATTTTTATAAGTGGAAACACACATATTTAAGCAACCCTATATCTACATAACAGTGTTATTATTACTTTTAGGCTCAGCAGATAAGAATTAAATCAGGGTGTCTCTAAGCTTTATTAAATGTTATCATTCAATAAATTCTTCATTGCTACTATATTTTATAGTTAGCATGAATATATTGGGAACCACACCGTGTATTGTGAAAGCATGAAAGTAGCATATTAATATTTAATAAAAAGGAGTGCTTTGTTTTCTTTGCTGATTTTCTTCAAAGTATATTGAATTTTGTCGCGTACAGTTAATTGCATGTGTATTTGTTATCTATACATATATTTTAATAAATCGGAAATATCTTATTAAGTAAGAAGAATAGAGTTTTCATCCGATTTCTTTTAATTTTTACTTTGAGCGAATTGGAAATTTTTATACAACGATTAATCTCATAGAAAATAACTAATAAACTTTCTTACAATAAAGAACATTAAACGCGCAAATATAACAAAAGATAACTGCGATTCATAATGGTATTATTGCATAATTATTTTTATATATATATTAATTTTATTAATGTTTGTTTCATAATGTAACACTGTACAACTTTTTAAGTCATTCGTTTTACTTTATTTGATCGAAATACTCCGGAAAGATTACACATGATTTTATTAGTTTTAACTACATTTTATTAAGTTTTTTATTCCACTGAAATGTAGAATTGTTTTGCTGGTGGGTAAGGTTAGGATCTGGTATCGAACACTTAACCCTATTTCACTGTCTTAAATCAGAAACAGCTCTAGAAAACATAATAGTTTCCGTTTTAGTCAATTGACTTTTCATATGTCTACTTTTTTTCGGCGGGTTTTTATAGGTTTTTTACGGCACAGTGGTGTCAAGTGGTAGCGTATTGCGCTTCCACACCACAGGTCCGGGTTCTATTCCCGGTCTGAGCAAGGTCGATTCTTCCTTTCACCCCTAATACAGTGGGTTAATAAATAAATACCAAGCTTGCGTGGAGACTTAAGCAATGGGGGTCCGGCATCAGACTGACCATGTTATCGGGACATCTACTCATGCACCTCAGCTCCCAATGATGACGTATACATGGATGAGCACAGTAGGCCCTGGCCCTTATGGGCTGTTGTGTCACTGAGTTTAAATTTTAAAGGTTTTCAAATCTATTTTCATCCATTCTTTGTTTTGTACGATTTACAAATTGTCTATACTTATTTTGTTTTATTTTTATATACATATTTAATCCTGTGTACATCAGATATATTATTAATATTGTTCAAAAATAAGACCATGTGTAATAGAGAGTGAATAATACTTATATGATACTATCAAAACGGTTTTTATTTTTAAATGCTTTGTTATCGTCCTTTTAAAAAGGAATGCCTACATTTTTTTTTATTTACACCTATGTTTTGTTGGCAATACCTCTTTGAAAACCTTCAGCCAGAGTCTCATTTGGATTGGAAATTTCTCAGTCTTATCTAATTCGCCTACTTTGTTCATCTGCCAAATGTCTCGGGTGACGAGGAAATGTCTGCCATAAACGAAAATCAACGTTCTCTTGTACGTTCTTCAAACTTTGGGAATAAAAGTCATACGGAATGTATTAGGATCGTAGGATGTATAAGGTTACCCTTCTCAACCATATCGGGACGATAGTAAACCAATGATTGTGGTCAAGAACTCATGGACGGCGTTGTCAAGTCACAGGTTCAAGCTCTGATTCCACTGAAGACCCACCATGTAGAAGGGCTGATGCACGTTAAATCTCTCGTAGCTCAAAACACTCACTTAAGCATGGTGGAAAACCGGTTCAGGTGTCGTCCTCATCACTTGACCGTGGTTCAATAATAGAAAAACTGTCCCAATAGCCATTGTGTTGTCTTAAAGTGAAAATTTTATAAGCACTCATTAAACCAAATGTATTCGGGGCAGTTGTTCCTTTATGTATTACTGAACACTATTCGATCAAGCATTGGCATGTAAAATAAGTGACCTAATCTCAAGCAACTGGAGTAGAATTTTGTGTATATATTATCTACACTATTAAAATCCATAGGTAAACAAACGTAACTATTCGTACGACTAGGCGTATCTTCTCACGTACCGCACGACGCAGAAACTCTCCAAAGATGCCAAAAGATAGGGAATGGTTCGAGAAATCTCCATTTTGACCATTTATATTCCAATATTGCAATTAGTTAAAAAGATATTATTTAAAAACCTTAAAACGCATAATCATTGCCATTTTTTCCAGCAAGACTAATTTTCCGATATTTTTAATTTTTTTCTTCCCAGACGTTTTTAAGACACGGTCTAATTTTTTTTATGAGACTCCGACAAAAAATAATTACAGAATCGGAAAGATCATATGACATTTATAAGACATTATTCATTGTATACTCTACATTTTTGCCGAAACTTTTAACAGACTGGCGCACCTTCCAAAGAAATACATAAATATCAGAACAAGGCAAGCTTTATCAAAAAAAAAATTATCATAACAGTAATTAAAACTAAGATACCGTCTTCAGAAACAAAGTAAAAATTATGAGTGTATCAAACAACATCATTAGCGTTGAAGGCAATTTTTCGCACTTTTGATAAATGGATACTTTTTTCGAATGAATCAATTATTCCATTAACCATTAGTGATGTGTGGAGCTGTCGAATTAACTTGTCATATCATGAGTTTCGTGAAGATGATAGATTCAACAATTAGTGTCTTTTGTGATTACGATGAAAGCATTCGAAGGAAAATTTTGACATCAGTTGGTCTTTTTAATTGAAGTAATGAATATACATGTAGCATTTTTCATCCGAAAAGAATTTTTGAATGATTCATATTAGATATCGTTAAGTAAAACTGAAACACGTAGTAAAAAGATTGATTTTCTATGTTGCTTTTGTATTGTTCTAGAACAACACCACATCGCAAATGAACGCCATTGCCGAATAAGGTATTAGTCAACGAAGTAACATACGAAATGTAATAGTGGATGAATTTAGGTGATAGAGAACACACGTGTTGACGATATTATCCCGTTGTAACAGGTCTATTCGGGAACCTCCTACTAATCCTCTTCGGAAAAAAAAACTGTTTCTTTTAATATTATTCCATTGAAAACTTTCTCCCGATGAAGAAGACGTGACTTATGCAGATCAAGGCTTATATTTCAGCATTAACTTTCAGATTCGAGAGAGAGAGAGGTTAGCAGCTAGATGATAGAAGTTAGTGATTAACGTAAAGTAACAGAAAGCTAACCGGGAGTGATTCGTAGATTATTTGCTTAATATTTAAAATTGAAGATTGACGATTTGGTCAATTAGATATTTAAATTAGTTTAGTGTCGGCTTGAAGTAGATTAAATTAGAATTTAATTTCGATTATTTGGAATGTGTATGACTAAGACATTCCAAGAGTAAGTAATTCAATTTATAATTAAATATTAATTATCTCGTCTACCTCGCTTTTGCTTCAATATTTACTTTAAGGTGCATTTCCTAACTTGGGTTGTTGAGATTTGTTAGGTTGTTGAGACATGTTAATAAATTGTATTTGTTTTGACTATGGCTAATCTTCCCTCTGACTCTCGTATACTAAAGTAATGTAGAACTCATCCATCACAACGTTAATTCGTGTCAGTGCCATATTTGAGCAGTCACTTATATTATACAAGATTACGGAGGTTTTCCACTTCATCAAATCCAAGGGATAGGTACAAATTGATTCCTACCCTTTAGGCTTGTCTTGTTTGCATACCAAGTACTTATTTCTAATGATTAACTCCATAAAATAAACTTATTACAGATCTTGTCGGAAGCATTTCGAGTTTAATTCAATAACTTTTCTACCCATGCTGCATTCGGATCTTCCAGAAATGAAACTAATGAGGGGGATGCTCACCTCAACCAACATGAGTAGGAGGCACTGTGACAGTGTGTCACCCCTCTTAAGGTATCCGAATACGTTCGGAACCGTGATTTTGCAAAAGCGTATAGATGGGTAATATTTATGATATTTAGTGTCACTTAGATTAGAAAATGTATATAAAATTGTTTTAAGAAGAGTACTACAATAAAAAATTATTTAAGTACAATATTTTGACAAAAAATGAACATAGAATGACCCATTTTCAAAATATATTCTCCTTTTGTGAAAAATGCTTCTATTATAATAACATTTCGCCTGTATGTAGCTCATACCTCTGTACAGAGGCTCAACTAGATTTTTTTAAAATATACAACTTAGAAGTGGGTTTATCTATGTTTTATGACAACAAAGGGGAGAAATTTTAAGAAAAAAACGCCGATAATTATTTCAATTCGTTGTAACTCTGAAAATAATGGGAACTTTTGAAAATTCATAGATGAGCCTCTTTACAGAGGTCTGAGCTATATACAGGCAAAATATTGTTATAATAGAAGAATTTTTCGCAAAAAGTGAACATTTTGAAAAAAAAGTTTATTCTAAGTTAATTTTTTGCCGAAATAGTGTATTTAAATATTTTTTTGTCAAAATGTTCTCAATACAATTTTATACATGTATTCTAATCTAAGTGACACTAGATATCATGAAAATTATTCATTTATGCGCTTTTTTAAAATCACGGTTCTGAACGTAGTCGGATACCCTAATTGACCTAGGTTCCTAATTACTAGATTCGTTACCAATAGCCCTCTTATAGTTTTAAAGGGTGATGTCGATAAATAATCAAACAGTTCATTTGCATCATATATTTTACGAATATTTTTTTTTTACAGAAAGAGATTAAATTGTTTGTTCTAAGAAGATTTTTTTACACAAAAAACTAAGCAATTGTTATTCTTTTAAGAAGCTTTGTCTTTTCTTAGTCTTATCGAAATATCTTGTTTCTCTTAACTACTTAAATTAATATTTTTTATTTCTTTTTCGAACTGTTTGAAAAGTTGTAACGTTGTCTTTGTTTTGCAAAAACCTCATTAACTAATTGTTTACTCTGCTATTGTATTTTAAGTCGTTTCGTATTCTTTACAAACCTTTGTTGTTTTGACAACTCTTTTTAAAAATTTTAAAAAAAATCTTAGGTTTATGAGGTAATTAAATCCTTTTACCATTCTCGAAAACAGGTGATTAACAATGACGTATTTTTATGAATTATTCTGGGGTGTGCTAAACTAATGCTTAAGGAATTCGTAAACATGAAATTCCATCTTCTGTTTATGTAATAATAGTGCTTTATAACCACAAATTAATTAATTTCCTCCGTGAAATATTATGACATGGAAATTTATATTCATATAATGGGTAATCTTCTACTTTTCATTAATTTACTTCAGTTTGAATCATTTATACCGAGCACATTATACGTACTCTCAGCCCTAATATTAAATATAATTTCAATCTGCTTTATTCACTGTTTCATGGTCAGATTCTGAATAGTTTAAATCTTTTAACTGATTAAAATATACAAAAATCAAGAAATGAAAATTAAGATGTTTAAATAATTCCAACGATTATACATTTAGAAAAATGTTACAAGAATTTGAAAAATTACTAATTAGTCCCCAGGAGGTGATGATTCTTTCAGCTACAAATTACCCGGTCAGTGACTTACTATTTAGTTTTGTTTATTTTGCTCTTCATGTGTTAGTTTTCTCATTATCAATAATCCATTTTTCATTTATCTTCTTAAAGAAATAAATTTAGAATTTGTGCATACAAAATGCTTTGAGCGAAGAATAGTTTTAGCTACGAAATGTCTACTTTAGCTACGAAGGAATATGTCACTAACAACAATGCATCTTAGTCGTACAAATTATTTTTTTAAAAAAATTCATTGGCCTGATATACACTCATGTTCATTATTTAAGAATAATGAAGTTCAGGCAAAGAAAGAGAAAGCAAAATTATTGACTTATTTGTAAAGTCAATTTATTAAACAAATGGTAAACAGCAAAAAAGATGCTATATGTTTGACATAATTAATAAAAGTTGCAATTTCTACTCCCTGGAGCAAATTTCAAAAAAGATCCTATTTGCAAAAAACAGTATAACATGGTTAGTATGAGGGTTAATACGGAGTATGTCTCCCGGACGATGCAATACAGGGCTTACAACGCCTAGGCATGCTGAATATCAAATTATCAATCTTATCTTGGGGAATAATACATCACTCATCAAGCAATGCCCTCCGAAGTTCCGGTAGACAGGTGGGAGGGCGGTTGACGGGCTGCAATTCGTCAGCCAACCATATCCCACACACGCTCTATTGGATTCAAGTCCGGTGAGTATGCTGGCCAATCCATACGGGTGATATCCTCCGATTGAAGGCATTCGTTTACAATGTTTGCACGGTGAGGACGGAAGTTGTGATCCATGAATAGAAATTCAGCACCCATGGTGCCCCGAAACAAATGTACATGTTGTTCCAGAATGTCATCCCGATAGATGTGGCCTGCCATAGTTACACTCTGAACATGCAGGTCAGTTCTGGAATCAAGAATAATTTCTCCCCAAACGAGCCATCCTGCACCACCGTAACGGTGTCGTTCAGTGGTGTTCTTTTGGTGATAAAGTGTACCTGGCGCTCTCCATATTAAAGTCCGGCGAGAATCAGACTGCAAACTAAACCTTTACTCGTCGGAAAACATCACACAAGATCGCTGTTGTGGTGTCCACAATGCATGCTCTCTACTCCAGGTTAATCGCAGGTGACAGTGAGTTGCGGTAAGTGGAACACATCTTACAGGTCTACGAGCATATAGACCAATGTGCCCTAAGCGTCTGTACACGGTCTGCCTTGAAAATGTCGTACCGATAGCTGAAGAGAGCTGACGAGACAGTTCTGATGCTGTGCTCCGTCTGTTTCTTTTGGCAGTAACTGCCAAATACCAGTCCTCATTCGGCGTTGTAACTCGGAGGCGACCTGTGCTGTAACATCTACTCACATTACCATCATCTTAGAATCATTGCCAAAGCGTGGAGATGACCCTCTGGGTGGTTCCAAGTTCCTCGGATACTTCCAGCTGAGTACGTCCACATTCCAGTCGTCCAATAATTCTACCACGTAAGCAATCATCCAAATGTTTCCTTTGTGCCATTACTATGCGGTTATTGCACAGAAAGGCTTTTAAAGCGTTTGTGAGCAATTTACTTCTTTGCCACCATTCCTTATATACCCCTCTTTTACATTCTTGTCATTGCGACGTACTATCCACGCCATCTGGTGGTTTCGTGTAATTTGCATATTCTTCTTCAAGATGTTTGTGATATTTCTACAGGTGAAATTTTTATTTTAGAGTTCAATTTCTGTGGGATTCTGAATTGTCCTTAATTTATGGACATGAGTGTACTTTTAAGATAGAATACATTATTTACGAAACTGGTTTGGTGAGAATTTCAGCATTAACACAGTTTAAAAGTATTTAATGGATGGTCAATTTAATGGATGCTTAAGCAGTATCCCCCTTTTTGACTAATTAGAAAAGTTTAGAATAAAAATCGTTACAAAATCGAGTCATTTCCTTTTTCTTTTTATTGTTATCAACATTAAATGAAACTTGCTTTACTTTGCTTAACTTAGTCTTTGTGAATGATACTGAGATTACTTCGAACTATTTCGTTACATATAGATTAGGAATAACATGCCAAACATAAAATGAATTTAAAAAGGAATTAATGATAGAGGTTTAAAATATCGATGACTTAATACTTTGACTAAAATTATTAATATTAAAAGGGTTTTTACCTAGTTGTATATATTTATTAAATTGCGCGCGCGCGCGTGTGCGTGTGTGTGTGTGTGTGTGTGTGTGTGTGTGTGTGTGTGTGTGTGTGTGTGTGTGTGTGTGTGTGTGTGTGTGTGTGTGTGTGTGTGTGTGTGTGTGTGTGTGTGTGTGTGTGTGTGTGTGTGTGTGTGTGTGTGTGTGTGTGTGTGTGTGTGTGTGTGTGTGTGTGTGTGTGTGTGTGTGTGTGTGTGTGTGTGTGTGTGTGTGTGTGTGTGTGTGTGTGTGTGTGTGTGTGTGTGTGTGTGCAAGAAAATTTGTTTTGTATTATGTATAGTTATAAAACTGTAACAATAAAAAAGTGCATTAAAATGTCTCTACTTAATGTAGTAAATCCTAGAACAAACATTATTGATTCGTTACGAGTTACATTAATTAGCTCTCTAAAAGTTGAGTTAATATAAATCTCATAACAAATTTTTAAATTTATTTTTATTAGTGAAATACAATGAAAATTTCTTAAATTTTCTACTCTACAGCAAAATATATATATATATATATATATTAAAAATTTCTTAATTGCGTGAACATTTTGAATAAGAAAGCAAAATATTAAAACCCCTCTAAAAGGTTATCAAAAATTTCAAATAAAAAATAATTTTATCTCTGTGAAGTTTTCTTTCTGTCTTTAATGTATACATTTACCAATAAATTAGGGCCGCACATCCGGTATAGTGTTTAGTGACGCTGATTACAGTGCCGTACAGCCTGGGGTCATATCCCGGAGAAGGCATGGATGTTTGTAAATGTACAGTGCCTTCGTGGCATGAGGTTACTTTAAATAGCCGTTGAACCGCGTGTCTTCTCGTGAGGTTGGTGGTAGAAAAAGAGAGGTGGGAGGTCTCTGACACCCCTAGAGTTTTCTCCCTCAAAATTGGGGTGGGGACCAAGCTAAATCGTACTTTCACCTACATGGTGCTCAAATCTAAAGTTAACGTGACAGGCGTAAAAATCTAGCCCTTATCCGCTATGAATTTCATGGACCTTGTTTTGATGTTACTGTCGAACAGGTGGCATAAGCAACAACAACCAACAAATTATCTTCCACGAATAAAAGTAGAATATATTTATATATATATATATATATATATATATATATATATATATATATATTTTATATATATATATATATATATTATATATATATATATTTTATATATATATATATATATATATATATATATATATATATATATATATATATATATTATATATATATATTTTATATATATATATATATATATATATATATATATATATATATATATATAAAAAAGAAATATGTATTATATATCAAAAATAAGAAATAATAGATAAAAGAACATAACAAGAAATAGCATAATAAAAATATAAAACCTGAACATGAAGAACAAAATTATAGAGAAATAAAAAAAAGAAACTACAAAAAAGAAGAACCTAGCGAGTCAGAAAGCAATTTCGGACTTAGGACCGAATAAGTGGGGTTAAACTAGTTTGAAGGCGCCAACCTTCCCCCTTTGCAACTCGGTAGGGAAACCAAATAAAATAAAATAAACAATATATATATATATATATATATATATATATATATATATATATATTCAACACAATATAATTCAATACAAAAAAAGAAATTTTCAAATATTTACAAAGCAAAAAAGTTATGCTGCAATAACTGTCGATATACATTAGATACTGATGATAGAGGTTGCCTTTATTCTATATTACAGCTTCACATCTATGTTACATTGAGCTGAAAATAGCTTTAAGCTCTCTTCCTTCCTTCCTTATTATATGATGCCAGGAAACAATTACATTCTCAATTAGTTCTTTTTTATTTCATGGGTACCTCATTCGGACAAGAGTTTTTAAACGGTGCCAGACCTTTTCGATAGGATCGAGGTCCTGACCAGAATAGCAACGATATTTAGTCAAAAAAACAATAGCATCAAATAAAAGAGTAAATTGGACACAGGTGTGACGCGATAAAGTGGTATTTCCTGTGTTAAAATTACACAAAAAAAGGGTAGTTCAGTGACTACAACTGGAGACTGAAAGTTTTGTTTAAGATGTCAGGAAACAAATTTAATAAAACAAATTTAGGATAAGACCGAAAAAGATGTACCACATCTATTGATGACGGAAGAACAAAAATACTATGTGTTCCAGAGATAAAAAAAAATTATGGACATCCATCAGGAATGATCTGAGTGATGCTGGTGCTTCTGTCAGTTCAGAAGTAGATCATTAGATGTAAGATTAAAAAGTAGAATTCTACAAAAAAAAGCCGTATCTCAATTTACAGCATTACTTAAAAGGGACTACAGGAGTCAATGCAACACATTAAGTGGACAAATGATTATTGATCACAACCTATATAAAGGGAAGAAACTAAAATATCGTTATTCGGTAGTGATAGCCTAAAATATGTAAGGCGTAGAATTGCAGAAATGCTACATCCTAACTGCATCCAGGCAACTGTGAAGTACTCACAGAGTTTTATCATTTAGTCATGCATATCAGAAGATGGTATCTTCATATCATTAATGGGACACTGAATGTCATAAAATACATTGACACCACTTTAGAACCCAAACTTCTGCTAGCCATCAGGGACATATTTACCCCCTCAAGGCTTCATTTATCTTTCATTAAAACTATTTTCCTTGTAACACAGTAAACTAGTCGAAAGACTGGTTTCGTTCTTAGATCAGTGAGTTGTTGACCTGGCCAGCAAACAGTCCTGACCTCAATCCTATCGAAAACTTGTGGCACTGTATGAAAACTCTTGTCCGAATGAGGTACCCATGGAATAAAGAGGAGCTAATTGAGATTATAATTGTTTCCTGACATCATGCAATAACTAAGAAAGTGCTTAAAACTGTTTTCAGCTAATGAAACATAGACGTGAAGTTGTAATAAAGAATAAAGACAACCTCTTTAAACTCTGATAACTCACTGCTATCATCAGTATCTAATGTATATCGACAGTTATTACAGTATATAACTTTTTTTGCCTTTCAAATGTTTGAATTTTCTTTTTTGTGTTGAATTCAGTATTAAATTTTCTTTAAAAGGGTATAAAATACTTGGCATTTTGTGCAACGTAAAATTTCTTTTAGTATGCCTATTTATAAAACAAAACAATTTTAAAAAGTATCCACAGTTTTCGTCACCACTGTATATGTACATATTTTCAGTGTCATTAAACATTAAAAATTATTCAAAATCACAAAATAAAATTCGATTTTATTTAAATTTTATACGCTTTAACTTTTGTAGAAGGGTAATTTGTTCCCTTCTGTCACACTACAGTTTTGTTTATCTTACATATATATTTACCAAAATCTCAAAAAAAATGTACTGTCTCCAGAAAGTTTGCTCGGTTTTTATCAATTCATTTAACTAAACATTATCATCTATCAGCTAAAATTTAAAATGTTCTAAGTTAACATTATTGAAAGGAGGAAAATAACCGATTATATTTTAAGTTTTAATTCCTTTATTTTTGTACTGGAAGATACCTTTTGCTTTACAATTGCATTAAGTCGGTTCAAATTCCCAATTCCCTGAATGATATTATTCTTACTATAAAAACAAATATCAGTTCTAAACGAAGTTGTATGGGGTTTTCTTTCTCAAAGATTTTCTCTCTCTATATATTTTTTGTCTTCCTTACTTCTATTCCGACTAAAATAGACTGATCAGAACAAATTATATGAACACTAAGAACTTCCCAAATCTGAAAAAATACAGTTACATCCTATTTGTTAGAGAAATGTGTTTCACAATTTGTTTTGTGTATTTAATAATAAGTAAATAAATTTGTTTCTGGGAATATTAACTTCTATAAGAGATTAGGATAAATCCAAAACATAAAAAAATTACATTTTTCAAAACTGATTCCAACATTTTTTTTTGTCATTAATTTAAGGAAATGGAGTTCGTTTATTGAAAAAAAATTTCATGATAACAGTTTTCAGACATTTGACTTTGGAAAAAATATATAAACTGTATCCCCCAGACATCTTTGAAGATCTATACCAGCGTTTCTCCAACTGTGGGGTGTACCATCCTTGGGGACGCGATAACTCTACAAGGGGGGCGCGAGCATATTGAAAAGTGAAAAACCAAGGTTATTTAGAAAATTATTAACTAACTGAAGAAGTAAACAATCAAAAAATACTTTCTGATATAATACACATATAAATGTATCAGTACTGTATAATGTGTATTTTACTATTGATTTAAGAGGACTTGGTACCCTAAAAATCACAAACCTATCGTTTTTTTTATATTTTCATTTAATCTTATTCTTTGCATTATTATCTTTCGATTGATATATCACTTGTGCATGTTGGAAAGTTAGAAGTTGACTAAAACTTCATTTGAAAACAAATTAGGCAATTCAGCCACACCCCCGTTTTAGAAAAAAAAGCTAAAAAATGCGTTATGATAAAAAAATCTATTTTATAAATAGAAATAATAACTATAAAAAAGAATGTGTAGTATTAAAAGCAGAATATTTCCGAGGCAATACAATAATGTAATTTTTCTTCCTTGTGAAATGTGTGCATGTAAAATTTTTAAATTAAGGCATTTTATATTAATAATTTTATAATTTCAGTTCTTCTTCCTGATATATTTTTCATACAAATGCAATACTTTAATTATTATAAGAAGAAAAACAGCAAAAATTTCTGTCGTGACAGAAACAAAAATTTGTTTTAACATTTTTCTTGAATTTTCATGGGCAATTAGTACTCTCTAAAAGTTGATCATTTATAAAAATGTGTGGGTTGAAAAAATATGAAAATGCAATTATTTTAAAGAAAAACGTATATCTAATATCTTAAAGTGGTATTTTAAGTTTAATTAAGCTTATAATAATTATTTTTTCAGAATTATAAACTTTAAAGTGGTTTTTCTCAGTTTGTGTTTTTCGAAACCTTAGTGCATTCAAAATGCTACTCCTTCGACAATTATTTACCAATCACTTCCATTTTTTTCTTGCGTGTTGAAAATAAAGCATGTAATAAAATTAGGGATCCGTTTTGCTATAAACTGAATACTTTTTTTTTAAAAAAAAATAAAATGTAAGACACGTTGGCTTTTTCGTTGATTTTTAGCCTGTATATCAACAGTTTATTTTTTTTCTCGAAAACGAATGAAGTTATTCTAAAATCGATCCTTAAAGTTGTTTAGATTATCCATAAGAGTATTATAAAAAAATTTCAGGTCAAAAAATTTATTTTTACAAAAGGAGTAGGATTTTAAAATGTTCCCAATTTTCTTCAAAAAATTAAAATTTTTAAAATTGTGTGAATAATACATGAAAATTTTCATCTGGTAACATTTTCTTGAATAGAAACATTGTATAAAATGCTAAAATATAATTTTTAAATACGTAAATAAAGAAGTTGGCTCAAAGGGTGCCAAGTCCCCTTAACAATACTAAGTTAAGGACAAGTTTGATAATTATCAATCACCCCATGGGCTTGTATTAACACTTATCTTGATAATTTGTACGGTTTAGAAATAATTCCTTAACTGCCCGATTAAAAGATACGCGATTCGCTCCCCACCGTTTACCATGTAGACGAGCGTATTTTGATGTTTTTTGAAGGGGAGAAAAGAAATAAAAAAGCAAATCCTCTGAAATAAATAAATTCTTCGCAAACATTATGAAGGTTCTTTTATAGCACTCCAAAGCCGTCGGAATAATTTCATAGATAGCCCTGCACAGAAAAGATCGTACTTCAGAAAGACGTATATATACGTCCAGAAAACTAATGCTTTGGTTGAGTGAGATGTTTTTATACGTCGGTGGCACGTAAGAAGCTAAAGTCGAATTGTAGCTTTAGTGTCAAAGTATAGTATTATTGAATTCAATATATTGTTATTGAATGGAGGAGGGCGCGATGAAAAAGATTATTGAATAGTGGGTCGCGTATATTGAAAGTTTGAGAATCACTGATCTATACTGATTGTAGCACAGGTGATGGGGGAATTTCTTGTAGTGGGGAGTACACATCCTTATACTCCTACCGGAGTCATGGACATTAAGATCAGAAATCTAAATTTTTGTTCAGTTTTTTTATCGTAGCTGATTGCTATCAGATGGGGTTTGCTTTTCACATTTGGAACCTAGTTTCAATTACAAGATGTTTGGATTCTGACTGACAGACGTGCTTCAGTACAACATCTATCCAATTGGACCAGACTAGTCTTGATATCCTTAATCTTCTTTATCGGATTTCTTCTAGTCATAGTGTACATTTTCAGTGGGTCCCATCCCTCGTGGGGATTGATGATAATGAGAAAACCTATTTCTTAGCCAAGACTGCGGCTGAGGAGGATGTGAGTCTTACTGGGTATATAACATTCAGTGAATTACCCTCACTTAACCCTTTATCTACCACATTATGATTTACTGCAGTTTTTTTCATAAAATATTTTTTTAATCACTACATTGAAAATTAAGGAATATACATACATAAAATATTGAAATTTGGAAAATTTCATTAGTTAGTTTCCTAATTAACTAAAGATATTCAACTGTAAAATTAATTATACCCATTGTTCACTTAAAATAAATAATCAAATCGTTTTGTGATGTCTTCATTAATATACAAAAACCGTAAGACACTTACCTTTTGACATTAACTCTAACATTTAATTAGTTAGAGCTAATTAATTAATTAAAGATATTCAACTGTAAAGTTATTTATACACATTGTTCACTTAAAATAAATAGTCAAATCGTTTTCTGATGCCTTCATTAATATACGAAAAACGTAAGACACCTTTTGACATTAACTATTCTTTCGGAACGAAAATGAAAATCTTTGCACTCCGCTGAAAACGCCGTCAGCTGAAAACACAATTTCTGCTATAAAACTTTTCACCTTCCTCGCTAAAATACTCATGGTAGATCCCGTGCTGCCATATATCTAGGAAGAGTGGATTTAAAAGAATATTCCTGCTAAATATCGAGAGAATATTCGTAAAAATGGTTATTCTATGTAATTTTAGAGTGAGTGGTACTTATAAGTGCCGTTGGTAGATAAAGGGGAAGTTGAACTCACAATCATCTTAGAAGTACTCCTCTAGTCATCCTTAGTACTTCGGAAGAAATCCAGGAGGTTCCTTCAAGCTTATGCCTAGGAAATACCAGACTGCCTTCTTGTGCTTTGTGAGCGGCTATATAAAATATCTCACTGTTCTTCAAGGTCAAAAGATATTTCCGGTGTGTGTGCCACTGTTGTTATTTCTATCTTGTCTCCCTTGTTTACATCTTGACTTGTTTGGATTTCAAAAAGGACGAGATTCTTCTGGGCCCCTTCTTCTGTTCTTAGAATTTCTAGATTCTTTGGTGTCGTGGAGATTGTCCAGCATTGCTATGCAAGTTGGTATCAGAAACAGCAACAAAAAAGTTTGTCTTACTATAAGGTATCAAAAGTATTTTTTTAAATTTTAATTAAAGCAACATCGTAGTTTTTAAAATGTACAAGATCATTTGTAGTTTTTTCCGAACACCCGAGGAACATGACTGAGAATTAGAAAACAATGAAAACTAAACAAATTGAAATTAAAATAGTAACTTGTTTAACCCTCCAAGCGGTTAGCACGGAAGATTCCGTCATTGTAAAGATACTTCAAAAATGCACTGCACTGGTTTTTTTGCCTTTAAGTAAAATTCTATAAAGCGGATTAGCCATACTTTTCTGAAATCCTTTCCCCCTTTTAAAGGTTTAAAATTTGAAAGATAATTAGGGACGGTGGAAGCAACACAGCAGGACACTGATAGGAAGTTTTATGGCTCACAGGGAACCCCGTGTTTTGACCCTGGAGCAATCGTAAGAAATCGGGGGGAAATTTCTTTAGACCCCAGGAAGTGTTTGTTAGCTTGTATTTTAAAAATTTTGAAAAGTCCCAACGCATAAGTAAAATATGTTACAATTCCCTTTTGGTTTCATATTAATTTGAAACTGTAACAAGTTGGGGCGTGTCAGGGCAATCTCCTATTTTATATAGTTAGACAAACTATCTTTTTTAAAGTATATTCTTTCGCTTCATTTTTCTTATCTTAATCAATGCTTTCAGTTTTTGAAACATGATTATATATTTCATTATAAGATACCAAAAAAAATTAATAAAGCACCAAACACTTTAAAATTTGAAATCTTTTCAACTTTCCAACCACTAAAAATGAATAAATTTAAACTTCATCAAATAATTTGAAACATTTTCTTACACTTTGATAAAAATAAAAACGAAAAAAAAAAAAAAACTAATTAAGATCTATTAGTTTTTTTTTTTAGATTTCAAAGCCCAAGTGTTCAGGAAAGTTTACGTACAGTGCCTAGTTATATATTGTTAAAATACACCGAATGTTATTTGAATTTTAAGTGCTTGAACTTCAGTTTACATCAAAGACAACATGAATGAAGGTTTTCCCACATTTTTTTATAACTTGAATGTTTGAATAAATGGTAATCAAAAATATATGGAAACATTTACAGTAGACATTTATGCATATAAATAAACATAAAAATCAATTTTAAATTCGAGCTATTCAAAAACATTCGAGTTATTGTTCAAAAATATCTATTTATACAAAATATACCTCAACATTTATCTTTTTTAAAGGCTCACTGAATAAGTAATTAAAATCTGGATATTATTTGAAATCTCGACCGTATAAAGCTAGAAATTTTATGTTAGAAATTCCATTTGAAATTTCGAAAAAAAATGCATCGTGCAGTTAAAAATTATTTACCATAAGTTTTAGCAATTGTTTTGAGTATAATAAAAATTTCAAATTTTTTATTATATAGATTCTTTGGTATCTTTTAATATTTTTTGAAAATTTCATACAATTCAGTTGAAAACTGCATGCTAAGAGCAAAAAATATACTAAAAAAATTGATGAATATACAATTACAATAAATTCTTACATAGAAGCAAAACTGAGAAGCTAAAGCGTAGGAATGAAAAATTTTGAGTATATCTGAAGTAGTTTTCGAAATATTTATTTTAAAACTCAAAAAATTTGTGTGCGTTATGTTATATTTAGTATTAGTTAAATGGTTAAAATAATATATGTTAATATTAGTCATGTAATCGTTTGATGACACATTCATATACTAATAAAAATTATAATGGTCATTGATGCGAATGTCAAGAATTTTATGTAATTTTAAATTCAGACATTAAGATATTGATGTAGAAAATATAAAACGACCATCTAAAATACATGAAAAAAGGCAGTCTGCTATAAAATGATCTTGACAAACAAAATACGGCATTTTCACTTACTGTGGCAGAGCCGGCTTAATCAGGGGCGATCTGAAAAAACAGAGAGGGAACCGCGGTTTTGATGGATGACGCTCTAGCTTTTAAATCTCCATACATTTTTATAACAACGAATTGTGGAATTGCCTCCCAATACTTTGTTGTGTTTGACAATATCTAAGGTAACCAACCATACTTTAGATATATTTGCACTACTTTTTCGTAACCGTATTCCTTTTAAAATTAATTCGTGCAGCCCAAATACACCTTTTGCACACTTAAAAATTTATGTAAACTATAACAGTTAATTTTAATTTATGCAACTTGTGAAAAGTTCATAATTAACCATTTCCGTCTAAACAGTTTACATGAGAAAAAAAGTTTGGACTCCCTCATTCATTAGGGAATTATACAAGATTCTAACATTAAGTTTTATTTTTCACCGAATAGGGTCGAGTGGTAGTGTATCGTGCTTCCACACCACAGGTCTTGGGTTCTATTAACGGGCTGGGCAAGGTCTACTCTGCCTTTCATCCCCGCTACATTGGGTCGATGAATGAGTACCAAGCTTGCTTGGGGTCTTAAACACTGAAGATCTCTCTTCAGACAGACCACCAAATCGGGACATCTGTTCATGCACCTCAGCGCCCAATGTTCACGTATATTGGGATGGGCATAGTTGTTCCTGTCTCTCATGGATTGTTGTGCCACTGAGTTTGAATTCTAAGTTTGAGGATTGCCTCACTTTGGGCAATCCTCAAGTTTGTCAATCACATGTTTATCCCTTAGATAAACATGTATTTCCACTCATTTGCAATTAAACATTTTTCTTTCAATTACGTTTATTTCAGAAGGAAGTTTGATTTTTCAAATGTATTTGCTTAATAACATGTATATTTGTGTATTATATTAAAATTTTGATCAATCCAAAATTACATGTTTTTTGCTCCTCTAAAAGCTTTTAGGATTTAAGAACTGATCTTATAATCCATATACGTTTTATAGTAGTATATTTAAAAATGATAAAGACATTTTTACGACTGTGTGAGCTTTTATGCCTCGTTTATAAATATAAAAAAATTGCATTCAGCTACAGTTTTTAAAATGTGCTGAAATAAGTGGAGGAATAGGATATTTATACATATTATGAATATTTTTGACTGCAAAAAGATATATTTATATTTCAGTTTCTTTACAATTTGAATAGAAGTTGTAAACCTTTTTGCGTATAGTTTGATATTGAATATAAACCCATAGGATGTTTAATATTGTAAAGTGTTTTATTTTGATACCAGCACACATTAAAATAAGGCTCATTTGCAGTTATATGATCAGCTTTAGTGATATTTAAATTTTAAAAAATAGTCTACACGTACGAAAACATTCTTTCAAAACCACACACCACATCTCTCATACTATGTCTTCCATACGGCAGGAAATATTTGTGTATACTCAAAAATTTAATACAGGATACATGTCAAAATGTTAAAATTGTTTTTAAAATTTGGTATGGATACATTGTGGAACTGTCGGTTGACTTCACTGAACAAAATTGTTTTAAGTGTACTGTTTTGAAAGACAAAATTAATTAGGGAGAACTTTTCTCACAATAGAATTTGTAATGACTGAATTGTGTGAAAATGTAGTTATCGATGTGTGACATTTTTCCTTGTAAGAAAAGAAACAGAAAGATAAGAAATTAAACTTGAGTAGAATATGGTTAGAAGTACTTTCATGCGCATTTGAAGAAGTATATCCCCCATTTAAATTAGAAATTTTTGACTGAATGTGTGTCATGTCCATCACAAATGCCGATGTAGAAAAGAAATTTTTATTTAATACAAGAAGTTCAAAAAGAAGAACACTAGGAATGAACATTTAGATTTTTTCCGAAAAATATTCAGTTAACATAAAAATATGATTTATATGATTTTAATTAAAATAAATTAAAAGTATTGAAATCTTTTTATGTTATTTTAAATTAAATATATAATTGAATAGAGAAAGATTGGTTTTATTTCACAAATATAATCATCGTATGTATATCCCCGTATGCACCATTTATTGTCTTATTGTTTAAAAAAAGAGATAGGGCCTTCGCTCTTTTTACCTCATTACTTTTTTAAAAATCAGGGAAGTGAGCGCGTTTCCTTACTCTCATTTTCAAAAATGAATACAGGATTGGTTCAAATCGCAATACCAATATATACATATATATATATATATATATATATATATATATATATATATATATATATATATATATATATATATATATATATATATATATATATATATATATAATTTTTAAAAAATGACAGAAAAATAAATTTTGTTTGAAGAAAATATAATTATTTTTCAACTTCTAACACACTATTTATTTCCTTTTTTCCACCCTTCATTTTGTTTTAATTTTGCTGTGACTAAACGTATAGGAGAAACGACCCAATTGCCCTACAACTTTCGAACAAGATTGCCCAAGGCAACTTGACAGATAGCTGTAAACGATTGATCTCTTGGTTCTTACTTTACAAAGGGACCGAACTGAGTCATAAAATTGTCCCCGTTCGACCTCCCAAGTTTTAAAAGAGGGAAAGGAAAGAAGTCTGTTGCATTTTTAAAGCGAATGGCAAAATAAGAGTAAACTCTTTCGGAATAACTTTTCAGGAGGAAGCTAACCACTCAGAGGGTTAAGGTATCCGTCTACGTTCGGAACCGTGATTTTAAAAAAGCCCATAAATGGACAATTTTCATAATATTTAGTGTCACTTAGATTAGAGTACATGTATAAAATTATTTTAAAGACATTTTGACAAAAAAATTATTAAAATACAATATTTTGGCAAAAACTTATTAAAATACAATATTTTGGCAAAAAATTATTAAAATACAATATTTTGGCAAAAAATTATTAAAATACAATATTTTGGCAATATTTTGGCAAAAAATTATTAAAATACAATATTTTGGCAAAAAATTATTAAAATACAATATTTTGGCAAAAAATTATTAAAATACAATATTTTGGCAAAAAATTAACATAACATTTTTTGCAAAATCTCCTTTTATAAAAAATACTTCTAAAATAATAATATTTTGCTTATATAAAGTGAAGACTTCTCCAGAGAGTCTGGGCTATTTTTTTAAAAGAATTCACATTATTTGCAGAGCTACAACCAATTGAAATAATTATCGGCGTTTTTTTCTTAAAATTTCTCCCCTTTGTTGTCGTAAAACATAGATAAACCCACTTCTAAGTTGTATATTTCAAAAATTCTAGTTGAGTCTCTGTACAGAGTTCTGAGTTATATACAGACAAAATATTATTATAATACTAGCATTTTTCCCAAAAAGAGAATATTTTGAAAATGGGTAATTCTATGTTCATTTTTTGTCAAAATATTGTGCTTAAATAATTTTTTATTGTAATAATATTCTTAAAACAATTTTATATACATTTTCTAATCTAAGGGACATTAAATATCATAAATATTATCCATTTATACACTTTTGCAAAATCATGGTTCCGAACGTAGTCGAATACCTTAAAGTGATATGTTAGTTTTGAGAAAACCTGTAAGGTTATTATAAGTTTCTTCCAAGTAGTCGGGTAATTTGTCTAAATTTTAGAAATTAAGGAAACTTAAATAAATAAAAATTAAAATAACTCTATTGAAAGAAGAAAAATTAACTACTATTCTCAATAATATGCTTTGTCAATTTCGTAACCGAAACATTGCGTTGTTTTGGAACTATTTTAATATCCGTAATATATGATTTATATTTATTTTATTGGTTAGTGAAAATATTACAACATTGCTAAAGGAGCAACACAGACCTCTCAAACACAAATTTATTTAAAAAAAAAAAGTGTTTTATCTTTAAATAGAAAAAGATTATGGAAAAAAAATCAAATTACTTTTCCTCGTAAAAATTGTAGCGCATAAATTTTATTGATCATAATTTTTGGCGTGTAATTTCTTGATGTGACATTATCTCTAAGTTAAATGTGCTTCAGAATGAAATGTTGTTTAAGAAGTAATAGATAGTTAAATTTACTCAATTGGTGAATAGACTGTTTATGTCGGATCGATATCAGAAATAGTTAACGAAGAGAAAAGTAACTAAAATTTACATATATATAATTTTAAATATTTATATATTAAATATTCAGAATATAGGTCATTCGCTAAGAAATTTTACATAAAATTTATCTTCCTGAAAATCATTTCAAAACTTCTCAGTTTCAATTTACATTTTATAATACTTGATATATTAGTGCACACACATACTGAAGTGCTAATTGAAAACTTCAGTTGTCATGACTAATTTTGGATTTTTGTGTACATTCTTCTCATAAATCTGATGCAGTTCCGCTTCAGTTTGTTATAATACTTTCATTTTAAAATTATTTTTATGCGACCAATAAAGATTTTACTCGAGTAAAAATTTAATTTTTGTATTTCTTCTTAATTTCGAGGAAATTTAAAATATTCAAAAAATATTTACATATTTACTTAAAAACAAATATCCGAAATCGCAGAAGAAAATAATTTTCTACCAAAAAATCCTCCTTGTTCGAAAATTCAATTTCGGTATGTTGTCATGCGATTCCAGAAAAGGAAGCATTCCACCTTTCAATTTTCCTTTTTTCATGAAAATAGTAAGCTTTTGTTTACTTAAAGGAAACTTTAGCCAAAAGTTGATATTAAAAATTTCCTCTGCACTGCATAAGTAAGATTATTGCGTGAGAACCAACAAAAAATAGTACATTTTGCATACACTGAGAGCTCCATTCTTCCTTTTTCTTTTGAGTCTAGGTAGATCACAATATTTCTTTCGGCTTGTTGCAACTTTTTGTATCTTTTTGTCTTGAAAATAAATTGAATATAAACTTTTTCGCTTATTTCTTTACTTTCATATGGAAATACTCTAAGGTTTTTACTCGGCACTCTTGCTTTGATAAAATGCTTTTTTGTTTTCGTACCCTTGTGTAAAAGAGTGTGGTAATATGGAATATACCAGATATGCTACAAAAGAATACTCTTCATCTGTTGCACCGCATATTTTATTTATGAACTACGAGGAGTGCCACGGTAGTAAGAAAAATTCCTTTTATTCTTTATAAACCCTAAAATATCTCTCAAGATAATTTATACCATCTACAACACACTGATATAGCATTAAATTGTACTTAAGTTTTCCATATTTTTAGTTTTGTATGTTTCGCTTGTTACATGTGTGCAATAATGTAAAAATTTAAAAACGAATATGGGCTTCCAAATTTTAAAGATAAAATCAAAAATGATAAACACGAATTTAATAACATCCATAAATGAAACTTGCATCATATTCAGAAATTAACCTTCATATGAAAAATTAATTCTAACAAATTTCCAAAATTTTCCATTCCATTAATTAGAGTGGCTTCATCAAACATACAAATATTATGCATTTTTCATAATGATCTGGGATCATAAAGTATTCTTGAAATAAAACTGGAGAATCGGAACAGAGAGTTACTCATGATAATTCAATGATTTCCATATGCTTGTGATATTCCCTCCCTTGGGAGAATATCTCTTTTGGAGTATCAGCGTGAGCTAGAGACGTAGGATTAACGAAAGAACTAGAATCAAACATTATCTTAATATATATTTATTAAGATATTCAACTTAAACCCTTAACAAATTAAATTATAATAATTAATGTGAGAGAATCTACGATGGGGCAAAATACGCAACACACAATACATATAGATAATAACGACTTAACTTAACTCGGACCACTATCAATAACTGTGAATCGCTTAAACTCACTTCCAATACAATCACTGATTCTAATATTAAATAGTCAATCCTACCTTGTTGCAGTCTGAAGAATGAATCACTAATATCATAAAGGCAATCTTGTATTTACTTGCGTGCACTGGTATGCATCTTGATTCTTTATATCTTTATCACTTATAACTTCTAATCACCACCACGTAACCTTATCCAAACTTGAACCACGAACTATATTAATATTCCTCTTCCTGCCATCAACTGCCACAAATTGCCATACATTGCCATCTCGCTTACTCTTTTCCGATATTTAAATGCTTACTAATTTGCATATTTTATTCACACTTCAATTCATTGATTTGGTTGGAAAAGAGTTGCCATTAATTCTGGCCCAAAGGACATGTTAAAGAAAAGACGCGTGAACCCGTCACATGCTTTGATAAAACTTTAAAAATTTACCAGATGAAATGAAAACACATCCAACTTAATCTAAGTCTGTACTTAACAGGATTTCAGCTAAAAGTTCCTCAAATTTCACACAAAAAATACTTGTAAGCCAACAAAAAAATATTGTTATGAATTTTGTCTAAATAATACTTAAAATACACTGAAGTGCCACTGAATTAGGGATAGCAAGGGCTATGCAAATTGTCTAGAGCTGTGCGTCATTTATACACAAGTGAGGGTGATGTGGTAAATGCATATATAATGCTTACTGTGGTTGTTATGAATTAGTTGTTGGAATAGCTAGCATGGGTAAACTGCCTGATTTAGACGCCTTCAATCACGGACAAATCATAGGTGCTCGACGCATGGGCCATTCAATTTCCGAAATCATCAGACAGCTAGGATTTTCCAGGCTCATAGTGTCATGAGTATACCAAGAATACATGGATGGTGGGTAAAAAATTAGCAATCTGGGAAACTACAAAGAACAATTAGCCTTGACAGTGCGTGGTGAGAGACAGCTCAGGCAAATTGTACGTATCCAGCGAAGCCAAACATAAGCTCAAGTTACCACCCAGTTGAATGACGGTGCCAGTCGTACCGCCAATAAACGGACTTTTCAATGCTCGCTTCACAGTATGAGAGCCGTCGACCTATGAGAGTGCCATAGCTCAATGCTCGCCAACGGGCAGCACGTCTTTCCTGGGGAAGAGAGCACAGAGACTGGAGTGTATAGGATTGGAAACGAGTAGCATGGATTGGTGAATCTCGATTCCGACTACTTAAAGCCGACTGGAGGCTGAAAATATAGTGTTAGGTTCATGAAGCCATGGATCCTGCACAACAGGTTTGAACTGTACAAGAGCATGGTGGATCAATCATGGTTTGGAGTGTTTGATCTTGGCTTCGTTTGGGATCTTTGGAGTCTGTACCAACCTCCCTCAATGCAATTCCTTACGTAGAGTAGCTAGGTGATCACCTCCATCCGCTTATGCTGTTCTGTTATCCACTTGGTAATGGTGTTTTCCATCAAGACAACTGTACCTCTCACAAATTCCAATAAGCTACTGTTTGGTTGGATGAGCATTCCTCTGGCTTTCCTGTCAAATATTGGTCACCTAGAAGCCCAGACTTAAATACTATTGAGCATTTTTTGAATGTTTTGGTACAAGTCGTGAAAGGCCATCACACAGCACCAACGAACCTTATTGAATCATAGACAGATTTAGCCAATATTTGGTAAGTCATTCCCTTGGAACGTTTCCAGAAACTTCTTGAATCTATGCCTCGTCGTGTGGCAGCCATTATCAGGGTGAGAGGAGGCCCAACTCGTTACTGGGTAGGTATTCCTAATTCAGTGGCACTTCAGTGAAGCATAAAAAATTGATACCTGGAAATGTAATGCGTTTACATTATTCTATATTGTTTTTATTTTATGTTAAAATTGTAATATTCTCAAGCAACGCCATTCTTTAAATCATAAAGATGATTCAGTGGAAACTTGGAGATATTTTTTTGATTTTGAAGATAATACATTTGAAGTTGCTGCTACGCAAAAAAATAGTTAAACTCACAAAAAAATTATATATATATATATATATATATATATATATACACTAGCTGCATGGCCCGGCTTTGCACGGGCTTTCTCTTTCCCTCATGACGCCAGCAATTATATATGTGTTTGTACGCAGGCAATGTGAGTGATTTCTAAAATTATTTCATTAAATTTCCCTTTTTCGAAGTTTGTTCCACATATTTTCGATTTAAGACAGGTTTTTCCCCCTCCCTCTAGCCCGGAATAACACGGTTTTTTTAGTGTAAAATTACTATTTCCTCTTCCCCTCTCCTCACAGATAAAATATAGCTTCAAATTTCGATCTATGACTTTTAAAAAACAATATTGCATTAGTTAAAAAATAATTAATGGGAAGCAATAAAAAGAAAACGATTCTTTAGTTAGCTTAAAAATGTCTCTGAAATGTGTATGTATTTTTATCCAAAATAATAGACAATGTACTTTTTTAATTAACAAATAATTAATTTAGTAATTAATTAATAGAAATACTTTATATATATATATATATATATATATATATATATATATATATATATATATATATATATATATATATATATATATATAAAAGGCAAGCCACGGTAAAGTTATGTTGTGTAAAAACAGTATGGGGAAGTGCAGATATATATTTACATATAATGAAAAAAAAAAAATTCAAAAAGAAAAAAAAAGTAAATGATAAAAACATTTTGATATTTTATTTTAATTTCATAGTTTTCCTTCTACTGTCATAGTTACAAATGTTGTGTAATGAAAGCTTAAAATAGTGTAAATAATTTATATCAGGAAGTGTAATACATGAATATTACTTTTTGTTGTATTTATTTTATGTTGAAATCTTGCCACCACCTCTCCCTTCGAAATCTAGTTTTATTATGAAATGAAAATAGTGATGATACAGATGAAGGGAATCAATGAAAAGCGAAAGCGCACTGAGGCGTGGCGTAGACAAAACAGAAGGGATAAAAAAGATAGATGAATGCTGTCACGGGTTTTTTTGCAAATGGCAGAATTTTTTCCTACTTTCTTGACAATTGTCGTTATGAAAATATTTTAAGTGATTATTGTGTGTCAGTTATTGTGTATATCTAATATTTTAAGTGAAAACTTCTCACAATATCTTTATAAATTTTAGCCTATGTGTTATTCTGATGTATCAGCTATATTACTGTAAAGTTTCATTAAAATCCATTCAGTTGTTTTTGCGTGATTGATTGATTGATTGAATATTAACGTCGCACTGTTCAGCTACACGAGGGCTTTTGGCGACGGACCACGTAATTTTGAACCATGGTCAAGCGACAAAGCATGGACGACACCTGAGCTGGCACGACATGTTAATCTGTTCCTCTGGATTATGAAGTATTAATCTCCTAACTACCACACCACACCAACGGGAGGACGTTTCAGCTCTCGACAGATTTAACGTGCATCGCTGCCCTACACGGCGGGTCTTTAGTGGTACTGGCCTCGAACTCGTGACAAGGCAAGCCACGGTCTTGTTTTTGCGTGAAAGACCCACAAAGATACTTTGGCTTCTAAATATGCTTTGCTAAACTATAATTATTTTAGATTTTATGATATATTTTTGGTACCGCATTTATAATATATATTAGATATATATATACATACATATATATATATATATATATACTTATTATATATATAAAGTCTTTATATATATTTATGTCTTTAAATTTATCATCATTTTATCACTCGTGCTAATTTTAACACATGATAGGCAGAACAAAATATTGAGTTAGTATTTATAAAACAACATTGAGAAAAGGAATATTGATTTTAAAATGATCTTAAAATGAAACGTTTATGACAGTGTTACTCAAACTTTCATTATATATTTACGACCCATTATTCAATCAAAATTCCCATCGCGCCCTCCTCTATACAACAACAATGTATTGATTTCAATAATACTGTACTATGACGTCAAAGCTACAACATGACGATAGCCTCTTAAGAATCACCAACGTATATAACCGTCTCAACGTATATAATTGCTCTTGACATGCATATACGTCTTTCCGAAGTACAATCTTTTCTGTGCACTGCTATCTATAAAATTATTCCGAAGGCTTTGGAATGCATAAAAGGACCCTTGATAGTATTTGTGAAGGATTTACTTTTTTCAGAAGATTTGCTTATTTATTCCGTTTCTCCCCCTCCCCCCCAATGCATCATATATGCTCGCCTGCGTGGAAAACAGAGACATGGGGGAGTGAATCGTGGAACTTTTCATCGGCACTTAATGGATTAAATATAAACCGTACAAATTGTCAAGATAAATATTGATGCGAGACTATTTTAAACTTAATAAATCTATTAAATCTTTGAACCCAGATTTCTAATTTCACATCGCATCATGACAATTACTTAAGTTAACTAAACTCATCTCACAATAAATTATACACTGATCGTATAGTTTTTAAACATTATTAAATTTATTTTTTAAGCACAGTGTTTGGAAATTTACTTCATTACAAAATCAAAATTTAACTTAGCTTGAGAGAGGGAAAGACCAGGGTAGGAGAATGAACATGGTTGACGCCCGGAGTCTCCGCGGAGTTTTTTCTTTCGATATTCCCTAGCTCTGGGATCGGCTCTGTGTCTGTATCTCTCTGTCTCTCAAAATCGGGGTGCATCCCGATTTATTTTCCGACTTTTTCACACCAAAATCCTAGAGTGGACTCTTTGTCTTGTCCAATTAATTGCCTCTGATTGGTCCAGAAACCAGCGCAGAGTTGCATCGTTCCAAACCCCGAGGGTTTATTGAACTTTCGGAAGCGTGGGAAATTTGTTGACGCATCCCGCAATTTATGGCTCCAGTGACCCCCCAGGCGCGGGAACTTTTATGCACACCCTTGTCGAATAAATGTCACTGTCTTGTTAGGGGAAATAGATACGAATTCCAAAAAACTGACTTTGAAATTTCGAGGTCTGCTGAATAATTCGGGCCTCCCATCAATATTAATTTTTGGATATAACTTTTATATGACAAGCCCATGTGTCCCTATTAAATATTAAACTTTTTCTCATTTAGTATTAATTTAATAATAAAGTACACATTGTGTGTGTGCAGTACTGATACATTTATCGGTGCATTATATCAATGTAAACGTGCATTTTATTTTTTATTATCTCAGAATGTATTTTGTTTATTTACTTTACATAAATTAATAATTTTCTTAAATAATCTTTTGTTTTCGACTTTTTAACATGCTCGTACCCCTCCCCCTCTTTATAGTTATCACGCCCCCTGGGGGGCACGCCCCACAGTTTGAGAAACACTGGTTTAAGAATAATGATTAAACAAGTACTTCACAATTCATTTTGGATGTTAAATGTCTAAATTTTTATTTTCTAAGAGAGGTTATAAAAATTCTGTTGAAAGCCTCTTAACCTTTATTCAAATTAGTTTCTTAGAATTAGACATTGTTCTTTCTTCCAACAATAGTTAAATTTACTTTTTTTGGAATAAATTTATTTGCTAGTTTTTAATCACCGGTTCTCCCACACTCACTGAGACATGAAAATACAGTTCTCTGAGTTAATTCAGGCGGATCAGACTGTGTGTGATCAGGCAGTACATGACTTGAATCAATTTTTATTCATTGTATTTTCAAAAGTTTCGTTCTTTTGATTTGACATATTTGTGAATATTTCTGGCGGCAAAATCCGTTTGCAATGCGCACTATGAAATGGAAAATTTATTCTGTGACATTCATTTTTAAGGACTTCGAAATTTTCATTTTTCTTCTTTTTATCTTGATTCTGACATTCTTTAAAAGTCATTATGCATCAGGTTAACTTATTAAAATGAAGTTTTTTTTTATTTATTTTGTACCCACAGATGTACTTCAAAATTTTCCATCATAGTGTATGTTTTGTTTATATTTTTAATTTTATATGTCAAAACCATAGCATAAAAAATGTTTTGGAAGCATTTTCATTTTTACTTTAATAATTTAAAATTGAATTTTATAGCAAAGAATGATCAATGATTTTATATAATTTTAAGAACACAAATGTATTCCATTGAATTTCTCTCTTATGAGTTTTGATAATTTATTTCATTTTGTTAGTTCTGTTATTGAACAGCGCCCTCTAGCGGCTTGTAAAGAAAAACGTCAGTGTATGTGTAACACTCACTCCGAGAGGTAGTGTACGGAGTAGAGAGAAATTAAAAATATTACAGTCCACTGCGTGTGTTTACTGTGTGTGTTGAGTCAATTCATGGTCAGCCTCACCGGAGGAAAACGACCTTATGGATATGAGAATTTGTGAAACCGTGGATTATCAAAATTCACAGTGAAAAAAAATATATAAGTGATTGCCAAAGTGTGAATAGAGAACGATTGCGAAACTTTAGCGAGCAGCGTGAAACAGCGATCTGAGGAGGTAGGTGCAATTAATTGATCCTTCTATTAGTGTCCTTAATTCATAAATATGTCTTTAAATAAATTAGGGAAAGACGAGTTAAAAATCGTTGCGGAAGAGTTAAATTTAACTGTACCAGAAGGAGCAAAAATCGCTGGCTTAAAAAACTTAATTGTAAATAGTGACGTTTACAAAAATGATAAAGAGTTAGTTCAATCTGCAATTGATTATGCTTTGGCGGAAATTAAAAATAAGAGATTGGATAGTGAAACTAAATTAGAATTTGAACGAATTAAATTAGCCAAATTGCAAAAACAATTAGAGCTTGCAAATATTCAGAAGAATTTACCTCAAAATCCCGATATTCGAAATCCGAGCGTTTTTGAAACTGCCGCCAATTGTAATGTTGAGACTTTGTTAAAGTCCGTGAAAACTTTAACAATACCCGTACCTTCAAGAGTGGAATCATATAATTTATTTTTCCAGTCGCTCGAAAAAGCATTCAAAATAAAAGAGGTTCCCGAACAATTTAAAGGCGAAATTCTTTTTAAATATTCTAGGTGAGAGAGTTAATAATTTTTTGTTCATGTTTCCGAAGAAGAGTTAAATAATTATAGTAAGCTTAAAGATTTAGTATTAAAAGAATTTTCTCCCACACCACAAGAATGCTATAATAGATTTCAGAAAGCGCAAAAATTAAGTTCAGAGAGTTATGTGCAATTTGCATCACGATTATGTGTGACATTTGAGTATTATTGTCAGCTGCGCAATGTGAATGATTTTAAATCATTGTGTGAGTTAATTGTATCGGATAAAATAATGAACACACTCGACAGAGAATTATTGTCTCACATGAGTATAAAACAGGGAGAGAAATATTTTAAACCACAAGAGTTAGGTCGTGAGTGCGATATATATTTGTCATCGAAAGGCAAAATTAAGAATGAGATATTTTCTAAGCCCTTTTGTGAAAATTCCAAGCGTTTTAATTATAATAAACAAAATAAATTTAATGCTAAAATACCGCGAGATGCATCGAATGTTTTTTTTCCGAGTTAAAAACTGATAAATGTGTATTGTGTAAAAATAATGTCCATGCCTTACAATTTTACCCACAATTTAAAATGTTTTCTTTAAACGAAAGAGTAGAATTTGTTAAAAATAATAGACTTTGTTTTAAATGTTTTTCACCTCAATGCAGCGTTAGTAGATGTAGATCAAAAAATTGTTTCTGCTCGAAACCGCATAACAAACTATTACATTACCCCAGAGAAAGGAAAGGGAATTCCTTCTTCCCCCTTGAGACGATGACAGAGGTTAACCAGGAACCCCGATTCGCCTTGAGTGTAAATGCTGAATCTTTCGTTCCGAAAGAAGATGAAACACAGATCGTGGCAACGGCGTGTTTTAAAAACAAATGCCTTTTGAGTACTGCTTTAATTCTATATAGTGAAAGATAAATATTCAGAATGGCAGACATTTAGAGCCTTGTTAGACTCGGGAAGTGAAACTTGTCTAATTTCGAATGAGTGCGCGAATAAATTACGACTTAAGACCGAAAGAATAAATACATTAATCTCGTGTTTAAATGATGCTTCTATGGTTGTAAATGGGTGTGTTAAAGTGGCGATTTCTAATCAAAATAAATATTTCGAAAGGGAATTGGATATGCTCGCAGTTAAAAAAAAAAATCACTGATTTTATTCCGCAGAAAGCGTTAGAAATAAATTCTGATTTTTATAATTTTGTGGAATTAGCGGATTCTAAATTTAATGTTCCCGGAAAAATTGATTTATTATTAGGTGCAAATATATTTTATGAGTTATTGAAACCGGAAAGAATTAAAATAAAAGATTCGCAATTACTGTTAGTCAACAGCGTATTTGGTTATATAGTAACGGGTAATTTAGATTCAATAAATGAAACTAAGGTTCACTGCGATTTGATTCGTGATGAGGACTTGAATAAAAATTTAGAAAAATTTTGGAAATTAGAGGAGGTTGAGGAACCAATAGTTAAAAATAAAGAAAGGCTAATTTGTGAGGAACATTACGCGAATACTCATTTTAGAACTAACGAAGGTAAATATGTAGTATCTATGCCCTTAAAAAAGGAACCCTCGTGTTTAGGTAATTCGAAAGACATAGCCCTCAAACGACTTGGATCGCTGTGGAATCGCTTAGCTAGAGATAAAAATCATTTAAATTTATATCGTGAATTTTTAAGAGATTATGAAAGACTGGGTCACATGAAGGAAGTGACTAACGAAACTGAACCAAAAATCGCATACTACGCTACCCATCATGGAATTTATCGTCCAGAAAAGTCCACAACAAAACTTAGAGTTGTCTTTAACTGTTCTTCGTTAACTGATAATGGAATATCTTTAAATGACATTCAATATAATGGAGGAGTGATACAAGAGGACTTATATGCGCAAATGCTCAGGTTCAGAACTTACACGTATGCATTTACAGCAGACATTAAAATGATGTATCGAACTATATTAATTAACCCTAAACAGCGTAATCTGCAGAGAATCGTTTGGTGTGAAAGTGAACATGAATCACCCAAAATTTACGAACTTTCGACTGTTACCTATGGCACTGTAAGTGCTCCCTACTTAGCACAGAGAACTTTAACCAAATTATCGATGGATGAAGAGGCTAACTTCCCTATAGCAGCTTCCGTTTTACGGAACAACTTGTATATGGACGATGTCCTTTGTGGTGCTGCAACGTTAGAGGAGGCAATTGTTCTCAGACAACAATTAAAAGGAATTTTGAAAAGTGCTGGAATGGAGTTGCATAAACTTTGCGCCAATCACGAGAAATTGTCACCAGGTCCCGAACAGAATTACAATTTTGCAACTTTAACAGAGACGAAAACGTTAGGAGTGTCATGGAAGCCGAACCTAGATTGCTTTTTGATTAAAGTGAAAGTCTGTTTGGACAGTTCTTATACTAAAAGAGACGTCTTGTCTACTATTGTCAAGATCTTTGATCCTGTTGGACTGATGGCACCAGTAATTTCCAAAGCAAAGATTTTCCTCCAGCGTTTGTGGAGAAGCAAATTGGAATGGAATGACCTTCTGCCAGCTGAAGAATATCGAGAATGGCAACAATTCCTAGTATCTTTAGAGAATATCAACAATATAGAGATACCAAGGCGTATTCTTGTCGCTTTTCCAGAAGTTACTGAGATCCATGGCTTTGCTGATGCCTCAGAGCGGTGCTAAGGTGCAGCAGTTTACTGCAAATCTAAAAATTTGAAGAGTGAAACTTTAGTTCGGTTAATCACAAGCAAATCGAGAGTAGCGCCTATTAAAAGCCTGGCAATTCCCAGACTTGAATTGTGTGCTGCAGTGCTATTGGCAAAACTTGTGAAAAGAGTTGTAGCGGCTTTACAACTAGAAACTGCTGAAGTATATCTTTGGTCGGATTCGATGATCGTCTTGGTGTGGCTTCGAAAGGAACCGATGGACTTAAAGACCTTTGTTCAAAATAGGGTTGACAAGATACAAGAACTCTATCCTAATCAGTTATGGAGACACGTACCATCTGATCAAAATCCCGCAGACTTAGTCTCCCGAGGAGTCGATCCTGAGAAACTTTTGCAACAAAACTTATGGTTTAATGGACCAACATTTCTTTCAGGTGATGACTATCCAAATCGAACTATAAACTGTAGAGAGAAGCTAGATGAATATAATTCAGAACTGAAAAACTATGTTAATGAACAAATTGAAAACTTTCAATCGGTGCTTAATATTCATGTTAATGATTTTTTAAACGATCTTCTTAATCTAAGCAATAATTATATAACTATTTTACGTGTATTAAGTTTTATTTTCAGGTTCGTGGAAAATTTAAAGGAATAAATAAAGTGGCTGGTCCACTCACAACAAAAGAATTTGAGAAAGCGGAAACATATCTGGTAAAAAAGGTGCAAGAGCAAGAATTTTCCAGTGATATTAACCATCTTAAAAGTAAGGGAAGTGTGCTACCAAACAGTAAGTTAAAGACATTGAATCCCTTTTTAGATGATAACGGTGTCTTAAGAGTAGGAGGACGATTGTGTAACTTAGAGTTAAGTTTCGATAAAAAGCACCAGATAATTTTACCAAAAATAATAGATTAACTTTAATAATAATAAAATATTTTCATAAGAAATATTTACATGTGGCAACTGTATCCTTACTGAATCATATTCGGGAAAATTTTGGCCGTTGAATGGTAGGTCAATGTGCAGAAAAAAATTGTATATAAATGTATTGTATGTTTTAAAGCGAAACCAATTGTGTCAACTCAAATTATGGGTAATTTGCCAAAAGAGAGACTTATTATTGATTATCCATTTAATTGTTCAGGAGTAGATTTCTGTGGTCCTTTTTTCATTAAAAATAAAGGACAACGTAAAGGAAATTTGTTTAAAGTGTATATTTGTATTTTTGTGTGTTTTGTGTTTAAAGCGGTACATATTGAGTTAGTATTAGATTTAACATCGCAAGCATTCATTGCCGCGTTGAAAAGGTTTATGGCTCGAAGAGGCAAATGTGCAAAACTGTTTTCGGACAATGGTAAAAATTTCGTCGGAGCTAGCAATGAAATTAATAAACTCCTTGAAATAGTCAGAAAACCAGACGAAAAATTAGCTAATTACTTAGCAGCAGAAGGAATAGAGTGGAAATTTATTCCTGCGAGGTCGCCCAATATTGGAGGTCTTTGGGAAGCGGCCATAAAAAGTCATGTAAATATCACTTAAAAAGAGTTGTGAATGGAATTAATTTAACGTACGAGGAACTACTTACGGTCACTGTACAAATTGAGGGAATTTTAAATTCTCGACCGCTTTGCCCCTATCAAACAATGATGATGATTTCAAGTGCTTACACCAGCTCATTTTTTAATTAATAGGTCTTTAAATTCGCTAGAAGAGCCTAATTTGACAAAATGTAAAGAGAGTAATCTCAAAAAGTGGCAAAAAATAACTAAGATAGTTCAATTAATGTGAAAATTTTGGAGTCGTAATTACTTGAATCAATTACAACAGAGAGGAAAATGGATGCTTGAGAAGAATAACGTTAAAATTGGAGACTTGGTTTTAATAATTGAAGAAAATTTACCAACATATAAATGGGCATTAGGTAGAATCGTAGAATTGTATTATGGCGAAGATAAAAAAGTGCGTGTAGTGAAAATTAAAACTCAGTATAGTACATGTAAAAGAGCCATATCAAAATTTGTGTTTTACCAATGGAAGATCCTTAAATATAATTTGAATTTTTCATTTAGTGTAACCATTGGTGGTGTGTAAATTTACTCATTGTTAGTAAAGTGATTTTGTATTTGTATAAAAAAAATATTGTTATTTGTGAAATCTTGAATTTATATAATGATTTATGTAATTGTATTTCTTGAGAATTGTCAAGTGTTGAATGTGTGTAAAGTGTTCTAAATGTAACCAATATGAATGTTAATTTAGTAACAATGATTGCATGGTTAAACCATTGCAATGTGGGGCGGTATGTTAGTTCTGTTATTGAACAGCGCCCTCTAGCGGCTTGTAAAGAAAAACGTCAGTGTATGTGTAACACTCACTCCGAGAGGTAGTGTACGGAGTAGAGAGAAATTAAAAATATTACAGTCCACTGCGTGTGTTTACTGTGTGTGTGTGTTGAGTCAATTCACATTTATTTTTATATATAGTAATATATTTTAAAATATATATTAAAATAGTGTTGTCTTTTGATATTTGTTTCAGATTAAAGTATTCTCTAAAATGAAGTAAATTAAGCATTGTATGAATCATTAATTATTTTATAAGCTTTATTATTTTGTTAAATTCAAATGCGTCATTAATTATAAATGTGCCAAATTAAAATCTGTGCTTTTGTTCTGGTACAGTTTACTGACTTGAGTGTTGGAAAAATTCCCATTCATGAAATTTTTTAAAAAAGTTTGTTTTAAGATAAACACAATAATTGTATCAAGAGTATTTTTCTTAATGATCCAAAAAGATATTGCATGAATCAGAAATTTGGTAAAAATAAAGCTACATGTTTTTATATAAAAATATATAAAAGTAAGTAGTGTATATACATTACTATTTTTATATTTTAGGAATTAAAAAAAATTAATGATATATTTTAATTTCAATTGCTTAAATATGATTAAAACTTAACCGATGTATGAAACATAATTTTAATAAAAGGGATCATTAAAATTAGAGTAATTCAGAAAATTGTTAGAGAGATATATATAATATACTTTCATGCATAGTAAATGTTTAATCACATTATATTTGACAAACATTAATGCAAGCATTAGACAAGTTCCATAAAGTATTGTCATCTACTCAAGTTTAAAGTTTCACAACTCTCATCTAATGTATAATTCCATGTCTCTGTTGATGCTACAACCGTTTTTCATTTTTAAATGATTTCAGATATTTTAAACCAATTTATTACACATCCATCCAAACATATAACTCTCAACAGTAAAATAAACATCATAATTGTCTGCAATGTTTTCAGGATTATGAAGGCCTGATACGATAAACCGATGTGTCACTGAGCATAATCGTGTTGTGACACTTTTAATACCTTCTCAAGAATTTTAAATTCTTGTTAACAACGGATATTAATGCTTAAGTTTTCTGTAGGGTGAAAATTAAACGCATTTTATGAATAAATAAAGTTAACATAAATTTTCAAATCAGTTTTTGCTTTTATCAAGAGAGGATTGCATGAAATATAGATAAATAGGAATTATTACTGGTATTTTTATACTAATAACCAGTTACACAAATTCAGATTTTTAAGTATATTATTAGGAACTTTAAATACTTAGTTCTAGCAAATTCCGAAATGAAATTTGTAAAGTTGATGTTGATTAAGTTTTAATAAAAAAAAATCTTTTATTTTAATGTAAACCCTGCTGTAAACAAGATTTACATATTTAAACGAAGAATGAAAAGGATTTTTTATAAGGAGTATAAGAGAATTTTGGTCTAGTTTGAGATGAAGCTATTCTGTAGAAAAATGTGACGATATTATCCACGCGTGTCTCAAAATTCAGTAAATTAAAGTTGTTTTCATTAAACTTAAGAGAGCCTAAGTTGAACTAGGAACAGATTTTCTAACATCAAAAATGTCTCGATTTTCATGAAGATCTGCATTGCTGTAATTCACACGTCTTTTTATTAGGCTACGTTTCTGAGAATGACAAATATTTCATTAGAAAGTAACTTTTCTTTTTAAAATGTTAAGTAAGAACTCATTTGGTATTGTAAAGGGTGATTTTTTAGAGGTATAGAACTTTAAATTGAAATAAAACAACGATGTATTATTCGATTGAAATGAATTTTTTTTATTCGAAAGGTAATTATGTGGCATTACATTTTAAATATGATTTCTGGCATATGACTGCCACGGCTGGCTCGGATGTAGTCCAATCTAGACGTCCAATTTTCGATGACTTTTTCCAACATTTGTGGGGCCGTATATCGGCAATAACACGGCGAATGTTGTCTTCCAAATATTCAAGCGTTTGTGGCTTATCCGCATAGACCAATGACTTTACATAGCCCCACAGAAAATAGTCTAGCGGTGTTAAATCGAAAGATCTTGGAGGCCAATTCACAGGTCCAAAACGTGAAATTAGGCGGTCACCAAACGTGTCTTTCAATAAATTGATTATGGCACGAGCTGTGTTCAATTCAGGAATGAAAAAGTTAGTAATCATGTCTCTATACCGATCACCATTGACTGTAACGTTGTGGCCTTCATCGTTTTTGAAGAAGGATTCCACCAGCCCATAAAGCGCACCAAACAGTCAGTTTTTCTGGATGTAACGGTGTTTCGACATACACTTGTGGATTAGCTTCACTCCAAATGCGGCAGTTTTGTTTGTTGACGTAGCCATGCAACCAGAAGTGCGCTTCATCGCTAAACAAAATTTGCTTATGAAAATCGGGAACAACGGCAATCTCGTTTTGGGCCCATTCGACGAATCTACGCCTTGCTTGATGATCGTTTTGATGAATTGCCAAACCAAACTGAGAATAAATGACTTGACAGCTGTTAAATTGGTTGCCATCTTGAAAAGTAATGCCAACTTAAACTTCTATACCTGGAAAAAAACACTCTTTATTTATAGGCTCAAAATATGGAATACATCTTCAATGGCCCTTCTCCGTGAGTCGCCAACAGCAAAGGACGAAGTGCTTAACGACTGCTCCGACTAGGTCTTCCCTTTCGTCCCAGTAGTTTAATGCGCGAAATTTGGCCCTATAGGTGAGCAGTTCAAATCACACTGCCTTCAGCCATTCCAAAGTCATCAAGGATTACCCACCTATCAACAACTACCCACCAAAGTACTGACTGAGGAATTGAACACTGGATGGAAGCCTTAAGTTACCGGTTGATTATTCATCCATTCCATAGTCTTAGACATTCCCAATCAAACGGTACAGATCCTCCATCTTAACAAGAGATTACCCACATCGTCATTAGAAAAACGTTCCATCGAGACACTCAAACCAAATGGAGTTTTTCAATTGAAGGAAAAGCTGGTAAAACAACCTTCTCAAAGTATCGCTCAGAAAGTCCATCAACAGCATAAACAACGTTCTTCTCTTGGAAGGGGGTATGCAGCGGTACCTTCTTCACTAAGTCGCAAACAACAAAAGAAAAGGCAATAGAAGCTCTTAACAGTTGGCCGGAATAGGACTCCCCTTCCATCTCAGTCGACCAACGCGTGAACTTCGCCCCCTCCAGTTGGGCAGTTCATATCACACTGTCCCCTACCATTCCTAAATCGTCATGGGTTACTATCTCATCAGCAACTATCTAGTGAACATCTTTTCAGAGAAAAAAAAATAAATGAACTCAGATAAAAATGAGGAGAATAATAAAATTTGCTCTCTTACGATCGTGAAATACAATATTCATTTTTGAATATTTTTCCACCTCAATAATTTTCTCGATTTTGTGGTCTATTTAACGTTACACAAAAAGATGCTTTAAAATATATCTCATTTTCCACGCAACTTGAAAAATTTTAGTTTTATATCCTCTTAACTTATATCGCTTCCTATACTTTTCCCATGACGAACTAGGATTCAGGTACCTTTTATATAATCCATGTATCTTGTTCTTTTATTTCATGAGAAGTTTGTTTTCGCAGTTTTTTATGGATTTCTATTTTAGCTCAGTACTAAAATATGAAGAGAATACAGATTCTTTTTTTGATCAAATAATCTTGTTCATTTCCATAAAATACCTAGATATTAAAAATTAAAGTGAGCGATATATAATAGTCAGATAGCTATGCGTTTTTGTGAAAAGTGCTTTCTAATTTTATATTGTTTATATTTCTAGTATCACTTAAGGCCTAGAATATAGAGGTCTAATGCGTTAAGTTTGTCGAGTCTCAAATAATCCTTATATTGACTTTGTGTGTGTGGAGGGCGAAAGTGAAATGCCATCTCAAATGCCGTCCTTTTTACTTGACCGGGGTCCAACATTATACGACGTTAACCGCCACTACCTTTCGTGCAGCTTTAAAAGTTGACATCAATCAATATTCAATCATTTCATATAATGAGCAAAACTAATATCAACCTTAATGTGTAAAGTAGAAGGAATTTTAATTTATTAATATAGTTTATAAATTGATATTTATTTGTTGTAAATTTAATATTTATGACGAAAAATAGAAGAAATTCTTAATGTTTTACTTTTATAAGTTCAGCTCATGAAAACACTTGTTAAAATTTTCAAAATATTAAGCGTAGGTAGACTTATTACATCTTCAGCAAAAACAAATCATGATCTTATCTATTGCATTGATGAGCGATTTGACACTTTACCAACACAATTTCAAACAACTACTTCCCAAATCATTTATTATAGACTAAAATGTAGAATATGATTACCAATGAATGCGAGTTTTTTTTTTTTTATAAATGCTTGCAATCGGATATCTTAATCGTTTTTCAACCCACGTGACAAGCTTTCGAAGCTGACGACAAGGTTACCGAAGCGATGATGCCAATTAAAATAAAGTAACATGATCGATGTTTCAATCTCAACTCATCTGTAAAATCAGGACTGACAGTATTGTAATAAAATATTCGAAGTCTTTATTTATATCAATACAAACTAATGATACACTAAAACTTTTTATGAACAATTAGGCAATTAATAATTTAATTAGTGTTTTTAACGACACAATAATATTCAGGGGCGTTGTTTCATTTGATTTCAGATGTTTTATTATGGCACGCTACATCATTACATTACTTGGATTATATATATATAATCACACTTATTAATTATTTATTTTTAAAAATTTCACTTTTTTCTGTAATTAGTTAAAACACTTAAAAAATTAAGTTTAATTTATATAGGTTTTTCTTTATACTTATCATTGCTGAAATTAATAAAATTAAATTCTATATATAGTAGAAAGTGATAACAATAACCTTTTCAGTAGTCAAAAGAATATTATATTACATAATATACCACCAAATTACTTGGAATTTATTATTCATAATTTAGTTGACAATATCAGTGCTAGTTTAGAATATTTCTGTATAAACTATTTCCTATCAATAATTTTGTAACTACATTACATTATATAATACTTGTTCAGTCATATAACATTTAAGTTAATGACAAGTATAATTGTCATTGTATTGGCATTTCAACTATTACAATATTAATAAATTATTGTGTTAACGGCTTCATTGTTATAACCGAGTGAATTTCTAATTGCACAAATGTAGCATAGATTTGAATATTCACTCAGCTGCAAAGTATTTAATAGCTTTTGGTATGTCCAATTGATTCTAAAAAATAATATGTATTTTGTGCGTTTTTATTAATGTTATTCATCTTTTGTGCATTCTCATTGATGCCACACATTCAAAGTTTATATGTACACTCCTAGACATCCAAAATGCAACAAGGAAATGAACAAGAAATATCAAAATTGAATTTATCAGAGAGATAGCACAAAATATAAGCCTTTCTGCAAAGTAAGATGAGGAAACCAATACTGTGTAAGGATTGTAATAATTGCTGCTACACGGTTGAATTTAATGAAGGAAGCTTTTGATGTCTTGTTGAGATATGGTAATTCACAATGCCTCTACGCTTTACCAAAGCTGATTTGGTGTAACGACGGGTAGCATCTTCCAGCCATCGACCCGATGTGATCTGAAGGTGATAGATCGGTAGAACTGGCAGCAAGGCAGCAATGCAATCTAATAAGCAAATATATATTGACATTGCGTGTAAAACGAAGCCACGCATCTTCCTACTGGAACGAGGCCATATACAAGTTCTCAAAATAATGAAAAACAATAGAGTCGGAAACCTCAGATACACCCCTTTCACCCAAGTCAACTTGGGCCACACATAACAGAAGGAGCAAGCTTTAAAATTAAATCGCCTGGGTCCCTTCACACCTGGTTAAATGGTACTCCTTTCTGTGTCACTCCAGCAAGTTCTCTAAAAAAACTCCTTGTCCTTCCCCCAAGTTGACTCAACTAAAAGGATATTGTGGAAACTATGTTCTTCACACGCGTGCCCAAGGAAGTGCACGTTGGTGCATGTGTCTCATGAAATACACATGTACCAAAATAACATTTAATACGGATTTGAAACATTTTTGTTATATCATAGTTAAACGAAAGGAGACAATCGATTACATGTGCATTTCAAATGTAATACGTTTCCTAGAACTCAATTTTTTCATTGTAATCTATGGTTTATTGTCTTACAAATACAGGAAAGGTCCACAAAATTAACAGAAAGGTTCTTTCAGTGTAAATCGTAGGTTTTTTTTTAACTTTTTATGTGAGTTATCAAAGATTCTTTTCTAACAGTGAACGACACACATGTATTGATTTGCAATTACACAGATTCAAAAATCACGCTAATATTGAATCACACAGTTCAAATTCATATTCACAATTTTTTATATGAGGCAAATTCACAGTCGATGTTAAACATTTGACTCTATTGCTTTGATTCCTCACATCTTACTTTTATGGGCTGAGAAAAATCTTCTAGCATCTTATAAATTTGTCTTTCCATGTAATTATCGCAGACCTTCTGAAGATTTCTGAATGAATGCATTTTTTATAACTAAATTTGGTGATCAAATTTGTCGCTGTTCGGCAGTGAAGCAAACAAAATCTTAAATTTACGTAACACTAGCATTTTATACAAATTAAGAAGCAAGCTCTTCCTGAAGCTACTTTGTCACGTGCATTTCCTTTCTGCATAATTATAACTTGGAGAAAAATAAGTATTTACGAAGTAAAATTACGCTTTCATATTAATTGAGAACATCGCAAAACAAATGGAAAAACTGGTTCATTATATTTTTTCCATATAATTAAATTCACATCATAAAATACGTCTGTTTTAATTCATAATTTTTTAAGAGAAATAATTCCTTGTTTCAGTAAGACAATAATCATATTTAAATATACAATATTCTTATAATCTTTCAAAAACTTACTTTTTAAATATTGTATTCCTCATGCACATTAAAAAATTACTATCCAAAAATGAAATTCATCCAACGTGGAATATAGTTTTTAAACATTTCTTCAATAATAGTTTTGATTTTAAGTATAGTAATAAAATAAATTATTACATTAAAAAATACTTTGTATTTTACAAGAAAAATGCTCAACACGATTTCCATGAATATCATATAGCGTAACTAAGATATAAATACAAATCTGACTTTATTAGCACATAGTTCTGCCTATGGCGACAAGAAGTATTACTGCAGTTCATTATTTGATAACTTTCCCAGTCCGACTATTTGGGAAGCATTTCCGGAATCTGCTAAATTCATCATTCGCCTTCGTTTATGGCACAGATGAAACACAAAATCATTTTCGTTGCTGACTGGATGATATCTAATTGAAACAGACAGACGAGGTCTCGTCTCTGGAGCATTCTATTATTGGCTGCCTCCGAGCGCCTTCTGTTTATTTGGTTACCAATGCAAAGACTGGAGGAACAATTTTCATGTTATAAATCAGAATTGTTCTGATTATTAAAGTCTATTCCCGATGAATAGTGATTTTTTGAATTCATGTTAAGGGATTAATAGGTAAAAGAGAGAGGCTAAAGAGTTCATTCCACAAGTTTTGGCTCATACGGATTTAAATGTAGAAAGTATTTACAGATTTTGATAATTGTTTGCGATAAAGTATAATTATTAATGCAAAAATACGTATATTTTTCAGATCCTACTATTATAGTTCACTATCTCCATATATATATATAGTATAATAAAATAAAATAAAATACAATGTGAGAAAGTTGTATAACCTACAACGCACACACACAAAAAAGAAATTGGATTCGAAGAAACATAACAATTAAGTTACAGAAATAATCTTCGGACTAAAATGGAGACCTATATACGAGTATATATACTGTATCTTATCTCGACCTCGGATATATATATACATATATCTTGTTCAAATTTTTAATCGTTAATAAAATACTCTCTATTCATCCTTTCAAGTCCAAATACATTTTTTAAAAACTTATACTGGATGACACTTGATGTTAACACAAATTTTTGAAACATGAATTCATTAATTAAATTAAAAAATGAATAAACGGTAACAAAAATAATAGTCCAACAGCATATATAATAGGAAAAATCGTCGGTTATGTCCCTGTAGCGCAATGGATAACGCGTTGGACTTCTCATCCAAAGGTCGTGGGTTCGAATCCCACCTGAGATGGCCTAATTTCTGAGATTGTGGTTTGATTTTTACTATATTATTTTATTAAAATAATTAAAATCAATTAATAGATAATCAATAACAAATAAACAAAAAATAGTCCAACGCCCTATGTTAAAAGGAAAATGGAAAATTGCAAGGAAAATCGCTTTCTATTTTTTCACTTAATTGTGTGATTCTGTCATATGTATGTACATATTTATATTGATTGTAACTATTTAATAAAAAAGGAACTAAAGCAAAATTTTCTTTGTTGACCAAAGTAAAAATTAATTAAAGTTTATATATATATATATATATATATATATATATATATATATATATATATATATATATATTACGTGTTTAATATTTTCCTGTTAGGGCGATCTGTACGAGGGAAAGTACTGTGATGGGTCCTATCCGCGCTCTCTTCTAATCCTCTTGGAGAAAAATAATTAACTGTTGTTTCAATTTAAAACCACCTTTCATAGAGAAAATTTTATTTTATGCTAATTTCAGTACTATTTAAACCTTATCAAAGTGAGTGTTACAGTTATTCGAAAGGTTGATGTATCATAGTGAAATTTCTGAAGTGACTTTCGGAAGCCTTGGCGAACTAGATAAGAAGCTTTTGACGATAATATCCAGTTGATCCGGGCTAGACTTGGCGATTGCTGTTTCATTGTATCCCTCATTTAAGTGCTTACTTATTTGTAAGTAGTTAATTCATTTGACCGCTCCCCTGGCTTAAAATCTTGTTTGTTAGTAAATTGGTTGAACCAAAATAAATTGTTATTTCCATAACAAAGTGTATTCATTCGGTGTCCCAAACTTCACCTATGACATTGGGGTGGTGATAATACTAATGGTATGAAGTAATTTTTAACAAAGACAATTAACATAAATAATTTTTCTACGGTTAAGGAAGGTATTATTGAATATAATATAAATTAAACTTTTGGGGATTATTTTTGTATAACAGATTTTAAAATCTTATAATCTATTATACGAAAGAAGTTAAAGAGGTAGAGATATCCTGCGGCCCGGGTTATCATCTCTTCATCTATGCGACCTAGATTCGTAGGAATAAATGATTTATTACTCAAACAATTCTAAGTAAATAGCGCATGGAATCCTAATCACTATATTTATGAAAAGCTATCCTAAAATTCCTTATCCGCCTTAATTTTCTTAACTCACTAAAGTCCGTTCTATAATTACACTTCCATAATTAACAGCTTACCAGTGTCTCACAGCGATTGGCACCTCAGCTTTCGATTTCTTCATCTATTATATTTTTCTAAATAGCCATCTACTAGTATTCTTCCATTCAATTACCATCCGACTTCTATTCAACTAACTCGCGAATGCAAAAGCTCCCTTATATATCTGTTCACTAATATGCATATCGTGGTTTCTTCTTGAGAGGATTGGATTGAAATAATGTCATTCTGACCCCAAAGATTCCCCCAGAGGATTAGTGAGAAGGCGCGATAAAGCCCCGTCACAACACTGCGAAAAACCAGTATTCAGAACTAAGTACAAAATACTCACTTTTGAATACGTCACATACTCAAAATAGCTCCGATGCAAACATACTCATCTTTGATGAGAAAGATCTTTGGCAACGACTACATACTCAAAATTGTAAACATCACATACTCATTTTTGAACCTGTTATTAGATCAAACTTGAGAATATGACAACTAAATGAGTGTGTAATGCACTCATTTATGAGTATTTAATGGTCAAATATTACCACTTAACTTCAAAAATCTAAATTCCTTATGCTTTTATTGTGTTATAAAAAGGTACTTGCGTATCATCGCAAAAGTGCCAACGTTCAAGATAATTCGCCATGTCTCGCACGCGCTGAATTAATAACCAGGTACTACGTTTTATATAATGTCGCCAATATTTTTTATGTGATACGCAAGTTCCAACAAAAATATAATTTTTCGTTTTAAAAATGTAACTGCTATGTGATCATAAACTATATTATTTTTAAACTTATACCTCAAATTTAAATCTTTATTTTTGTTATTTTCAGATTCGATGCAATAGTTAAACAAATGTGTAAGCAATTTGGCTCATTAAAAGTTATATTTCTAGAAGCAATATATTGCCTCTTTAAAATCCTATACAAACAGAAAATTAGCTTTTATTTAAAATCAATCTTTCAATAAGTTTCTTAGAAACATATTACAATGAATAACAGACTTTTCATATTAAAAATTTTTAAACACAAAGTAAGAAAGGAATAGTTTCTTTACATATTATGTAACATGAAAAGAAAAAAAAATTCTAAAACTTAGAAACCCGACTAAAATAAGTCATTAGGCCCCAGGTGAGTAAGTATATCAATTGTTTTGTTTAAATCGATACATACACAACCTCTGCTCTCAGCACTCATCAACCGAGCTACTGAGACTTCCTTTTAATCCATCCAAATGAAAATAATGCATTGTAATATGTGTTACAGACTTTTACTTTTGGCGACAGACCTCGTAATCTTAAACCATGGCCAAGTCATGAGGACACTTGTGCTGGCAGCCCTCCTCTCCTGACTACCACACCAGCAGGAGAACGTTTGAGCTCCTGGACGTCTTTTAGGCGCGTTTTTGAAATCACTGCAAATAAGAGATTTTGGAATCTAATAGTTTTCAATCCAAGAAGGTGGTCTCACACTAAGAACTCCACATGTAAGTAATTTAAAAGAATAGCCTATTCCTTACAAAAGAGGAATTACATTAATTTTAAAAAAAAGCAAAAATGTAAGTGCTATTATTGTAGAAAAAATATGAGTACCAGGATTTAAGGAAATGGAACACAAGGTATTTAGAAATGCCGGGAAAGGAAACAGAAGAAAAATGGAAAAATAATAACTGTTAAAAACTAAAAAAAAATTTTAATTAAAAAAAAGAAATCAATATCAGGATGTGAAAAGATTAATGGTGAAATGTTATAAATCTGATGCATAAAATGTTTTTTAATATATATTCGTAAAATTTGAATATATTGAAAATATATATATATATATATATATATATATATAATTCGAATAATTTTCAATTAATCCAAAAATTCCAAGTTTTATTTGTGAATTTTAATCGAGGAACATCTAAAAATGCATTAATTAAAAATAAAGTTGAAGTAAAATTACAATTTGCTGCCAGTGAAAAAAGAATTATCTCCGATAGATTTACTATCATGGCCATGCAAATTTACATTGTAAACATCTGCTATAAAATATACGGCAGCCGAATTATTTAACCTGTCTGTAAACTATTTTCATTTTGCTGCCATGCGTATCACATTTCATAATGACCAAAATAAGCAAAATCTCAATTTAGAATAAGGATTTTCTTTTGAAAAAGAGATTATTAGAAAACAAAGTGCAAATTTACTAATCCTTTTAGTCCATAAAATTGAAAGTGGAGCCCTAATATTCTTTTAATAAAATATTTAGTAAACACCAATAATATTTGAAATGCCCACTTATGAATAAATGAAAGACTAAAACTGCAATCTAGACAATGGGAAGCATGGAAATGCTTGTTTGTGAAAAAAATTTACTTAAAATTGTATGAAATTAATAAGGATACTGCCATAAATATAAATCAGTAAAAAATTCATTTTAATATACATAATAAAATAAAATTACAAAAGAGAATAAAATTAAAAAATATAATAAAAGAAAAAACAATGGATGGCAACCACAAAACCAAATTTAAAGGTATTGGTAACCATAGTGTAATGTTATCGCCTAACTTGACAATTGTCAACAACAACACTTGGTACGTAGTGTATGGATATAAATTAGAACATTAATTTCAATACTCAAAAACGACAAGCTGTCTCCTTTCCCCTCCAACCTGAAAAGGGAAAAAAAGTCTTTTAAGGATGCTTTCTAATACCTATCTTGTGTAATTCCATGGAAGAAACTTGATATTAATAGCGGACAAGTATAATTGAATATGAATAAATATTATGATAATTTTTTCTGAGATACAAATCTTTCACTTTTTTCCCACTGAAACAATCGAGGACCAGTTTACGAATTAGTTTTCAACGTCCCATTATCTAAAAAGAAGAAACTTGTTTCATCTATGCTTTAATCTGTTGGAAAAAATATTTATGTGTGAATAAGTATATTTTTCCAACTAATGCAGCAGAAATAAAAGCACAAAAATCTTGGTCTACGTGAAAAAAATGCAATATCTATAAAAGAATTACTTGTTTTATTATTATGGTGCTTCCTGTATGTAAATTCTTATGAAATCTTTGCTGTAATAAAATACAGGGAACACCAGTATGATAACAGGACTCAGAAAGGGGAAACATAATCTTACATATCATACCGTGTTCCCCGAGGAGATTACATACATGCAATCATGATCCTGAACAAAAATATAAATAAAAGCGTAAAATATACTTAATAGGGTTAAATATCAAGAATCTGATGTATATCTCATTCATTTTCATCCAAATAAACAAAACATTATGGTCAAATTAAAGGTGTGTTATAAACCAGAAGATCAATATGTTGTAAATTAAAACTTTGACTGAGCTTGCGTGTTTATTATATATACAGTGGGCTACAAAAATGATAGTACACTTGCAATTTCTTATAAAATTTAATGTTTTCGACTAATAAAATTTAATATATTGTGATTGTAATTTTTTGTGATATCTGCAACTTGTTCCTAATGGAATGACATAATTAATTTTTTAAGAATAGTATATAACTAATTTTTAAAAAATTAATAATCAAAAAGCTACTAAAAAATTACGCCACACAAGTCTACGTACACTTAACAAAAAATCTCAACTTAGCTTTAAATATTGCATTTCTTTATTAATTTAGTACTTAGTAGGATATCTTTTAGTGTCCACAACAACATTTAAGCCTCTTGGTATAGATTAAATCAGTTTTTTGTAATTTCTGCATCGATTTTCCTCCATTCTTCTGTGATTATTGTTTTTACTTCACATTTTGTGTTTATTTGTCATGTTTTCTTTTTTTACATCAAAATCTGACCAAATATGTTCTACTGTGTATGAGGAGTTTTCATAATTTGGGGACAGTTACAGAGACACCAGTGGCGTACGTTGAGAAAATTGCGCTTGGCGTCATTACCCTGTCAAAAAATTAAATCGTCTCCAATATCCAAATTTTGGGCAGATAATTTAAAGTTTTTCTTTAAATTGTTTAAATAGAGCTCATAATTCACAATACCATCAAAAAATACCTAATTCTGCGGCCAATTTACACCCCCACGCCAGAACACCTTCACTTCCATGCTGAAATGTGGAGGTGGAGGAGTTTTTGTTCCACATAAATTCATGGGATTAAACTCCTTATTTTTGCTTTTACAAGCTATTATAGGCCTATCGGAATCAAAAATGTTGAATTTTCTGCCATCCCAATCAATTTGTTGCCAATTTTGAATTTTCTGAAACTTAATCCCAAGAATCTAGTTGGATCAATAAAACATGAAGGGGGAATTGTTCTTCTGTTGGGGGGTATATATTTTAAAGAGAAATTTTGATTTATCCGAAAAAAAATTTGGATATTGGAAATGATTTCATTTTTTAACAGGATAATGATGCCAAGCGCACTGCTCTCAATGTACATCACTGATGTCTCTATAACTGTCCCCAAATTATGAAAACACCTCCTCGATCACTTTATTTAGCCCAGTAGAACATTGGTCAGATTTTGATGTAAAAAAAAGAAAACATGAAAAATAAATACAAAATGTGAAGTAAAAACAATAATCACAGAAGAATGGAGAAAAATCGAAACAGAAATTACAAAAAACTGATTAAATCTATACCAAGGCACTTAAAAGTTGCTATGGACACTAAAATATATCTTCCTAAGTACTAAATTAAGAAGGAAATACAATAATTAAAGCTAAGTTGATATTTTTATTAAATGTACGAAGACTTTTGTAGCGTAAATTTTCATTAACTGTTTGATTGTTATTTTTTTTAAAAAATAGTTATACTATTTTCAAAAAGTTAATTATGTCATTCCATTAAGAACAAGTTCAGATATCACAAAAAAATTACAATATATTAATTTTTATTAGTCGAAAACATTAAATTTTATAAGAAATTTCAAGTGTACGAACACTTTTGTGGCCCACTGTATATAATAATAATATATATAATATCAGATTAATAAGATTTTTTAGAAATATCCCAATAGTTTTCATTCAAAGCAAAGTATTATGTTCATGAAAGTATAGCGTTTCTGCAGTGGCGTAACGTACACCCCCATATTGTGTGTTGGGGCCTAGGGGCCCAAAACCTACAAGCCACCGAGTACCGAGCCACCTTTTGTAAAATCCAACTTGGGAGCCCAAAACCTAACTTTGCAGGGGGCCAAATGTCCTCCGTTACACCATTTCTTTTCTGCACTATGTTATAAGATAAATCAGTACTTACATCTAATGGCAGATTTTTTGCGTGTTTCTGTTCATGTACAATATACCTGCATACATAAGTTTTTAGACCAAAGCTGGATTAATTTTTGGTACTTACATATTATCGCAATTGTTTTGGTGAGATTGTATGAATTGAAGCTCATGGTCGTGTCAATTGAGCATAAACAACACATGGAAAAACAGGTTTGCCAACTATTTTGAATGTTGGCATTGTTGCAATAATATGTAAGTACCTAAATCTTCTCGTCCTTTAATCCGTTCAGAACCAGTTGATTTTTGCTGTTAAGCCTAACTCCATTTCAAAATTCATATCAATTATTTGCCATATATATATATATAATTTATGGTTTATAATCATTCCAAATTCAGATAACACCAGTATGATCACAGGACTCAGAAAGGAGAAAACGTAATCTCGCATATGATACTGTGTTCCTTGAAGTGACCACATATATACGTAATCACGGATAAATAAATAAAAATGTAAAATATACTTAATCAGGTTAAATATCAAAAATCTCTCTCTCTCTCTCTCTCTGATATATATATATATATATATATATATATATATATAATTTATTTTCACACAAATAAACAAAACACTATGGTCACATTAAAGGTGTGTTATAAACCAGAAGATCAATATGTCTCTCGTGAATTAGAGCTTATTTTGACTGAGCTCTCTCTCTTGTAGGTTTATTATAAAAAATATCAGATTAATAAGATTTTTTAGAAATATCACAATAGTTTTCAATCAAAGCAAAGTCTTATGGTCATGAAAGTATAGCCTTCCTACAGTGGCTTAACATACACCCTCATATTGCGGGGTGTCCTGGGTCCTTGGGGGCCCAAAGCCTGACAGTCGCCAAGTATACCTACCCTTCGTAAAATCCAACTTGGGGGCCCAAAACCTGACTTTTCAGGGGGCCCAAATGTTTTATGTCATGCCGCTGCCTTTTTGCCCTATGCTATAAGATAAATCGATACTTACATATTATGGTGACAACGTTCAAGATAACTCGCTAAGTTGGCAATACCAATTTTGCATGTGTTGTTTGCGCTGAATTGGCAATTTCAAGTCTTCCGTTTCATATAATGTTACCAAAAGGCTGTGATAATGTGTAAGTACTGTGATAAATCTAATTTAAACAATGCAAATCAATTATTAAGAAGACAAAATATCCATTGAATATTAGTAGTTAAGTAGATTTAATTTTTATACTTTATGTCTAATACTGAAAAGTACAAATCATTCTTGAAAGATATTATGTTCAATTTTACTAACTAATTTTACTCTTTCTGTAATTTCTGTTCCGTTAATATTGATTCTTTCAATATTGGAAATTGAAAGGAATCATAAAATAAGTGTATTGAAATTGTTGAAACTCTTAAATAATTTCTGTATGGGAACTTTTAAGACATTTTCCATAACTTAATTAATAAGCTAAAAAAGAACTTTAAAAGTTTCAAGAAATTAGTCTCCTCAAAAGATTAATAATTGTCAACAAAAACTTATTTTGTAAACTTGCCTTTTTCAAGACAGTCACTCACAACATGCAAGCCATTTTAGAATTCAGTATGAAAATAAAACTAAAATTATTCCAAACTAGAAAATGAATACTTCAATTATTTGCCTATAAATAAATGTACGAAGAAATAAAGTAAATGTTGTGGGTTTTGAAACTGTTGTAAAATTTAAATAAATTCTGAATCTTTTTAGTATTGATTAGGATTCAATGTGGGTTGTCTAAAATTGTATTTATTCCCACATTCATGGCACCTGCTACTAACAGTGTTAATTGATTAAAAACTTAATACTATGTTCAGTCCATAAAACCATATTGCATATTCAAACATGTTAATGCCACAATTCACACACAAGCATATTCTACTGCAAAACAATAGTACTATTACTTCAAACTTCATGCGACATAATGATCATTGGATGACCACCTTTCGAAGCAGAATCAAATATGGGGTTTTAGTAGTTGGCTATGTGTAATGACATAGATAAAAGTTTTTCCAATTTTGGGTTAAAGTGTAAAATCGTGGCCCTTTGGATTTGGCGACCGGAATTGATCGCCAAACTGGTTACTTTTACAATTTTTTTTTTTATTTCTCATTAACATTTATTTATTTTCGTTGGAAAATTCCACTTCGTAACACCTATCGCTAAATTAAGCCAATTATCGCCAATTTTGGTTACTACTCTCTATTCTACACTTGAACCCAGAATGGGTTTTATAAGAATGTTGCTTACAGTTGTTTAGTTTTGATCTGTATAAATCAAACAATTTACTAACGAATCAAGTAAATTGCATTAAATTAATAATACTAGTCTTTTTTAAATAATCTGCCAATATAAAGTAAATATTTATCACATAGTTAAATTGGCTGTCAATCATATAGAAAGTGTAATTAATAATTTTACCAGCATATTAAACTTGTATTAAAAACAAGTCAAATACTTTTCGATTTATATATACAAACTAGAGAAAATCAGAAATAACAACAAAGAATATGTACTCATTTTAATACTCATGTGTTCCTCCGCGTGTAGCGTGGTAGATACGAAATATAGTTCGGTAGATTTAAGAGAATTAAGTTTGTGAATCCCAATTTTTAAAATATCTAGCCAGAATATTAAAAGAGCTTCTGTAATCCTGAATATCTTTTAAATTTGTTTGAGAGTGTTTTTAGGGGGTTTTGAGTACATGTACTGTATCAAATTTGAAAAAGGCATGCGTTCAAATCTGATACAAACACACTAATATCAAAATAAGCATGTCTACGTGATCATTTTTGAGTATTTCTTTTTTTTTTCTCCGTGAAGGGTATAAGAACATATTTTTATTTTTTAATCAAATGTTTGGTTATTAGTTATTTTTAATGCAACTAAATTGTTTAAAAAAAATAAATACAGCTAATTCGGTGTTTAAAAAAAACATAATATATATTCAAGTCTTTCCCTTCATAACTTATTCTCGAAACAAATTAACAATTATATGAACAAGCCATTGTGATTTTATTTCCGTGATCAAGTGTTATTAAATTAAAAATATGAAGCTGCTTTTAAATGGTCGAGTCATATTTTAATTTGTATTTAAAGGAAAAAAATATATAATTTCGTAATTTCTAGTATTGTCCGTATATTCAACGGTCCTGAAATAAAACCCAAAAGTGGCAACGGTAGCCGAGTCATGCTCCCGAATTCGTAGCCGTCATGGTTGAGTCATGAATTCGAGGTCTAATGCCACTGAAGATAAATCGTGGAGAGGGACTGATGTGGAGGTCTAAAGTCTTCACGTTGGTGTGGTGTGAAATTTTGGAGAGTGAGGTGCCAACTCAGATGTTATCCCCGTCGCTTGACCGAAGTACAAAATGACGAGATCCGTGGCTACAAGCCCTTGCCTTGCTTTAAATATTTGACTTTTATAAAAAGTCAAATCAAATAAAATCCCCAAAAAGGAAACTCCGTATACAATAGTGTCGTTTATCCGAACGTTTATTATCCGGAGCGTCAAATATGCGGACTAGTTTTTTTTGTCAACTGCATGAACTGTATATGAATACGTTTTTTTCAAGCAAAGCAATGCTGAACAATTGTTTCGTGTGAAACTGAAGATCAGGGATATTTGGGGAATTTCAGTTGTGTGATTTAATAAACATGTGTGCGGAATATTAGGTCAGTTTGTTTCCAAGTGAGGGGGTGTATACGAGCTGTTTTGTTGACTTGAGAACTGCTATGGCTTCGAATTCTAAACGGAAACGCAATATCTTGAACAAAGAGACGAAACTTGAAATTTTGAACCGTCTCGTGAAGGGAGAAAGTGGAGCGTCTCTAGCACAGTTTTATTATATTGAAAGTCAACAATTTCTGACATAATAAAAGCCGAGAAACCATTTTAAATTTTGCGTCGAAACTTGACTCAAAAGATGGAAGAAAAACCATGAGGGAAGCAAACGATATTGTTCTTGATAGTGCACTCTACTTGTGGTTTTCACAAAGATGGAGCAAAGGGGACCCGATATCGGGCCCTATGTAATGTAAATAAGCTTTGAAACTTAACTAGAAATAAGACGATTCGGCCGATTTCAGAGATCAAAACGAAGGTGTACAACGGTACAGTGAAAAATGAGTGATTATTTTCCACAATAAAGGAAAATTGCGACATTTTGCAGCTATTTTGCTTTTTCTTCAAGCTCGTCTCCCGCATGTGATGGTGGCCGCGGTAGCCGAGTGGTATAGGTATCGGATAGTGGCTGGCTTTGTTCGAGTTCGAGCCCATTACCACTAAAGACCCGTCATGTAAGGCAGCGATGCACGCTAAATCTGTCAAGAGCTGAAACGTCCTCCTATTGGTGTGATAGTTAGAAGAGGGGGTGCCAACTCAGGTGTCGTCCACGTCACTTGACCATGGTTCAAATTTGGTGGTCCGTCGCCCAAAACCCTTGTGTAGCTGAACAGACCGACGTTAATATTCACTGACTCACTCATCCGCATGAGATGATTTTCAATATTTGAAAAGTGACAGGTTTCATATATTACATGGATCACATTCGGTTCTCGCTGTTATCCGAACAATCGAATATCCGAACTGTGTCCGTTCCCAATTGATTCAGGTAAACGTCGTTCTACTGCATTATGTATAGAATACTTACGTAAAAAGATGAGGCTGAAAAGGTTACACATGCGAACATTCGTATCCAAAATGAATGCAGTTTTAATTATTTATGATGTCTAGACGAAATTTCTTTTTCTTTATAAATTATTCATCACGAGTTTTTTATTGTCATGTAGAAGAATTCCTCTGAAATAAATCCAGATCCAATTTTAATTCAATAAAATCGTCTTTAAAAACATTTTATGAATGCAGACGGAACAAACACTATATTTAAGTTTAAATTACAAGCATGCTACTCATTTTAATGTGTCTGTCTTCTATTTATAGAAAAATTTTATTATGCCTCAGAATTAGAAAAAATTCCGCATGCCAGAATAAGTTTCTTTAAACAATCTTATATTTCATCGTGAAATACCGGTGAGATTTTTAGTGAATATAAAACTCTGATATTTATTCTAGAATATAAAGTAACGTTGAAATAAAATTGATATTTGTTGACAGAAACACTACAAATTAAATTTATTTTACATCAGTTCAGTTCAGTTCAGGTTTTGTGGGATATGGAGCAACAAAGGCTATGATCCCCTAAAAGACAGATGTTTCTTAAAAATTAGTAGATGTCAAAATATTTCAGTTTCTGGATAAAAAATCTGAATGTTAATCTGTTAGACATAGCTTTCTCCAATAATTCTTTGAAAGTCAGGTTGTGATGTGGATCGATTTTGAGAAAATGTTTTAGATTATTTCGAGGATGAATATATCTATTGCAGTTTAACAAGATGTGGTCCAAGTCGTTTAAGCAATTACAAGATCTACAATTTGCGTTATCCGATAAATTGAATTTATGCAGAAGTCCTGGAGTGATGATCATTTTGCTGAAGATTCGAGTACATAGGATTTCTTCTCTTCTGTTTCTTGTCCATTTAGAGATGGTGCTGATGTTAAGAATATTTCCCAAGTTTACAAAATATTTGCTTGAATAGAAATTATCATTGGCTTTTTTAAAACTCTCTTGATATATTTTTATTGATGTCTTCTGAGGAAATCCAGTCGATGTAAACATTAGACTCTGTGACAGTTCTTGCGAGATTATCCGCCTGTTCATTCCACAATATATTTGAGTGTCCCGGAGTCCAAAGTAAAATCAACTGGTTATTATAAAGTGATAGAATGTAAATCTTGCTAGCTAATTTATGGATGACACTATGGGATTTAACTGAGTAATTTTGAAGAGCAGAGAGAACAGAGAGACTATCAGACAAAAATTAACAAATTCATGTTTATAATAGATCAGTGTTTCTCAAACTGTGGGGCGCCCCCCAGGGGGCGCGATGACCTTACGAGGGGGGCGCGAGCATATCGAAAATAAAAGATTTAAAAAATTAGTTTACTGGAATGAATTAAAACAAAATACTTTCAGACATAATAAAAAATGCACTATTACTGATATAATTTATAGGCGCACGCGAGCGATATTAAAAAAAAAAAGTCTCAGCAAAAAAAAACTTCTTCAATACCTAATTAGCTATCTTTGATCCTATAACCAAATAAAAAAACTTTTATTTGATTTGCTGTAATGCCATGATGCGAGATTTTTTTATTACGCATTTTTTTTAACCTAACATACTACTCTTTCTAAGAAAAACAGATCCCAGAATCGAAAAAATTTAGGAACATAAAAATTCATCACTGTTCATTATTTTTGAAATACTGCACATTATAGCTGTAATCTGTTTGACCTTATAAGTTATTGGTACAGTTAGTTATGACCCCTCTCTTATGTGTTCTTTGTTGCGCTTTATTCCATGCAAAAGAGTTTTATGATATTTGGAAAACCACGGAGAGCACACACACAAGCACATGAAGGATTACTTGGCCAAGACATATTTTTATAAATATTCTGAACATATGAAGCATACCGAAAAACGTTTCACGCAATTTTTTCAGCAGTAACATACATATTATCATAATGAATATACTTTTTACCCGGAATTGGTCGCGCGGGACACACAGATTACGAAATCGTTAATTCTGGCAAAACTGTTTATTTATTACCAAAGAAAAATTGAAAAGTTCTTGAAAGTAGGTAAGTAAACTTTCTCTTAATTAAATTATTCACTGGAATCATGATTTGTATCGTGTACAATAAAATAATTATAAAAAAAGGATTGGGGTGACTCAATAACCCCGACCGTATCGAGCGTGCGCCTGATCCCGGGTTAAAACATGTTGAAGTCTTTTCGCTTGAAAAATTAAAAATAATACATGTTTTATATTATTGATCATTATTTAACATCAGTGGCGCACACAAAGTAGGGGGTCCGGACCCCCCCCAAAGCCCTCAATTTTTTCCGATTGATTATAATTCTAAGTTTATAGTAAGCAAAATTTAACTAAGCATTTGTTATTAATGATTAATTTTATTAATTAATGCTAATTATTTAGTCAAGAATTAGTTTTTTACTGTGTTTTGTTCCCAGAAATCGACAAAATCAAAAGGAACCTGATACAAGATTGATGAACTTTCGACCCCGGACCCCCCTTGAAAAATTCCTGTGTGCGCTACTGTTTAACATCAATTATAAATGCTAATTCTGTGAGGCTTAAAATTACAATTTGCTTAAAACTAATTATAATTTGAGCAACCATTTTAAAAAATCATTTTACGTTTTTGCAAACATTGTCGAGCACTTGGCTTTGCGCTTCCCTTACAATTCAGCTATTATATCAATAATGTTTTATTTTCTTATAAATGAACTCGAGCAAAAAGAGCGGGCACTTCAGCCGGTATACTTTTAATGTATCAGTGCTGCACAGAATATTTTATAACTAATTAATTAATACTAAATTAAGAACAAGTTTAATAAGTATTAATGACGTCCTGGAGCTTGTCTTGGAAAGCAAAGTTTTTATAAGGAATGCTTATGATTAGAAATTGACCCTCTGAGTTCTTTTTCTATATTTAGCAGATATCTATATTTTGTCTTCAAAACAGCTGCCACATTTTGCAATATGTTCAATTGAGAAATTAGAGAAAGGAAAAATAACAATAATTATATCCTATTATTTTATTTATTTTGCTTAAAAGTATACAAAATTTAATACTTATGTTACTAATTTGTATGGTTTATAATTAAGATCGCCTATTGTAGCTTTAGCGTCAAATTGCATTATTATTGCATTCAGTACATTATTAATGTATAAGGGGGGGCGCGAAAAAAAATTGTGATCGAAAAGGGGGGCGCCAGTATTGAAAGTTTGAGAAGCACTGTAATAGATAGATCATCTAGAGCTTGGCAAATAGCCAGAGCTTCAGCTGTAAAAATAGAATTATTGTGATTTATTCTATAAGCAAAATGGGAATTTGCCGTAATACCTGCAATAGATGTAATTTGCTCATTTTTGAGGCATCAGTAGCTATTATATAAAAGTCCTGGAAGTTACGGTTTACCGTTTCATCAAATAAGCCCCTTATAATTTGAACTGGTAAGCTTTTATCCCGAAATGCAAAATTATTGATATATATATATATGCATGGGAGAATTGAAAACGATGTTATTCTGGGGATTGAGATAATGTGACTACTAACGGCATTCAAAGGGTTTAATATATTTATAATAGAATTTTTATCTTCTTCCATAATATTGAGATTCAGAAACTCAGGGTTATTGCTATGTAATGGAGAAAAGGTTTGGTTAGAAATTTGAGAAAGGAAAAACTTATTTGCCAATCTTCGTATTTTGTCCGACAGAATTTCTTGTCCAGCCAGTTTTAAAAGTACGATGTTTGGGGTCCATTGTGGAAGTCCCAGTGCAATTCGAAGTGCTTTGGTGTGAATGATATTAAAAGATTTCAGTTGGTTATCAGACCAACTGAATGATATATATGATTATTATATGACTAAAGTAGTAGAAGATACTGCATATACTATTATTTACTATTTTGATTAGATCTGCTGTTCTTGGTCCATGATGCTTATATGCCATAGCCTTAAGGCTATTAATTTTTTTCAAGGCTTTGTTATTTAATTGGTTTCTTAATGAAATATTCTGGCTCCGCTTGAAAAATGAACTCCTAAATATTTGATAGAGGATTGCCAAGGGAGAGAATGTCCCTCCAATAAAATATTAGGAAACGTAGTAATTCTTTTGTTTGATAACTCTGATATTGTGCTTTTATCTGGACTAACAGAAAGCTTCCAATAATTACACCATTGAGAAATTATGTCCAGCGTGTTTTGCATTTTTTTGCAAATATAATCAAGAGAATGATGAGAGCTGTAAAGAAAAACGTCGTCCGCATAAACAGAGCATTCGATGTCATTTTCCAGAGTTTCAAAAAATCATACATATAAATAGTATATAAAATGGGGGATAGAACACTGTCTTGTGGCAGACCTTGGGGAAATATCCTTATGGAGGAAAGATAGCCCTTCCATTTGATTTGAAAAGATCGATAAGTGAGAAATTTGTGGATCCAAATAGCTGTTTTTCCTGTAATACCGATTTGTAGGCATTTATAAAAGAAGACCATCTACATAAACTGAGTCGTATGCACTTTTATATCCAAACTTACTCCAACAAAGTATTTTCCATCCATTATTGCTTTATGAATGAGATAGGTAGCACTTCTGCTATCTTTAAAAGGGACGAAACCGTAATGTTGAGGGATGAAGTTTTCGTTCTGTGGTTAGAAAATAGCTTAATCTATTGGTGAGAACTCTTTCAAATGTTTTTGAAAAGATGGAAGTCAGTGCTATTGGTCTATAGCAGGATATGCGAGTTTTGCCTTTTACATTGTTTAGAATCGGGAGAATGACTGCATGCTTCCAAGAGTTTGGAACTATTGCATTATCAAATAAAATCTGAAAATATCTTAATATTATTTCACAACCATTACGATCCAGATTTTTAAAAAAGATGCTGTAATGTGATCAGCTCCAGGAGTTGAATTTTTAGAAAGTTTGATTGCTCTATGGATTTCAAAAATATGAAAAGGTTTATTAAGATTGTTGTCCTCTTTATGGAAAAATCCAAAGGAATTGGTTCATGATAAGCGTTTTTAGATGCAAAGAAGTCCGCAAAAATATTTGCTTGAATTTGAGGTTGTGTAATATATCTATTATTAACTTGTAGAATATTATACTTGGGTTCTATTTTCTTAGTATTAGAGAGCTTTTTCAGAATATTAAAAAATATCTTTTGGATTAGAAACATTATTGCAAATATTATCCCAATACAATCTTTTGGCATTTTTTATATGAAATCTGAGTTTACTAGCATATTGTTTGTATTTGATCCATAATTGCGGAGAAATGCTACGGATAGCCTTTTTTCTGAACTTCTTTTTTAATTTATAAAAATTATGGCAAAGTACCATTCCACCATGGAGTGAAAGATTTGTTAGAAATTTGAACTCTGGTATTACTGTAAATAATTTTTGAAATTGTATCAGTAAAATTATCTATATTCTTCTCTGGGTTGCTTAATATAATCTGCACTTCATTGTTCACCCTTTGCCAGTCAATTTTTTTGATTAACCTTTTACTGGGTCTTATTAATGAAAACTCGGTAATTATACTGGAGAATGGTCACTGTCAAAGAAACAATCTGAAACGTAACAGTTAGTATGTCCATAGAGACTCGAGGAGCAAATTGTGAGATCAATTAAAGAAGTTTTACCCGTGGAATTTCTATAAGTAGGAACAGTTGTGTTTAGAAGTATTGAATTAGAATCAGTCAACCAGTCAATAAAAATATTACTATTCCTTGAGCTGTGATCCGATCCCCACATCGGGTGATGCAAGTTAAAATCCCCAAAAATGAAGAAAGGATCTGTTAATGATTCAAAAAAAGATTTTATTAAGTTAATATTTAGTCCACGTGGTGCGTAGATATTTATAACATAAAAAGAAACATCTTCAATATGTATTTTGACAATAAGTATTTCTAAATCGTCTATTTGTGATATCTGTAGAGGGATTTGTTGAGCAGAAACGTTTAAAGGTACAGCTATTATCAAGCCACCTCCTGATCTATTTTGTCCATCTTTTCTCAAAATCTTTTTCCCTGGTAAATTAAATGTATCTTCATTGGTTAAAAAGGTTTCTTGAAAAATCAAGATATCTGCTTGAGAAAAGGAGGGGATATTTAACCATATGTTTTTATTTTTTAAGCTTCTACAGTTCCATTGTAAAAGTTCATGAAAAAAGGGGAAATTATTTCACTGAAATTTCAAAAATTTCCTCCCTTTTGAGGAAAGAAAAAATTTTATATATATATATATATATATATATATATATATATATATATATATATATATATATATATATATATATATATATATTTGTAGTAAAATACTGAATGATAAGATATATACAAAAATCAAGAACATATATACAGTATTTTATCCGAGTTCAGTGTTAAGTTTTCCACTATTCCCAGAAAAAAAAACTTGAACTGGGCTTATGGAGTTTTTAACATGTCGGATGCTCTTTTTTTCCTGCCCGGGGAGAAGATCACGTAGTCGAATCCACTATGCTACATACTTGAGAGAGCATTGTTTCCATTGATTTTTGTAAAACTTCCATTAGAATGCCGTTAGTTTTTCCACAACTGTTTGTCATCATTTTCTCAAACTTTCTCTATTAACACTTGTATGTTATTTTCTTGAGATTTAGATTTAAGTACTGTCGAAAGATTTTCGGAATTAGATGCACGAAATCGTCGTCGCGCCTCACTTAATGTTACGTGCTGTCTACATTTTAATTCCATAATTTGTTTTTCTGCTAAGAACGAAGAACAGAGAGAGAAAATTTGCCGGATGTGATTACCCCCTTACAGTTTATATAAAATGCAGTTCGCATTTACAGTGCACTCTCCTGAGTGAGAAGAACCACAATTACAACATATAGCTGGACTCTGACAAAATCGAGATGGATGAGAAAACTGAAACATTTAGTGCATTGTCTAGGTTTGTCAATGAATAATTGAATCTTATGATTGATAAACCAAAGCTTAACATTATCTGGTAATACAATTCCAAGTATGGTTATCAGAACGGGGGATATTTCAGGATTTGTACCCGATTTTATAAATCTGCGAATCTACAATCTCAAAATTATTATTGTCTTGTAATTCCGCAGATAATTCTTCCAATGATACATTAGTAGGAATTTCATATAGTAAGAAGTGGGAAGTAATACCCTCCCATATGACACTTGCATTAACCGAAATATTGAATAATTGATCTAAAGATAGAATAATGTTAGAAATTTGATCAAATTTGGGGATTTTACTTTTTATCTCCATATATAACAACTGTGGGTTTATTTTGGGGATAGATGACGGTTTTTGTTTATTTTCTAAAAACATATTTATCTCAGATATTTTTCTTTGACCGGCTCGAGTTCCTTTATAGACATAGGAGTGCGAAAGTATTTTGCATTCCCTGCGTCCATGCTATCTTCCATCTGTATTTTTATTTGTTTTTTAACATGGGATAGTCAGACTTTCAAAGACTCACCTTGAGTCTCTTTGCGTTTATAAAAGAAAAAACAGAATGCTTACCAAGTCCTTGTAAGAATATAAACTTAAAGAAGAAAAAAATTTTCACCAATTTCAGAAGCAAGAACAGAGATAATTCACGAATGTCTTCTTCGTTTCTTCCAAGCGAAAAACACATTAACTCAATAATATCGCGCGGTTTTTTCTCCACACATTCTATTCAACCACACACGTCAACGGCAAATTCGAATCTCTATTTTACATCTATGCATACGCATAAAAATAATTAACATCTTTACATGAGGTGAGATTTAGCTGGCTGGGTGGCGTGGTTGATATGTCGCTAGGTTTTAAAACCGTAGTTCATCGAATCATTGGCGATGATTATTCACGCCAGAAAATTGTTGTAATCCCCCCTTGTTTTTGTTTCAAGTGTTTACTCTTATTAGATATATGAACCACTTTGAGCGAGTGGTTGGCGCTATATCCAGTTCTAAACCCATCTAACGATTGGATATATTATTAAAGTTTTTGTTGTTGCTGTTAACCTAAATTGTGAGTTATGATCAGACATGAATTTATGGAATAATATACACTGCTGGCCACCGTAAATGCAGCACCAAGAAAGACAAGAGATAGCACATCAAAATTTATTTTGTAGATTGCATGTTGACCAAGTATCAAATGATTCAATTTATAGACTTCTGTGAAGTGTTGTTCCTACCAGAATCAGTACCCAGAGTAGCCGCCATTGTTGGAGATCACCGCTGCCACTCGCCTCAGCATTCATTCAAAGAGACTTTGGATGTGTTCTTGGGGTACAGCAGACCATGCAGCTTCCACACGCTGCCAAAGTTGATCGGTTGTGGCAGCTGGGGGTATAATCTGGGTCAATCGTTGAGCAACCCTAGACCACCCGGGCAAGGAGGCAATTCAATCTGGTGATTGACAAAGAACCTTTGGACAATGCGTGCCACGTGTGGTCGCGCATTATGCTGTTGAAATATGGCTGTGGCCAAGCCCTGAAGGTAAGGAAGGACAACTGGCTCCAATACCTCGGAGATGTAGCACTGGCTGTTTAAAGTACCGGCAATGCGTACTAGAAGAATGCGAGAGTGATCACCAATACCGCCCCATACCACAATACCCGGTGCAGGACCAGTGTGGCGGTGCATAACGCAGCTGTTCAGCATCCTCTCTCCATGGTGTCTCCAGACTCGAATCCGACCATCGTGGTGTTGCTGAAAGATGCGTGACTTGTCAGTAAAGACAACTTCATTCCATTCTGCCGCCCACATCCTTCTTTCATCCCACCATTGGTGGTGGAGACGTCTGTGGTTCTGCGTCAAGGGTAGACCAAGCAATATACGTTTTGCGGACAGACCACTCTGCTGTAACCGGCGTCGAATGATACGTGCAGAAACTGAATGATGCGTTACAGACTAAATGTGCTAATTCGTGATGCGTGAGCGATCCGTCACTGCCATGCACAATTTTCCTGTCCTCACGTGAAGTGGTGCACTGAGGTGTATGCGATCGACCACGTCGATCCGTCGTACCCTCATGCATCCAACGGTCACATATCCGCATTACAATTGTTTGGTTTCGTCTAAAACGACTACCGATTTCCTTGAAAGATAATCCACAATCACGGTAAATTCTATTTTATATATTTTCGTATTCCATTAAAACATCTGTTATCCCTAGTAACGGTTGTTAATTTCCACAAATTTTCTTTGTGATGTTTCAAAAAACAAATTTCACTGTAGTTTTTACGCCATATTTTTTTCCACTGTTTCAAATTCATTAACTAATTTCGTTTTTACTAAGCACAAGTATATTTAACATCATTCTTTGAAAAACATTTTCATTCATCATTCTGCGTGAGAATCTTGTTCGAAAGACTTCTAATTTCCACCAACCTCACTTTAACTTCTCTCATATCTACATAACCAAAAGAGCACTTACAAACGTCCTTAATTCAACTTTACATCAACCCAGAGTAAACAAAGGCAAAGTCTGATTCCTGGCCGCAATTAATTAGTTAATTAAGAGCAATTTCCTACCGGTTCCCAGGTACCGTAGTATGCCTACTATACATCAGCAGTACCTTGGTTATATATCACAGGTGCAGCAGACCCGTTTTAATTAAAGGAGAGCTGACGAAAGCTTAACATCGGAAGAATCACTTACGAGTTTAATTATTGGTTAAATAAGCTTTGTGAAAGCGGATTTATCATTAGAGCTTTAATCCCGAAGAGGTAGGAATTCATCTATAGCGAAATAATTTATCAAATTAGTTGTTTCAAAATATGACATCTGTGGAAATTAGTACCTATGCGTACGAATCAGAATAGTTAATCAACCTTATTTTCAACTTTTCAATACCTTATTTTTCTAATTAACATTTTTTATTTTTCAAGCTTGCATTTTTAAATGAAACGAATGCATTATATAAAAACTGCATGAAAATACGCATAACGTGTTGCGAAAGGTGAAATTTGATTTTTTTTTATTATTATTTTTGAATTATTTTTATTATGTGTTTCATACTAATAGATTGCAGAGTTAAAATAAGAATATGAGTTAAATCAGGGTTTCTAAAATTTTCAATATTTGTGACCTAATTTTCAATTATAATTATGTTTGCCCCCTCCCGTACAATACCAATGTATTGAATGCAATAATAATGCACCTTTGACATTAAAGCTACAAATGACCTTAAATATAAACTGTACAAATTTTCAAGGTAAGTATTAAATAGTGTATATGTTACTTTTAAGTAACATATATTTTAAGTAAGTTACTTGTAAGTAATAGGATAAGAGTATTATGTTACTTTTCCTATCTAATTTTTTAACTGGAACAGATTTCAATAAACCTGCAGCGTGTATTTTCATTTTGTCCAAATGTATTTTGTATTGCTTTCGTTCTCTCAGTAAATTAAAAATTTAAAAAATATTTTTAAGAGTAATTTTTAACTTTTAGACATGCTCGTCTCCCCACTTATATTTGTCTCCCTAAAACCTTCCACGCCTTTTTCCACTTAAGTTTCTATTAGGACGCGATGAGGTGAAGGAAGCTATATGCAGGACTTTTTCTAGAATTGACCACTATGATTCTAAAGCGAAGACATAGACCTACTGTCGAGACAGTGGGACCCGTGTTACACTGTGTATATAAGGTAACTAATTTTAAATTCCAATAAAGGTATTATCTTTTAATTCAACTTGTCCACTTTTCATTAGGATAGCCCTTATATAATCAGATAGGTTTCATTTCTAAGAAGGTGTATTTTTTGCTGTGATCAAATGACGCATCGAGGGGACACGAACCAAGAGAAAAATGCGATTTTTTTTTTCCTTTGAAGTATTTTAGTTTTATCTTTCTCAACGGGAGTTGATGATCGCAATATATCAAAGCCTAATACGTCTCAGGAAATAAGATGTTCTTACAATCGTGGTAAAAAATGTATAATCATTATATTAAGCGCTTGAATTTCGATTCCGGATGAGGTTGGCATCTGTTCGAAAATGCATTTTGAAGTATATTTCGCTTATAGTATACGTATGTTCTGGACTAGATATTACGAAAGTAAATTATTTTATTTGCTGTAGTGTAAAGGGAATTACAAAATAAATAAATAAAAGAGTTATGTTGATTTAGAAAATTTTTTAAATTGAGACTCATTTGTAAAGGCTCTAAAAATATTTTTATATACTAATTTTTATTCCTCCAAAATGCACATTTTCGAATAAATACATTTTAATTTTTTTATATTTTTGTATGATAGTTTTTCTTTTCAAAACACTCATACATGGGGTTTATACTCACTGTCACTTACAGTATATTAATTTACTTGATATTTTTCAGTTTCAAATTTAGGAAATTAAAAATTACTTTAAATGTAAAGAAAACTATGCTATTTTTAAGGTGAAATTAATTTATAAAAACAATGATGCTAATGATTGATAATATTTACAGATAGAAAAAATATCATATGAAAAAGATATAAAAAACCATATATTCTTTCTTAAGTAAGATCCTCAAAATATATTAAAACTATAATTTCGATTGGTAGAGTGGATAAACCACCAAAAATTTACATATCGGGAAAAAAAATTTCTATGATCCTCGTTATATATATGTATACATTTGATTTTCTCGTTTAGGTATGTAGATAATTTTTTTTCTTGATATTTTTGGTAACTAATTTTGTATTTTCTTCACAAGGATATCCATTATCTGCAGTAGTTATGTAATCTTTTTCTTAACCTGCGTATATAGGAGAGTGAGTGAATATTAACGTTGCACTGTTTAGCTACACGGGGACTGTTGGCGACGGACCTCGTAATTTTGAAAAATGGTCAAGTGACGAAAACAACAAACTGAGCTGACACTCCCTCTCCTAACTACCACACCACACCAACTGGAGGATGCTTGAGCTCCCAACAGATTTAATGTGCATCGCTCCCCTACACGGGCGAGTCATTAGTAGTTACTGGGCTCGAGCTAGTGACAAGCCAGCTACGATCCGTTACCTTCACCACTAGGCTACTGCGGCCACGCAAATATACAGGAAGGTTGGCTGTCCTCTAAAATATGCAACACCATGAAGGAATCATGAAAATTAAATTAACTTTGCGGCAAATATCAATTATAGGATGTTACGTAAAATAGTAAAGTTTGAGAGCCATCGCGAAGCGTGGCGTATGCAGCGCCCTCTGAACTGATGCTGAAAGAATATAAATAGAGCGCTGTAGTGGGACGTTGAAAATAGTTAATGATTATTTGTTAGTGTCGAACGTTTAGTGAGACCTAAGTATGCCTAAATGACGAAAAAAGAAGAAATTCCAGTAACTTACAGAGTTTGGTAGGGGATTATTGGCCTTTGAGAAGGAGGATTTTCCTATCATGCAATAGGAGCTCGTGTACAGCGAAACAGTTCCACAGTAATTCGAGTTTGGAAGCAGTGGACAGACGAGTACCGAACAACTCGAAAAACTGGCAGTGGACGACGGGAGGTGATGTCAGTGCGCGACGATCGACACCTGTTCCGCATGGCAGTGAATAACCGTACAGCTTCCTCCAGGCAGTTCACAGCACGTTGGTCTACTGCTACAGGTGTACTAACGTCGGCTTCGTCAATTCGTCGACGTCTGTTGTACCGTGGATTGAGTGCAAGAGTGCCTTTGTACATGATCCTCCTCACGGCAAACCATCGGCGGCTGCGCCTGCAACGAACTCATGAGTGCAGGGACTGATAAGCTGATTGGCACCAAGTTGTCTTTTCAGATGAATCACGCTTCAATTTGTGGGACCATGATGGCCGCATTCGTGTTAGACCCTAAACCGGTGAACGCTGCCTTCCAGAGCGCATCATCGAACAACATAGTGGCCTAACACCCGGAGTTATGGTTTGGGGTGCGATTTCGCATCATGGACGATCCAATTTTCTACGAATTGAGGGTATTCTTAATAGCAACAGGTATATCCGTGAAGTACTACAGCCCGAAGCCGTTCCCTTCCTTTAAGGCATCCAGGGAGCTATCTTTCAGCAGGATAATGCACGCCCACATGTTGCAAAGACTGTTCGAAACTTCTGTTCACCCTAACACATACAACTTCTTTCTTGGCTTGCTTATTCGCCGGATGTGTCGCCTATTGAGCACGTGTAGGATTTGGTTGGTCGGCGTGTCGCTCGTGATCTACGTCCTGCAGCTTCAAAAGACGAACTTTTGCTGCTTATAAAGGGTGTTTTTTTTTAAGGTATAGAACTTTAAATTGCAATAAAACAACGATGTATTTTTCGATTGACATTAATTTTTTTTATTCTAAAGATAATCTTGTGGCATTACATTTTAAATATGATTTCTGGCATATGACTGCCACGGCTGGCTCGGATGTAGTCCAATCTGGAAGTCCAATTTTCGATGACTTTTTCCAACATTTGTGGCCGTATATCGGCAATAACATGGCGAATGTTGTCTTCCAAATGGTCAAGCGTTTGTGGCTTATCCGCATAGACCAATGACTTTACATAGCCTCACAGAAAATTGTCTAGCGGTGTTAAATCACAAGATCTTGGAGACCAATTCACAGGTAAAAAACGTGAAATTAGGCGGTCACCAAACGTGTCTTTCAATAAATCGATTGTGGCACGAGCTGTGTGGCATGTTGCGCCGTCTTGTTGGAACCACAGCTCCTGGACATCATGATTGTTCAATTCAGGAATGAAACGGTTAGTAATCATGGCTCTATACCGATCACCATTGACTGTAACGTTGTGGCCTTCATCGTTTCTGAAGAAGGATTCCACCAGCCCATAAAGCGCACCAAACAGTCAGTTTTTCTGGATGTAACGGTGTTTTGACATACACTTGTGGATTAGCTCCACTCCAAATGCGGCAGTTTTGTTTGTTTACGTAGCCATTCAACCAGAAGTGCGCTTCATCGCTAAACAAAATTCGCTTATGAAATCGGGAACAACGGCAATCTCGTTTTGGGCCCATTCGACGAATCTACGCCTTGCTTGATCATATTTAAAATGTAATGCCACAAGATTATCTTTCGAATAAAAAAAACTCATGTCAATCGAATAATACATCGTTGTTTTATTGCAATTTAAAGTTCTATACCTCTAAAAAAACACCCTTTACAAACAATATGGAATTCTCTTCCACAAGCAGACATTCAAAATCTGTTTGATTCCATACCACTTTGTATAGCAATACTTATTGCAACGCGTAGTGGCTACACCAAATTCTGATTTCAGACATTTAATATTGTTTTGTTTTGAAAATTTCGTCATTTTTTTAAACTAATATAAGTCGATTGTGCATTAAATTTCATTTAAATCTGATGACTCCTTCATGGTGTTGCATTTTTACACAAACAGCAGTTTATACATTACAACCAAAAAAAAGAATGAGAGAAGTGTTTTTAAATATAGATATCTTTTCAAAATAACACTCATTTTAAATTACAAAAATTTAAAATGTGAGCTTCCTGAAATAAAAAAAAAGAATTATGTTAAAAAAATTCTTAATTTTTTCATTTATGTAAGAAACAAAATGCATCCATTTTATGAAATATGTTCAATTGGCTTAAAACTTTTTTAAATGTTATTTTACATACATGCTAAGAGTCTTTTTCCTAATTTTTCAATAAACTGAAAATCATTGCTTCTTTCAAAAGTTGATTTTGTCTTGCCTTTAAAAAACTATGTTTCATTCCAAATTTCCCCAATTCGAAGTTAATAAAATTTTTTGGTAGCAAGATTAGAAAGTTATTGTGTAATTTCTCTGAATTACCAAGCTAGCAAAAGATTTATATTCTTAAAACATTTCTTAATATACGGAATATCTTATGATTTACAAAAATATTGTAATTTATGAAATAAAAAAAATTCAAGCAATCCCACTCCTTTCAAAATTCAATTTCCCTTTGTCCATACTACGACAAAAAAGGACGGCTGTCTTTCAGCTTCTTCGTTAAAAATGTAAAGTTAGTTTATTTTACGGAAACTTTAGTTCCATGCTGATATTAAAAAATTCTTCAGCTTTGAATATGTAATATTAAAACGTAAAATCTTTGTAAAAAGTTATGAAGTATGTACATACGCTTCCCCTGGGTTTTTTTCTTTATATGAACATGTTATTTATCATTTTCAAATCTTGTTCCTTTTAATCAAGAATCAACTGAAAAAAATTATTTCAACTTTGAATAATAGAAAGTTATTTTTAAATGACTTTTCAAGTTGTTGAAAGGTAGTTGAATAATTCACACAACTGTGAGTGTGTTTAGAAGAGCTCTATGTTTTTAAATGGCATCTTTTAAGATTGAAGAAATAATATTTCTGGTTCCGATTCTTATAAATGCGTGATATACACTGCTGGACAATTGCTAAGGACGGATAACATTATCATCCATAGCAACCACAATATGAAAGGAAGCAAAATGTGGAAAATTAGAATAAGTGCGGGATATTAGTAAGAAGAAGTATGAGTATATATACAATTTTTTTTCCACGTCTGTTCATCACGTGATAGCGTTCATAAGAGCTTTAAAGGTTTTGACGCGTGTGGACAGTTGTTGTTTCAAGTCAAAGTTTTACAGGAAAGATTTAATAGACGAATTTAAAATTTTTTGGCATGTCTTTCTGACATCACATAGATGATTTTATGCGTGGCCGAATTATTGGAAAGATCGAAGGGCGAAAAATAACAGATGTTGCCAGGGAGTTCGACATCGATCACAGCGTTGTTTCACGGCTGTGGAAGTCATTTAAAACTACTGGAATGTGTAGTAGACGGCACGGGAGAGGTCGTGTTAGAAGTACGACACCTGCAGAAGACGGATATATCGTCCTATCAGCAAAAAGGAACAGGCGCACTACAGCTCAGCAGGTGGCAAATCAGTTTCTTGCTGCCTCAGGAAAGCAGATCTCCCGAAAATCTGTTGCCAGACGTTTGAGGGGAGGAGGACTATACGCACGCAGACCTGTTGTGTGTGTCCCATTGACCAGACAGCACCGTACTGCCCGTTTGCAACGGTGTCGTGAGCATCACAATTGGACTGAACAGGACTGGGCATGCATACTATTCTCAGATGAGAGTAGGTTCAGTCTGTCATCGGATTGTAGACGCCAACTGATCTGGCGCGAGAGTGGTACTGCCTATCGTCTAGAAAATATCCAGGAAAAGGACCGATATCCGACATGACGACCAGTATCATGGTGTGGGCCGGCATCATGATCAATGGCTGCACGCGCCTACATGTGGTTGCGAATGGGACTATGACGGGCCAACGATACATTGATGAAGTTCTACTTCCTCATGTTCGTCTTTTTCCGTGGTGCTGTCGGTGATAAATTTGTTTTTATGGACGACAACGCAACATGTCATCGAACACTCGCTGTTCAGGATTGTCTAGACAGCGACGGTATTCAAAGTCTCCAGATCTAAACCCTATTAAAAATGTGTGGTATGCTTTGGGGAGGCAAATTGCTGGTCGAAACTATCCTCCGACAAACAAGAACACCCTCATCCGTGCACTCACAGAGGAATGGGATAAATTGCCTCAACAGCTGCTGGATAATGTTGTGTAAAGTATGGTATGACGTGTGGAATGTTGCATCACACTCCACGGTGGACATATCCCGTACTGATACCTTTCTTTAAGGTGCCTGCTGACTTTTAGATGCATTGTTCCATTTCTCCGTACGCAAATCAAATGAACATTTTTTTTTTCTTTCAGATGTTTCACAGCTTTTGTACTTTCCAGAACAATAAATATTCTTTATTCTAATGTCTGAACAGTGTGTCAAATATATTTTATCCTACTAGGCCTCATGTTTCGCTTAATGTTATGCTACATAGCAATTTGTGATCCGTCCTTAGCAATTGTCCAGCAGTGTATAAGAAAAGCGACACACTCCCTCTTTCATGACAATATTTCCGAAAGAATTAAACTTAAAGACTGGAAATTTGGTAGGCACATGTTCCTCTCATGGAGTAGAGATCTGCTAAGGACGGAATTCGTGAAAATCGAACCCCAAGTGGCGTTGCGGGGGCATAAGGGCCGATATAGTTAATTATTAAAAATTTTTAATCATTAGCGTACAGTCTTGAAACTTGGAAACAGACTCCTTTCTTAAAGTGTAGATCCGCTAGAAAATGAGTTTTGTGAAAATCAACTCTCAAATGACGTTGCGGGGTAAAAATATGCCTTTTAGATAATTATTTCCATTTTTTAACTATTAGACGTAGTCTTGAAGACGTAGTCTTCTACGCAATTTCCTTCTATGGAATAGAGACCGCAATAAAATGGTTTTTAAGAATATTGACCCAGAAGTGGCTTTCTGGGGGTTTAAGGGCCGTTATAGATACTTAATTCCAATTTAAACTACTGAACGTACAGTCTTGAAATTTAGTAAACAGATTTATTTCATGGAGTAGGGATCCGTTACTAAATGGCTTTTACAAAAATTGACCCCGAAGAGGCATCGTGGGGGATTAAGGAACATTACAGATAAATATTTCTATTTATCTGTAATTGGGGATCTATTAGATTTACCTGCTTGAAAATTGGTAAGCCTGTTCCTTTTATAGAATAGAGTTCCTCTAACAAAGTGTTTTGAAAGAATCGAAGAGGGTTGTGAGGGATCATAGGCAGTTATAAAAGTCATGTTTTTAAATTGTTATACCTACATATTTGAAAGTTGTTAAGCATGTTTCTTTTGTTGAAAAGATATCCACTAAGAATGGATTTTACATAACTCCTGGGGGGGACTTTACTGGAGCGTTTGGCAAAAAAATTCCCATTATACTTGGACTTCAATAATGAAATTTGGTTTGCATGTTTGTTTTGTTCAATTGAAATCCGCTAAGAGCGGTTCTTTTGCAAATCGACTCTCAACGGGGTTACGGAGTGTATTGATATTAACAATTCCGGCTTTACTCTATTAGGTTTAGACTTGAAATTCGGCACACTCACACATGCTTATTGTATGGAGTGGATATCCACTGAAAAAGAGATCCACTGATCGCTAGTTTTTTGTCCATCATCCCTATACTCTTGGTATACTCTTGACACTGTAGACCTTGAAAATCCTAGCTGTCTGACGATTTCCGAAATTGAATGGCCCATGCGTCGCGCGCTTACGATTTGTCCGCTATCGAAGGCGTCTAAATCAGGCAGTTTACCCATGCTAGCTGTTCCAACAATATATATACGTGGAAAGTTCTTAGAGTACCTGATACCCGCAGGGAAACTTCACCTCCAATCATTGAAAAATTTTGGGTGAGCATTGTTTCGGCTTTACCTTAGCCCAGAACTGCATTAAAGTGTGAACAATTTATAAGGGTTTTTTTTCTTGGAAAAGTGAATTTCACTTGTGACGGAGAAATACTTGGAATGAGAAAAATTCCAACAACTAAATCAGAACAACCACAGTACGCGCTATATATGCAGTTACCATAGCGCCATCTCTTGGGCATAAATATGCGCAGCGCTACACAATATTCATAGCACTTGCTATTCCGAATTTAGTGGCACTTCCGTGTATATATATACATATATATATATATAAACATCATATATTTATGCACATCATCAAATACCCAGCGAAACGGGCGGCTATTTGTACATACTTTCGAACTTAAAAAGTACACTGGTGTGCAAAAATTAAGGACGAAGTCGAAAAATTAGCATATCAGCTGAAACGAAGAGGCAGAGCGGACAGAAAGACCAATCAGGAGATTAAGTAAGGTGATGTACGATAGCACATGCGCAGATATGCAGGTAGACGTAATGGGGGAGTGTCTGAGTAGTATAAAGCATGTTGTCGGTGTAAGATCAGTATTTCTGTCAAAGAGATTGCACGCCGTATAGCAGTTAAAATCACACCGAGTTGCTGCCTCAGCGAGAAATGGCGAATAATCAATCTGTTAGACGACATCTGGATGCTTTTACCCGAGGTCGAATCATTGGGAAGTTGGAGGAAGGCCGCAGTGGGACAAGTGTGGCTGCAGAGTTCGGAATTGCTCACAGCATCGTTTCGCGACTTTGGAGACAATTTCAAACTACAGGAACAGCTATCCGGGGGTTCAGTAGTGGTCGTCCACGAGGAACCACAACCGCAGATGACCGGTACATTGTTTTACAGGCCAGAAGAAACAGGCGGCAGACAGCGGGAGAAAATCGCTAGACACACGACACTGGCGACTGGACGACCGATATCGCGTTTTACCGTGGCCAGAAGACTGCATGGTGGTGGTCTGTTTGCACGACGCCCTGTACGGTGTGTACCTTTAGCGCCTGCCCATCGAAGAAGGCGTTCTCTGTGGTGCTGGGAACACCGGAATTGAGAGACAATGAATGGGGACGAGTACTCTTTACAGATGAGAGCAGATTCAGTTTGAGTAGCGATTCTCATCGCACACTCATCTGGAGAGAGCGGGAAAGCCGCAATCATCTCTCGAACATCATTGAAAGGGACAGGTATGGAGGTCGCGGTGTTCTCGTTTGGGGAGGCATCATTCTTGGTAGTCGTACAGACCTTCACATCTTCGACGCAGGTTCAGTCAACGGGACCCGTTATTGTAACGAGATTCTTCTTCCATATGTGCGTCTTTTTAGAGGCTCTATGGGTCTGCAGTTCCTTTTCATTGACGACAATGCACCATGTCATCGCACAGTAGCTGCCGAACAGCTCTTAGAGAGTGAGGATATTGAGCGTATGGATTGGCCGGCACGATCTCCGGATCTCAATCCCATCGAGCATGTATGGGATTTTCTAGGCAGACGCTTGGCAGCTCGTACCTTACCACCAGTAACGATTCGGCAGCTTCGATTGGCGCTGCAAGACCAATGGGCAGCAATACCTCAACAACTGATTGACACCCGCATTCTCAGCATGGGCAGACGCTGTGAAACCTGCCTAGCAGTGAGGGGAGATCATATCCCCTACTAAAGACCGGATGTTTCTTGCTGGACACCCATCACAGGGATGTTTTGACCTTCAGTCGCATTGCGCATAGCTTCTTTTTATCCCTCTGATTTCTCTTTAGTAAGTGTTGCCAACATATTACACATGTCCTTACGTATTGGGGATCTTACAGTATTAAATGTGTTGATTTGGAAAGCTTTTGTACAAAGTTATATTGAAAAAATCGTCTCGTCCTTAATTTTTGCACACCAGTGTATTAAAAATATGTATAATTTTTGTTTTAAAAGAAACCTCAACCGCATTTGTAATATTTACTTTTTTGATACTTCATGTAAAAACTATTCAAAAATTAAATTTTTACACATATTTTTTAAATACTCATTTTGAAAAGGGAAAAATTAATTCATACAAAAGTAAAAAATATCTAAATTTTAAGGTTAATTCTAAGTTTTTTATTACTTGTTTTTTTTTTAGAATTTTTAATGCATCTATTTTATTTCTCTGTTAATAATAACTTATTGCAAATTGTAAATGTTTGGAAGTTATTCTATTTTACACTGGCCTACAAAAATTAAGGACGAAACTGAGAAAATAGTATGTGAGTGAAAAAGTAAAATGGATCAGAAGAACAATCAGGATACTTAGACATGGACTGGCCATCAATTTCACCGGATCTACCTCTAAACAAACACCTGTGGTACACTCTAACGAGATGTTTTACTTTATGTAACAAGTTCCCAACATCAGTTTTTGGAGTTGCGATTGGCATATTAAGAAGAAAAGGCTGCAATGTCTCAACATGACGCCTGACGCCTTTTACTCAAAATGGATGTACCATACAGTCGAGATTGATCCCATAATCTTTTCCATTCTCTGTCCAATTATGCTTGAAGCCGATTTTTTCCAATAAATTTAGTTTATCATTTGATTATTTTTCGAGGGGAAGAGGGGAAATTTACGCACTTTTCCCTTGTTCTTACATCGTGGAAATCTTATTGTATAATCTTGTGCGTACTTTAAATGTCTTTGTACAGCATTATGTTCAGGGAAGTCTTAAGACTCTTTGAGGCTCTGGACCCTGGGACGTCTTACGCGTCTTTTCTTTAACAAGTCCTTTGGGTTCTTTGGACCAGAATTAATGGCAACTCTTTCCCAACCAAATCCAAGAAACGAGAAGTGAAGAGATGCAAATAATATAGGATAAATATAGAATCTTAGAGTAAGCATAGGGCAATGTAAAGGAATGTTAGACAATTGACGTGCGTTGTGGCAGTTGATGATTATTGAAGAAGTTAGTCGTCAAGCTGCATATCATTGCAGATAAAGACAAGTAGCGTTACGGACTAATATAAGGTAGGATTGATTATTTATTAGAATTGAGGATTAATCGGTTCGATTACTGAGATTGGTCTGAATTAGAAATATAAATATATATATTGTGTGTTGCGCATCGCGTCATCGTAGATTCTCTCATATTAATTATTGTAATTAAATTTGTTAAAAGTTTAAATTGAATATCTTAATAAAGTCATATTAAGATAATGTTTGATCCGAGTTCTTTCGCTAACCCTACACCTCTAGCTCACGCTGATACTTCGAGGGATGTACTTCCTAGGGGAGGTACATCACAACCCAAAGAAATCTTTATATTTGATGCCCAGGACCCATATGCAAAAGCAGGTCCTGTCTGAGATCTTTAAAAGAAGACAGTATTTCATGCATGTCAGAAACACGCATTGTCAAATACTCGCTCAAACGGTATTTTGAAACAAATAAATGAGATCGAGGCTCACAATCTCAAAAACTTAGGTACAAACCGGCTCGACCGACGGCTGAATTTCGACTACATGAGTTGAATGATTGTTTATGGTATTAAGCCTAGGCCTAGACATGGCCAGCACATAATAATACGGCCTTATCATTTTTGCCATTTGACAGGAAGTTTGAAATTTCCTTGTTTCAGAGAAATGGTACGGGAATAAGATTTGACCATTAAAATTATCCGGATCATGATCTTATTAAGACTGAGTCCAAACCGAAATAAGGCCGTCACCGAGGATGAGGCCCTGGGTACGAGTCCAGTTGGTCCATGCCTTAGGTCGTCCCTGATTATATTACAAAAGTCACTTCGTCCTTAATTTTTACACTCCAGTGCACATAGAAGAATGAATTAAAATAATTTATCTCAACCAAAGAAGTATTAGATTATAGATAGCCTGAAATTGTTTACGTTACAGAAAATTTATTTTTTTAATTTTTTGGTCTGTTTATAAAGAAAGTTTTTTTTCCAGGTATAGAAGTTTAATTTGGCATTACTTTCCAAGATGGCGACCGATTTAACAACTGTCAAGTGATTTATTCTCAGTTTGGTTTGGCAATTCACCAAAACGATCATCAAGCAAGGCGCAGATTCGTCGACTGGGCCCAAAACGAGATTGCCGTTATTCCCGAATTTCATAAGCGAATTTTGTTTAGCGATGCAGAGCACTTCTGGTTGAATGGCTACGTCAACAAACAAAACTGCCGCATTTGAAGTGAAGCTAATCCACAAGTGTATGTCGAAACACCGTTACATCCAGAAAAACTGACTGTTTGGTGCGCTGTATGGGCTGGTGGAATCATTGGTCCGTACTTCTTCAAAAACGATGAAGGCCACAACGTTACAGTCAATGGTGATCAGTATAGAGCCATGATTACTAACCTTTTCATTCCTGAATTGAACATTCATGATGTTCAGGAGCTGTGGTTCCAACAAGACGGCGCAACATATCACACAGCTCGTGCCACAATCGATTTATTGAAAAACACGTTTGGTGGCCGCCTAATTTCACGTTTTGGACCTGTGAATTGGCCTCCAAGATCTTGTGATTTAACACCGCTAGACTATTTTCTGTGGGGCTATGTAAAGTCATTGGTCTGGTCTATGCGGATAAGTCACAAACGCTTGACCATTTGGAAGACAACATTCGCCGTGTTATTGCCGATATACGGCCACAAATGTTGGAAAAAGTCATCGAAAATTGGACGTCCAGATTGGACTACATCCGAGCCAGCCGGGGCAGTCATATGCCAGAAATCATATTTAAAATGTAATGCCACAAGATTATCTTTCGAATAAAAAATTTCATGTCAATCGAATAATACATCGTTGTTTTATTGCAATTTAAAGTTCTATACCTCTAAAAAACACCCTTTATTATAGAATTCAATACATTGATATTGTATGGAGGGGGAGACGATGAACATTATGATTGAATATTGGATCACAAATATTGAATGTTTCAGAAGCACTGGCCTAAATGAATATATTTTGGAGTTCAAGTAGTTTAAAAGTATTAAAATATACTTTTAATTCTTTTAAAATAAGTCATTCTTGTGAATATTAAGAACCGTACACGGATTTCCATTCCAATTTGACCTTGGTTGAAAAGCATATTAATGTTTTACAGATTGCTCGGGAAAAATTAAAGAAAAAGCCATTGAGAAAATCAATTTTATACAATTGTAGGACCATGTAAAAAAATAAATCTCTTTGTCGTGTCTCTCGAAACTCTTTCTTTCTTAAATTCATTTTTTTCTCAAATCGTGGAGTAGAGCTTTCTTCACGATGAAATTTAATAAAAATGTTACACGACATTCTTCTTCCCCTTAAACATCCTAATGGATAAAAGCTATATACTGTAGAAGATATATATGACTATTTTAAATGTACAGAATTTTTTTTTATTTAAAGAACTTCTATAGTATTTCATTTTTTTTAAATCTTCTTTTTTAATCAACTTGTTTAGAATTTTCGCAGACATCCAACAAAAATTCTCAAATTATTCTGAACAAGTTTTTGACTAGTTACATATTTTCAAGTTGTCTTATGAATCCTTTTAAATGTTGCAATCTTCTACCAGATTGAATTTCCAAGAACTAACTTTTTTTTCCTATGAGTACACTATTTTATTTATAATATAAAAAAACTGTTGCAGAATTTCATTTGGCTATAGAACTTATTTAAATTTTTCTTTACTTTGTAGATACAGTCGGACCTTTATATAACGAAGTGGTTAAATCCCGAAAAAAGTTCGTTATATGGAAAAAAAAAAAGAAAATTTTAAATTCATACGCACTTTATTCTAAAAAAAAGTAATTATTCACACCTTTTTTGTAAATCAATATCTATTTATTTTGTAAATCTTACCCAAAAGAAAACAAAACAAAAAGAAACTGCAAAGAAAGCAAGAAAAAAGAATGTCAAAAAATGCACCGTATTTTCGACATCAAGAAAACAATATACATATTCTGTAAATATTAATTAATTTTAAAGACATTTTCTATACTTTAAAGGATAGAAGTAATTTTAAATATACATTTTTTTATAGCTAGAACTCCACTGAGGGTGAAAGAGGATATCGAAGATGTTTCTAGTGAACTGCACACTGGGGGTTAAAGGTTGTACTTCTTGGATGAAACTTTCAGAATTCTATTGCTCTCAGCGAGTTAGGCACCTAATAAACACAGTTCAAGATTTATGACCACCATAAAATGTGTTAGTAGGAAATAACTTTAAATGTCCGGAAATACTTTAAAAATAAAGAGGAAAAAATTAACTTGCAAGGAAAATTTCGTTATATAGAAAATGCACTTCGCTATAGGGAGGTTATTTTATGAACAAACTCGTGAAATGTTCTTGGTTCCAGGAAAAAGTTCGCCATACAGAAAAATTCACAATATAGAGGTTCGACTGTACTTGATTTTAATATTCGTTTATTTCAAATAGGGGGGAGGGGGTATCTTTTCCTTCAAAATCTCCATGTACATAAAAATATTTTTTCTTCTAAAAAAATAAATAACATTTAAAATAATCACTTTAATATTTCCTTTGTTTATCTATACGTTGATTAACTTTATTTCAACATTAATATAGTCAGTTTATGTGATTTTAGTTTTAAAAATGTTTGAAACATCCAACTTTAAATCAGTTGAAAGAAGAGAGTTAAAAATATAATTAATAGTATGACACTTCATCACACTTCCGTTCTGTTGACACATAAATTCCAAATTCGAAAAGATTAATGCAATGTTTCTCAAACTGTGGGGCATGCCCCCTAGAGGGGCATCATAATTCTACGAGGGAGCGTAGCATATTGAAAAGATGACAACAAAATGTTACTTAAAAAAATTATTAATTTCCTGAAAATAAACAAACAAGATATACATTCTGACATAAAAAAAATGAAATAAACTTTTGGACTGATATAATACACTTATAAATGCACCAGTACTGCACAATGTATTTCATAATTAATTTAATAGTATTAAGTTAAGAACAATTTTAAAATATATAATTATTAGTGACGCCATAGGCTTGTCAAATATAACATTTTTACAAAAATTAACACTTATCTTGATAAATTGTACGGTTTATAAGTAGTCACTAAACTGCTGATTAAAAGTTACGTGATTCTCTCCGCAGTGCCATTGTTTCCACGCAAGCGCGCGTGTGGGATGTATTGGGGGAGGATGAAAAGGAATAAATAAGTAAAATGTTCTCTGAAATAAACAAATATTTCGCAAATATTATTACGATCTTTTTATTGTATTCCAAAGCTTTCTTAATAATTTTACAGATAGAAGTGCACAGAGAAGATCGTACTTCGGAAAGAGTACGTGCGGGACAGTGAATGCTTTGGCTGAGCGAAACGCTTATATACACCGGTGGTACTTAAGTGTTCAAAATCGTTTTATAACTTTAGCGTCAAAGTATAGTATTATTGAATTCAATACATTGTTATTGTACGGAAGGGGGTACGATTAAAATTATGATTGAATATTGAGTCGCAAATCTTGAAACTTTGAGAAGCACTGGATTAATGTAATTTTCCTCTAAACCGTAATGAGGCCACGGTAGCCAAGTGGTCATGGTCTCGAGGCCCTTATGTCATGATTTCAAGCCTAGAACCCCTGAAGACCTGTGGCCGCGGTAGTATAGTGGTCAAATTCATGGACTCGTGGCTGGCGTAACATGAGTTGGAGCCTAGTGCCGCTAAATATGTGCCATGTATATGGGTCTGATGCGTGTTAAATTTGTCGAGGCTCAAACGCAATCCCGTTGGTGTGGAGTGCATGTTAAGAAGGGTGGGTGCCAGCTTAAGTGTCACCCTAGTCACTTGACCATGGTTCAAAATGACCCTCGTAAGGCTTTATAGTGGGGTGTTCACATAAGAACCTGAAGTCCCACTGTGCATTAAATCCGTCATTGCTCAAAGTCCTCCCGTTGATGCGGTGTGGAAATTCGAAGGAGGGTTCCAGCTTAGGTGCCCTCATCCATGGAACCTGATTCAAGATTCTGAGGTCCGTTGCAAAAACCTATAGCATTGTTTTGGACTTTAACGTTCATAAATACACACCCTCCGAAATTTGAGACAAACACATTTTATTTATTCTTTACTGGTCATTCTAATTTTTACTCTTCCTCAAAACAAGAATGATGAAAGAATTTTGACAACCTACATCTTTCTTATGTCACTCTTTCTCTTTTTTTTTTCTCCATTGAAGGAATCTTAAAATACTCTCAATCCTATATCTTCCCCCGATTTGTCAGATTTGCACACATTTCTGAAGGCGAAACTCATTTGCTTTGTGCAAGAACTGTGAAATTGAAAATTTATTCTGTACCTTTCAGTTTCTGGAGTCGTTTTTCTTCAAATCCTGACTCTTTGATTCTTTAAGATTCATCACGCTTCAAGTCATTTAATCAATAAAGAAGAGGAATCCTCACTTTATGTTCTTTTGTTGCATCACAAATCAAATCTCGTGTTTCTTTTTTCGGGTGTTTTACTTCATGTAATTGCTTTCATGTATTTTTATTTATTTATAATTATGTGAAGGTATTCAAATCTTATGAAATTACTTTAAAATAACTTACAGTTTAAAAAAAACTAAAGAACACGCTTTTGTAGTGAATTGAACTAAAAAGTAAAAAAATAATTCTTAATGTAAGAATAAAATGATTAACGAGAAAATTAATGTCATTGGGATAAAAGCATGGGGGTGCTCTATATTAATTGTTATAATTTCTTACTAGTTCTATTCCGAAATGCTGAGTTAGTGTATAAATGTAATACAAATCACCCTACGCTTTTACCACAATGACATTATAATTTTCTTGTTAATCATTTCATTCTTATATTAAGAATTATTTTTTTACTTTTTAGTTCGATTCACTATAAAAGCGTGTTTTTTTTATATATCTTATTTTTTAGACTATAATTTATTTTTCATTTCTTAGTTCGATATAAAATAAAAGCCTGTTTCTTTAGTTTTGAAAACTATAATTTATTCTTTGTTGAATTTATCCTTGAGTTTGAGATATTTGGAGCCGGAATTATGTGGCTGCTGGAATTAGTCTTGTTCTTCAATAGCATTAATTGATGGGTATGAAAGGTATTTATTCTCTCCGCTTACAGAGCCTCGGATGAGTCCCATATCTTTATTTTTCAAAGATTCCGTCTCTACAAATGCAGGTCTAACTAATAAAAGTGTGTTAAGCAGAAATATTAAATGTCAATCGTATTATCACCTTTTAAACGTATTGATACCATGTTAATTCGTATCATCACTTCTAAACATATTGCTTCATCAAAATAAAAAAATATATATTTAGCAGTTAGAACAAAAATTTATCACCTTTTAAACGTATTCTATAATGTTAATTCGTATCATCACTTCTAAAAGTATCGCTTTATAAAAATAAAAAATATTTAGTAGTTAGAATAGAAATTATTATTATTTACACATGCACGAGTCTTTTTTTTTATTTCCATTTTCACCCTGTACTTTTTCACATAAAGAACACTTTTTTGTTTTATTTGTATTAACCACAAGCCTATTTGTGGTTTAAGGGCTGTACCAAAATCTTTTAGTCCCTAAATTTGGAATTAGTCGCCAAATCTGAAAATAGTCTATGCAATTAGTCGCGAAATCTCGAAATCCTTATTTTTGTGAGGATCCTGATCAGAACAATGAAACAAAATTATCAAATTATTGTATTGTCATTGATCCTCGACAAATGTGCAAAATTTCGATAAGCTGACCTTTTAAAGTGGGTAAAAATTGAGTTCAAAGTTTCCATTACATACAAGTGAAACTTATAAAAGCGTGTTAAAAAGATTAAAATTTTATTTATATTTGCTACACTTAAAATAAATTATAGTGTTCGCTTAACAAGCAAATAAAATCTCTAAGATACATTAATGTCATACAAACGTTATTATTCAATATATAAAAACAATTCATCAGTTGTGTTGTCAAATTAATTCAAAATATTATACTTTAACGAAGGGTTAAAAACCCTGAAATTATTTCATTTATGAACTCGATAAAACGAACTTATTTATTTATGTTTTTTTCAATCTATTGTTAAATAATTTAAATCCGGAATTAAGATCTAAATCTTTAAAAGAAAAAAATACTTGTTTTGGATAGTTTATCAAAATGTGATATGCAAGTATAAAGTAAAAAATTATGAGAGAAGTCAATATCAATAGACATTATAGTCTAATTCATTCATTCTTAGAGCAGTCGTTGTTCAACTTCGTTGTTTAATCATGGCTCAAAATGAGAAAGAGCTTTGACTATATTAAATGCATCTTTTGCATGCAGCATGGGCCACAGTAGCGTAGTGGTCAAGGTCATGAACTCGTTCAGATGTATCATGAGTTTGATTCTCATGCAGCTGAACACTCGCCGTGCAGAGGAAGCCGCTGCATGTTAAATTTGTCGAGGCTCAAAATCTTTCCGCTTGTGTGGTGTGAAAATTAGTAGATTGGTTCCAGCTCAGATTTCATCCTCGTCGTTTGACTATGATTCAAAATTACGACATCAATCGCCAATAGCCTCGTGTTGTTTTACAGTGCAACCTTATTTTCACCCCCCATCTCTGCATGGCGCCCTAAGGGGCTGCCAAAAATGTACGACAAATATTGGAACTTGAGCAAAATAATTTTTAAAGAACTCTCCATGAGAAGAGTTTTGAAAAAAAATCTTTTAATCTTAATGAACTTTTAAGCTTTTTAATTTCAAACTCTTAATTAAGATAAAGAAAAAAGAAATCTCAAGTTAGGTTTATTTAATCACAGGTGTAAGTTCATTGTACCAAGCTCTTAATTTTTAACATAACATAAATATGCATTTTTCTTCTTTTTAGATTCAAATTCCTGAATTCCATTTGACATGAAAGGGATGAAATAGAGAATGTTTACAAAAATTAAATCCTTTCGTTTAAATAATAGAATAAAATATGTTGTTTCCTCTTACTTTCTTGTTTTAAGTATAAAATAATACTGATATTGAGATATTTTTTCATAATAAATCTCTTAAAGCTGATAATTCATCTTTACTAGGATGTACCACGGTTAATTTGATTTATCTAAAATTTATTAGCTTAGACTTTTTGCAATATGTACTTTTTTAATAAAAAAGCAGCATAACTTTGAAGATTAAATATTTTTTCAATAAGAATTTTTAAAAACGATGGTAAAAATTAATAAGCTAATTAATACAAATTAAGAAATAAAAATGTTTAAATGCATTCAATTACTTAATGAATGTGCCATTCATATATACACGATTAAAAAGTGAAATGTGATCCTTTTTTGATATATTTGAATAATATATAAAGTTATTTGATGTATACCAAATATAAATTACGATTAAACTTTAAACAATTATTTGATGGTTAAATTAATAATAGTAATTCCAATATAGAACAAATTTACGACATAGATATATTATGAGCGAGTTATGACTAAGAGCGAACAAACAAAACTGTTTATTTTAACAGTAAAAAGAAAACAGCACTACCCAATTGCACAAATAACATTTTAAATGCGCGTCGTTGCCAAGTGGCGAACGTTCGTATTTTAGATATTCGTCGTTACTTGTCGTTTGCGTCGTTCTTCTCTCTCACACTCCCGTCGTTTTGTCTCTCGTTTCAGTGTTTTTTCTGTCCCTTGATCGCTCGCATCTTTGTCTAGCTCGCTCAGTCACGTCTCAAGACCCCGACAGGTGCTGCCATCATATGAGGGATTTATGTATATATGTATATATATATATATATATATATATATATATATATATATATATATATATATATATATATATATGGAGTTGTCGCACGGAGTTCTGGACATTTCTTATAGGACTATACTCCAATATATGAACACATAGAAACATAATGAACAACATTTAGACAAAGACTCCTTGCACTCAGTAATGATACAGTTCATGACTTGATCGTATAGTTTTTACACAACAGTTTACATTAGTAACACTGTTCTTCACTTAATTCATGATGGTTTCTGGAGTTTAGGTGATGAGTGGCCTACGTGTCATTCTCCTTGTAGTATCCCTACATGGCCAGTTAACGGTTTTGTCCAATCTTTTTTTCAACAGCGTTTGATCTCCGACCTGCGCGTCGAGTCCTCGTTCACTAACAATGACTCTCCTCTCGTTAGTTCGCTGGTCGCTGCGTTGCCAGCGCCACCTAGTTAGTATTACATGTTGAAATTCCCCACATATATATGCGTGCGTGCGTGTGTAATAATTTCCTTTAGAATTCTTTTAATTGACACTTTATTTTAATAATCTTTAAATAACTTTTAATTCTTTGGTTCCAAAATAACACGCTAATCTTAATCTTACTCGAATAGTAACATTGCATCAGAAATCTCATTCTCGATCCGTTTTAAGCAATAAAATCTTTTGTTACAAAGCAGTCACGCGATCTTCACTGCCGGTGAAAAACGAAAGTCTTCTGTGCTCATCCCTCTTTTGTCTCCGTCTCGTCATCTTGGATATGTCTAAATGGCTTCATCTCTTTTATCCCTTGTGTATTATGTGTTCGCGTGCTTATTGTGATGTCGCATAGCCTTTGATGATTTATGTGAAAATAAAAGAGAGTAAAAGGAAATCAGAAGTTCTCTCTCTCTCTTCGTTTACTAAGACATAAATAACTATCGTCAACCCTACATATAATAAACCAAAGTAAATAGGTTTCGACTACGTTATATATATATATATACACTCAGGAACATTGAAAATAGCGACCCAAGAAGAAAGCATCGGATTGAAATGAAATTTAATACACATAATGACACAGATGAGAGATTCACTTGATCTCAAAATCAAGACAATTAAACAAATACAGGGTGTGCAACGACACAAATACTGGGCAACTTCAATAGCGCGTTGGACCACCTCCAGCTGCAATACATGCCGCCACACGGTCCGGCATTGAATTGATTTGACACCTTGTGTTGTCCTGAGGCAGATGGGCCCACAAATCTTGAACAGCCAACTTTAAATCATGTACAGAGTGACACGATGGCATCTGCTGTTTTAGCTGATCCCACACGTGCTCAACAGGGGCCAAATCGGAGAAGCGGGCCGGCCATGGAAGAGTCTGAAAATGACGTAGGAAGTCTTGAGCAACTATTGCTGCATGCGGACGGGCATTATCTTGCTGGAAAATTGCCCCTGGGAGACCATTTAGGAAAGATCCTACATGGGGTCGAAGAATATCATCAACGTAACGTTGGCACGTTAAGGTTCCACGCATCACAATTAAAGTGGACCGGCTATCATAGGCTATGACCCCCAGACCATTAAAGCAGCTGTGCGGGCAGTGTGACGTAGAGCAGTGTGGGGGGAATTGTACCGCTCACCAGGGCGCCTCCACACCCGTACACTGTTATGATCTGTCCCCAAAACAAACCGGGATTCATCACTAAACACAACATTTTGCCAATCTGTGACAATCCACATTGATTTGGCTTGGCACCACTGTAGACGCAGTTGCCGATGCTCCGGTGTTGAAGGGATTGCATGGAAAAAATGCTTGGATTTAAGATTTGCTTCTGCAAGGTGTCTGGAAATTGTTTGTGGAACAATTGCTACGCCTACGTCAGCTCGTATCGTTGAACGAGTCACTGTGGGGTCCACAAGTGCTTGCCACACGATCCTTCGATCCTCTCTCCTCGTGGTCTTCCTGGTCGCTCCAGACCCGGTTTTCCGTGCATGGGTACCTTCTCGTGCCCACTGCTCCCAACAATTCCTAACGGCACAATCCGAGCGATCCACCTGGTCAGCTACACGGCGCGTCGACCAGTCTGCAGTTTTCATCCCGATGATCAGGCCTCTCTCAAACTCGCTTAATTGTGAGAAATGTCTTCTAGCACGTTTATCTGGTATGTTTCGCTTACCAAAGTCTTCCTACAATAGGCGGGTAATCATCACGTTTATGAATCTTCAAATTTGCTCTGGCTTATATAGCACCCTCTTCCTGATTGTAGCGCCACCTCGGCGTGTATGAGCATGTGTATTGGCACAAAACGTGGATCATTTGCATATCACATTACGCTGCACTTATTTGCAAAGTTTCACGATTGTACTAAGCTTCCTTCTTGGGTCGCTATTTTCAATGTTCCTGAGTATATATATATATATATATATATATATATATATATATATATATATATATATATATATATATATATGCATATATATATATATATATACACATATATATATATATATATACATATATGTAAAGCAATTAAAGAATATATAAGAAAACCGAATGGTTGAATAAAACTTGGTATGTAATGATTGAGAAGCTAACGCATGTTTTCATGTTTTTCTTCTTGATAAGAAGTAAACGTATTCCGACAGTTGTAAAAAAATGTAACATTTATATTCTTTATTATATATGAACATTCCGGATCTAATTATTGCGAAAAGTATTCTTGGAATGTAGTGTCTTTATTTTATCCTGCCCTTTGTCAACTGATAGAAAATAAAAAATGTTTATAGTGCTATTTTTGTAGTTTTGGTAAGGAAAAAAATATATTTTCATAAACTATATGATTATATCCTTTTCAATTCCTACTATTATATATAGCTTACACTCTCTCTCTCTCTCTCTATATATATATATATATATTTATTTATTTATCTTCGTAGAATTTTCAATCGTCAATAAAATACATTTTAAAGCTCTCAATTGACCTCAAATTTTATATACATGATTATTTTGGATGGCAATACACACACAGTAATTTAATTATAATTAATAAAAATTAGTTGATTAAAACTAATTATTTAAAGAATTGCAAATACAGCCATGTTGGCATCATTTTTGGCGACTTAGCGACCATTTTGGAGACTTGTATCAAAACTTGAAAAGGTTTTTTGCTCCCGTTTTAAAGCATTCAGTTGAACTGAAAATTTATATGCACAATTTTGTTTTGGATGACAATACGACACTTTAATGATAATTAATAAAAATTAATTACCTCTTAATATTGTGATTCTATCATATGTATATACATATTTATATTAATTGCAACTGTTTAACAAAAAGTAGCTAAAATAAAATGTTCTTTGTTGATCTAAGTTGAAATTGACTTTAAAAAAATTTATATTACTTGTTTTCACATACAAACAGTTTTTTTTCAAGTATCGTTGCTGTAGTTTCAATGAGTTGATGTTAAAGAACATTGGACATCCCCACTTACATCAACATTCTTAGATAAACTTCAATTACAATGTTTCAGTCGCCCTTATGTGATTTTATGTAATTTCTTAATGCCCCGATAGATATCGAAACATGATTGGTTTTGTTCATTTTTGGAAGTTATTTTGAACAGTTTCGTCTACAGTTGAATCTTCGAAATAAAATTTAAAGATTTATTTCATAGAAAATAGAAATCACGCAACATACGCTTTTGGAATTTCAAGAAGAAATAAAATTGTCTTAAGTTGTTGTTTGTTGTAATTTCTTTTCAACATTAACAATTATGACGAAAAACCAATTTTTGCAGGAACTCTTTTCCCCTGCTTAGTTTTAATATAATATTACTTTAGTGATCAATATGAAAGTGAGAAATGCATTTACTGCACTTATAAATTCCGTTCTTTTTTAGTTACTGTATTCTGTAAATATTATCTTATCTTCTATTTAATCTTTTTTTCTAATGGCAAGTCCATGTTCATTCATCAGAATTTTTTACGAATATACACTCAGACGTTTCGTTGTCCATTTTAAATCCCAGACATCTTTTGAAAGCAATTAAAAGAAGATTAATATACAGAGAATCCGTCGAAAAGTTTCCAAATGCTATAGTTTATTATTACGGAACTATTAAACAGAATGTAATAAACTGTTCATTTGTGGATTAGAAAACCTTCCGAACTTTTTTAAGTCTAGTCCGATCCGCCGCACATTTGCGCATTATTCGCTTATAGCAGACGATACACTTTTTACATTGACTTCTCTAGTAAAGATATTTACGCAACAGCTAAAGGGGCAGTGTGTACTTTGGTTAACGGAATTTAAATCAATCACGCGTGTAGAGAGACGTGTTCGAACAGAATGGAATGTCGATAGTGCAACATCAAAATTTTTCCAACAATGGGAAAGAACTATAAAGGAGACGGTATATCAAACTGTCAGATATCCTTAAGTTTTCGTGATAGAAGACACTGTTGATTGTGTGCGTAATTCTCATTCTGTAGGAGTCCCGATAAGTCATTAGGCAAGCCAGTAATGATATTCCATTCTGTTCGAACACTGATTTAAATTTCGTTGAGCAAAATAAGCACTGCACCTTTCGCTGAGGCGTCCACATCTTTACTAATGAAATCAGTGCAAAAAGTTTATCATATGCGATTGCCAAATAATGCGTTCACGTGCGCTTGATTGGACTAGACCCAAAACAAGTCGGAGGGTTATCCAATCCACAAAGGAACAGTTTATTGCAATCTGATTAATAGTTCCGTAATAATAAACCGTAACTTTTGGATACATTAAGCCCGAACACCATCTATTTTGCGTGCCTTTACTTTTTAAAAGAGGATTATTTCAAACTCAGTTGCGGCTGTTAATCGGATTTGTCTCTGAATGATAATATCCAGCCAATTATTGAATTTCATGTATTAGTTTAATAATTATCTGCTTAAGTGTTTTGACTTTTTTTATTTGCATAACTTACGGTTAGAGTTATTTCATCTCACAAGTTCTCTTGCATATTTATCTAATTAAATAAAATAGCTGCTTTAGTTATCAACACGTTTTATAAAGTTAGGTATTATTTCACGAATTCTGGCGCTTCGTAAGTTATATAATTTTTGTCTAGACACTCACTCTACAACTAAACTCAATAAAAGAGTTGTTATAGACAGTAAATTCCCTAATGGCTACCATTTGAACTGGTTTTAGTCGGTTCAAATGAATTAAAATATATTTAGAATGAAACGCTACTAGTACTCTGTCATTTGCAAGAATTCCTCATTTTAACTCTTTGAAACCTGGTGTATTTATTTTAATCCACTTAGTACTATTTTCGCAGACGTCTAGCAAACATTCTCAATTTATTCCGAGGAGCATGGAATTCTCTGCGCATACCTAAAGCGCTCAGCTGCTCTCTTCAAATATTTTAAACATTGTGAATTCTTGACGCATTTGGCCAGATTCTTAACTAAAATAACCTTTTTAATTAGAATAAAATTTCGAATTTTTTTTTAAACTGGAAATACGGGAATATTCATAATTGCTTCCAAGGTCTCTAGGCACTATATTAAAAAAATCTAAGACGAATACAGCCAAAAAGAACATATAAAAGAATACAGAAGCAATTTCAAGTTTTATTTACGTTCTTTACAAGTATTCTGTATGTGAGCTCTTGGTCATAACGTATACATCCATACGATAGACCAGCTCCAGTCAAGCTCTACTCTACGTGGTGGTACTATTAATGTTATTGACAAGATGTGTTATTCTTTCATGCACTTCTGCTACATCCTCGACAAATATGATACGGAAACTTGGGTCTTATATCAATGCTTCTCAAACTTTCAATATTTGCGACCCCAATATTCAATCATAATTTTCATCGCACCCTCCCCCCCTCCTCCCCAATATAATAACAATGTATATATTCAATAATAATACCCTTTGACGCTAAACTAACAAAACTTTAACCTCTTAAGTTCTATCGGAATACATAAATGTCTCACTCAGCCAGTGCGTTAATTTCCCGGACGTATACATGCATCTTTCCGAAGTGCGATATTCTCTGTGCACTGCTATCCATAAAATTATTCCGAAGGCTTAAAAGACCTTGACAGTTTCTGCGAAGGATTTACTTATTTCAGGTGTTGACGGTTTCTATCGGAGCACCTAATCTCCTATGAGATCTTAATCTCCTATCAGAACATTTGGGGAATAGCATTGAAAACTCTTTACTTGCCCTTGTTAAAATTAAAGTAGAAATAATGAGTACTGGATTGCTAGATAATCGGGGTCGCCGTGCGACCGAGGATCAATTGGAGTGACTTGCTCGACCAATGGCCGAGGGTTTCCCGGCCAATGGGCGGGCAAGCTTTCAACGAGTCTTTGAGATGGGAGGTGCCGGGAAGGAGGAGTGCGATCTGTAACGGGAGAGGAACTCTCTCCATTATTCTCGCTCGGTTTAAGGAAGTCATAAAATCTTAAAATTTGGAGAGGTATTTGTAGTGAAGGGAGCTAAGATTTAGGCCTTTCGATCGTGATTTTTAACGAGATTTTGATAAAAGATATCAATCCTCTCTTCGTCTTTTGCATACCTGAACTGTCTTCCCATTTCTAAGAGAAAGGGGTAGTCGAGGAAGAATCTTCTTAATTCGCTGAAAGCGTCTTTAAACCCAAAGTGATTTTCATTTTGCTTGATAGAATTAGTAGTATTTTCCGGGCAATCCAGTACAAAGCAAGGAAGAATCAAAGCTAACTCACCCAATTTATGCTCCTTCAGGGAAGAGAGTTCGTCGTGTTCTTTTTGATATCCGATGAGGGCGTCATCGTCAGCGAGGTCTGGGAATTCCTTTTCCCTTTTGATGCAGTGCTCAAGGAAGGAGAGTCTACCATTCGTCATCTTGATAAGTTTTTGATTCTCCTTGTGGTGACGGCATTTGTCATTGTCAGTTTCTTCTGGAAGAGGCTCAGCGGCTTTCTTTTTTGGCTCTTTTTGTTTTCGGCGCTTATCATTGCCCTGAGCGGTTTTTCTTTCGCGTTGTTGGTTGCGATTATACGATTCCAATGCGTCGCATAATTGGAGTGGGCTCATTCCTTTGTAGTCTATCGGGATTCTGTCATTAGGCCTCAGCGCACCATCGGGTGGCTCGGTTTCCATGTCCGACATCGTAACAATCAGCGATACTTATTTCAGAGGATTAGTTTATTTTTATTCCTCCTT